>JAQNBH010000135.1:0-57017 GCA_028752905.1 Cladorhizidae sp. MBARI D1340-BT2
ACTAGCACCCAAAAGTTGAAAATTGTCAATTTTGGTAGGACGGCAAGGCCTACACAACAAGACATGCCCGTGATGACAATGTGTGGTGTTTGCAGTATGAGCCCGCTCCATGCCAGGTCAACTATTGGATCTCACGACCCAATATGTGACCGTGTTGACATGGAGCTTGCTCCCACTGCACCCACTACACATTGTACTCGTGAGCATGTCGGTGCTGTATAGCACATGTCCATGAACCACAAGTTGACAATTTTCAACTTCTGGTCCGTAGTGAACTTCAAGGTTATCACGGTTCAAACTGTACAGCATCAAATGACCACATTTTCCAAGCACTTGCTGAGAGAAGGCCGAAATGTTAAAAAATTTCAGTTTGACAGCAAACTCAAATTGTCTGAAATTCCCTGTAATGAAATAAAGTTCAACAATAATTACAATTCCTAGCCCATTAATGTCACCTAACCACGCAAGTGTGCTAATAATGGACACCAAAACGTGCTAATAATGGACAGCCAACAGCAAGAGGACACCAAACAGCAGGTTTACCAACAAACACTAGTACACATCAAGTACTAGCTAGCTTACTAAATAGCGCACACTCTGGGACTCACCGTTCAGCCATTGCCGCATTGTAGAGTCTTCATATTCTCTTTTCCGCAACTGGTTCACTTTTCTGGAGCAATAATTAGCTAGTGACAGCGTCGGACTAGCTAGGTTGAAAAAACAAAACAAAAATGGCTCAAAATGAAAGAAACGCTGACACACTAAAAGAGCAACATTAGCCAATACCAAAAGCGAACTAGACTGCTGGGTTGCCTAGGCAAGACTTGTTTACGCATGTGCAGTTGAAAAATTGCGCTCGACATAAAAGCGGGTAACTGGCGCGTAGTACATATTAGCACTAAGCATTATCCCCTTTCCCAGGAACTGCACATCTCTACAGCAGTGTCTGATTCTGTACAATACAGAAGCCAACCCCTGAGAGGATTTAAAAAAATTAAATTAATTGTGTTTTGGGTCCCACTTTAAAGCGAATCGGTAAGGGTCGTTAGAAGAAAACGGAATAGGGAGACTAACTTTAGACAATTAACCCTTACAGCCCTTGTTTAGCTTCTAGAGGAAAACACACCCTGACTTACAGGAGAAAGCATACCATGTAGCAAGAACCAGGAAGGGGAGGATGTACAAATCAATTTCGTGGTTAATAAACTTATTTACAGGAGTCAAGTCTCAGAAACTCCCCATGTCTCCACATTCTGGTTGCCATGGCAGTCAGGAGACAAGTCTCAAATTTTCACCTTTCTTTTATTATTATCTGGTGGAAGATGTCTTGTCCCAAAAAAAACTCTGTTTCTTCATTATGAGAGGAAGACGTCTCGAGATATAAAACTCTAAAATGTGGTTTTGATCAATGGTTTATCATTATGGAGGAATATGCCTCAATCTCCGAAAACCTAAAAATATATTGTGACAACTATTTCATCATTGTGGTGGAAGATGCACTGCTCAAACTCTAAACCCTTTTATGTCTTAGGGATAGAATATAATTAGGCCTAGAAATATATAGACTTCTATTGCCTTGGGGATAATTTTACTAAATATAGTTTAGCCTAGAAATACTGTACTGTGGCAAAGTGATTGACTTAACTAAATAAAGTTAGGAATAGAAACGTATACCGTATAGCCAACTTATATTGCCTAGGGGATGGATAAAGTTAGGCCTAGCAATATATCATGTGTAGCTGATTTCTGTTGTCTTGGGATCGCTAAATAAAGTTAGGACTACCTTGTAGAATGGATTTTACTACAACCAGAAATATATACTGCTCAGCTCTCTTCTGTTGCACTGGGGTGGACTTCACTAAATATAGAAACATATACCGTATAGCCAACTTATATTGCCTAGGGGATGGATAAAGTTAGGCCTAGCAATATATCATTTGTAGCTGATTTGGGATCGCTAAATAAAGTTAGGACTACCATGTAGAATGGATTTTTCTACGACTAGAAATATCTACTGCTTAGCTGACTTCAGTTGCTCTGGGGTGGACTTTACTAAATAAATTTAGGCAGGAATATATAGCATGTAGCTAACTTATGTTTACTTGGGGAGGATTTACTAAATAAATTTAGGACTATAGGAATATACTATTTACATCACTTCTGTCATATATGTCGACTGAAAGTTCCTTGGGAATTCTTCGCTGACATAATCTGCTGACTTCTGTTACCTTTGAGTTGGCTTCGTTAAATATAGTTAGGACTATGAATACAGACTCTGTAGCTGACTTCTATTGCCTTTGAGTCGACATTACCAAATATAGTTGGGACTAGGAATATATACCATGTAGTTTAATTGGGGTGGACTTACAAAATAATGTTTGTAATAGGTTCACTTACCTTCTGTTCCATAGGGTTGGTAGGTTAGGTGGTTTTACTAAATAAAGTTAGGCGTAGAAATATATACTCTGTATCTGACATCTATTGCCATTTTGCTAAATATTGTTTGGCTATAATTACAGAGTAGCTGACTTCTCATGCCTTAGCACTAAATAATGTTAGGACTATGTACTATGTAGCTAAGTTCTGTTGCCTTGGTGTCGACATTACTAATTAAAGTTAGGACTAGGTAATTTATGTTTACTTGGGATGCCTTTACTTAGGTCTAGGAATATACTGTTAACCTAATTTCTGTTGGTTAGGTGTGGACTTTACTAAATATAGTTAGGAATAGAAATATATATAAATTTCTCTTCCCTTGGCATTGACTTTTGTAAATATAGTTAGGACTATGTAGCTGACTTCTATAGCTTTGGGGGTGGATTTTACTAAATAAAGTTTGTCATAGGAATATATACTCTGAAGTAACTTCTTTTGCCTTACAGTTAACTTTACTAAATAATGTTTGGACTAGGAATATATCCCATACAGCTAACTTTTGTTTAATAGTGGTGAATTTACTAAATAAGTTTCATAGTAGGAATAACAGTTTACCTAACTTTAGTTGACAAGGATTAGACTACACTAAATATAGTTTGGCCTTGAAATACATACAATATAGTTGACTTCTGTTGCCATGTGGTTGACTTCACTGAATAAAGGTAGGACCAAATAGTGGTGAATTTTACTAAATAGAGAAATATATCTGTAGCCGACTTCTTTTGCCTTGGGGGTGACTTTACTAAATAAAGTTAGGACTATGAATATAAAGTATGTAACTAACTTCTTTACATTACTAAATAATGTTTGAACTTGGAATATACTAGAACCTAACTACTGTTGCCCAGGATTGAACTCAACTAAATTTAGTTAGGACTAGAAATATATATTGTGTAACTGACCTCTATACCCTGAGGAATTCATTTTAATAAGTAAAATTAGGCCTAGAAATATAATATACTGCTTTTTCTGTTGCCTTGCGATTGACTTCACTAAATATAGTTAGGACTAAGAATCTATACTCTGTAGCTGCCTTTGTGGTGGATTTTACTAAATATATTTAGGCCTATATAGAAAATATTCATGGAGCAGTGTTCTATTGCAGGATTTTACAAAATACAGTTAGGCCAAGAAATAATAATATAGCTATGCTGAAAAATTGTCACAGCTATAATTATAAATAAATATATATAAGATTATGCTGAAAGAATGTTACAGCTATAATTATAATTGAAGATGTAAAAGATTGTTCTGGAGCTATAATTTTTCCCCCATTAACACCTAATTAACACATTTTATATAGTTATCATTACAAAAATACCAAAATAACAAAATAACAATAAATACATAAATAAATAACTAAAAAGGTAATACGTTCAACTCCCGACCGACCCCAAAACAGACAAGGCATTCCCCCGCTTGACTGCCACTGCGAGACGCTGAAGGAGGTAATCACTGGCTTCACCTCCCCAAGTTCTTTGCCTTGATTTAAAAGATTATCCTGAAGTAAAGATAGACCTATAATATAAATGAAGATGTAAAAGAAGGATGGTTACAACTATAATTACATATAAAAGATTGTCCTGAAAGGAATTTAGAGTATAAATGCAGATAATTTTAAATAAAGATATAATAAAAGATTGTGTCTAATGTAAGCTACAGCTATAATATTTTCCAAAAGGAATGATACATAATTATAAATTAAAATTGTCCTTTAGAGCTATAATTATAAATGAAAAGATTTATATGATTTGTTATTATTAACATTGTTGTGGAAATATCATTTGCTATATATGATGTCACTCTTATTTAGTGTACATTATAAAATACCATGTTTTCATTGACAAGTAGTTCAGTGCTTGTGGTAATGTATTGTAAGTTCAATAACAAGTTGACTTTACATTGCGTGCAGTACTAGTACTAACATAGACTAGTACAGTACTAGCTAAGACGGTACATCTGGCAACAGAGATACATCTGGCAAAGAGGACTAACCCTCCAGTTAGAAGGGAGAATGGCTTCCATCCACAGATGCATCTCAGACTTCTTCCGCGAAAAGGATAACTGGACCTCGTACATCAATAGGTTGCATCATTATTTGGATGTCATAACTGAGCAGAAGAAGTGAGCCATCCTCCTTTTGGCATGTGGAGAGGCAACTTTCAAGCTGGTTAGGACACTAGAGGACAGTGCTGAATTACCAGCTACACTCACATGGTGCAGGTCAGTAAAGGACCACTACCATCCTATTCCATCCTGCATGGTACAATGTTTCAAATTTAATAGTCTTATGAGGGCATCAGCGGAGCACTGACAGCTCAAGATACTCTGAAGGAAATGCTAGTGATGGTTTGGTTTGCGGAGTCAACCAAGATGGAATATAGCAGTCAGTGTTTTTTGACTGCAAAAAGGACTTGCCTTTGTAAAGGCACCTGAGTTAGCTTTGGCTATTGACTGAGCACAAAAGGCCACTCAAGCAATCAGGACAAACTGTGTGAGGCCACCTTCAGTCATGGAGGTGCATGAGCTCCATATTCCATGGAGGGGCATAACAGGAAAGAAAAACCTACTCACTTGTAGCTACCTCGTAGGGAGCTAACAAACAAAATCCAACAAGGAATAATTGACAGAACCACTCGAGACAAAACTTGTTGTTATTATATATTGCGATCCAACATCTCCTCATTGACCCTTGACCTCCTATGTTGAACGCTACATGGCCCCCCCTAGCAATGTAAAATACAACAATAATCAGTTTGTGTATTATAACATTACCAAGTTCGCAGGTTCAGTCTGTCCGGAGGGAGAATCTCACGTCCACTTCGTGTATGGAGAGATGGAGCCGTATCCGGAGGTGCTGGCCGAGTTTCCACTGTAGTTGTTGGTGGAGGAGCTGTGGCACTTTGTGGTTCCATAGGGGACGGGTAGGCAGTTTTGAGGCGATCAACTGTAACTCTCTCTACTTTGCCATCTCGATTAATGAGAAAGTGTTTCTCATTCCGTTCCAGAACTGGGTAGGGCCCAGCATAAGGGCGTTGGAGGGGGTTACGATGGGCACCATGGCGCATGTAGACGAAGCCCGTGTGCCCAAGGTCTATAGGGATATGAGTTGGTCGGGTGCCATGGTATTGTGGAGGAGGAGGTAGGGCAGTGTGCATGGAAGTCTGAAGCTCGCGGAGGAAACCAGATTGCAGGTCGGACGCCCTTGGGGCGCTGAAAAATTCCCCAGGCAGGTGGAGAGCGGTGCCGTACACAAGGTCAGCTGGGGAGCACTCAGCATCCTCACGCCAGGCGGTTCGTATGCCCAGCAACACCATTGGCAATTCATCCATCCACTTGGGTCCTGTGAGGCGAGCCTTGAGGGAAGCTTTTAATTGCCTGTGCATTCGTTCGACTAGACCATTCGCCTGGGGGTGGTAAGCTGTGGTATTGTTGGCCGAAATTCCAAGCAGTCTGTTGAGTTCCGACCACAATTCCGAGGTGAACTGTGGGCCTCTGTCTGAGGTGAGGTCCCCAGGAACCCCAAAGCGAGCTATCCAGTTTCGCAGGAAGCCTTTGATGCACGTCTCCGCAGTGCATCCTGCCATGGGAATTGCTTCTGTCCACCGAGTGTAACGGTCGATAACGGTAAAGAGGTATGTCATACACTCAGATTCGGGCAGTGGGCCAACAATGTCTACATGGAGAGATCCAAAGCGCCGTTCTGGCGGTGGACGAGGCTGCAGAGGGGCATGGACATGTCGTTGCACTTTGGAAGCCTGACAGGGGTGGCATGTTCGGCACCAGCTGCGGACATCGGTCTTCATCTTGTGCCAGACAAACCGACGTGAGATAGCTCTGAGTGTGGGGCGGCTGCCAGCGTGTGAGAGTCCATGGATGGTGTCAAAGATGCGCCGTCTCCACTCGCGTGGCACAAGTGGCCGTGTATGACCAGTGGAGATATCACACAGCACAGTGAAGTCCTGGAAGGGTACGTCCTCTAGCCGGAGGCTGGTGATTGCTGTGCGATAGGCATGGATCTCATCCGAGGTGGTTTGGTCAGCGGCCAGTTGTCGGTAGTTAATGTCTGGTGAGAACATTGCAGCGATGGTAGGGGCTCTGGACAGGGCATCGGCTACCACGTTGTTTCGACCTGACACATGTTGCACGTCGTTTGTGAACTCTGCCACGAACGAGAGATGCCTTGTTTGGCGAGGGGAGCGGTCTACAGCATTTGACATTGCCCCAACAAGGGGCTTGTGATCTGTGAATGATCGGCCTTCGACATAGTGGCGAAACTGCTTGATGCCCAGATACAGTGCGAGGAGTTCTCTGTCGAAAGTGGCGTACTTTTGTTCAGCTGTGGTAAGTTTCTTGCTGAAGAAAGCAAGCGGGTGCCAGGAACCCTCGCGGAACTGGTCCAGGGAACCACCAACAGCAAAATCTGAAGCGTCTACAGTAATGGCGAGTTTGCCACCATTGATGGGGTGCTCAAGGAGGGCCGCAGAGGCAAGGGCGGACTTGGCCATGTCAAAGGCAATCTGACAGTTGTCTGACCAGGTAATTGCTTGACCCCTTCTTTTGCAGGCTTCATGCAGAGGATGAAGGTGGCCGGCAAGTCCAGGCAAGAATCGGTGGTAGAAGTTAACCATTCCGAGGAACATCTGGAGACTTTTCTTGGTATTCGGGGCTGGGAACTCGCGGACTGCTGAGACTCGTTCCGGTAGTGGTTTGATACCGGTTGTGGTAACATGGTGGCCAAGGAAGTCTATCTGGGCGACACCGAAGACACACTTTTGTCTTTGGACAACCATCCCACTATCCGACAAGGCTTTGAAGACTTTGCGAAGGTCGTTTGCATGTTCCGTTCGGGTGTTGCTGCTCACGAGGATGTCGTCCAGGTAGATGAAGACGCAGGGGATGCCTCGGAGTATGGTGTCCATGAGTCGTTGGAATGTTTGAGCGGCGTTCTTGAGTCCGAATGGCATACGGAGAAATTCCCACAGGCCGAAGGGAGTAATGATGGCTGTTTTGCAAATGTCTGACTCTGCCATCGGAATTTGGTGGTACCCTCGAGCCAAGTCAATTTTGGAGAAAATAGTCTTGTCGTGTAGATTTCCGTTAAAGTCGCCAATGTGAGGTATGGGATAGCGGTCATCTGTGGTGGCCGCGTTGAGGTGCCTGAAATCGCCACATGGTCGCCAGCCACCGCCTGGTTTGGGTGTGATATGTAGAGGAGATGACCAGGGAGAGTTCGATCTCCGGATAATGCCCAAGTCTTCCATCTTCTTGAACTCAGTCTTGGCTACGGCTAGTTTCTCATCATGGAGGCGGCGTACCCGAGCGAAAACAGGGGGTCCCTTGGTGGTCAGATGGTGCTCTACGCCGTGCAAGTTTTCGTCAGAGGAACGAAAGCGTGGAACTAGTAGTTCGGGAAACTCATTGAGAATGGAGGCCATGTCACTGTCATCTGTCCTGACTCGGTGGATGCCGCGCACGTCTGATGCCAACGAGGCTGTGGTTGGGATGACGGAATAAGAGTAGAGATCGATAAGGCGACGTCCTCGGAGGTCGACTGCGAGGTTGTTAGAGACGAGAAAGTCTGCGCCCAGAATAGGTTGGCGTACATCTGCAATGTGGAATGATTGCACGAAGGAGCGGGATCCCAGATTGACTGTAATACTTCTTTGGCCCCAGGTTGAGATTTTAGAGTCGTTTGCTGCGGCGAGCGGTTGGGTTGTTTCACGATGTTGTCGATCAGTGGGGGAAGCAGGAAACACCGACTCATCTGCACCTGTGTCGATGAGGAAGTGTCTGCCAGTTTTACGGTCCCAGACAGACATTGTGTTGCTTCCGTCTTGATGATGATGGCCGACCGCTACGACGGCTAGCGGTGGCATTTCCCGACCTCGGGATAAGGTGGGCCATGTCACATAGTGCCGCAGATGTGGTTTCACCACATTTGCGTGCTTTCTCCCCAAACTTGGCGTGGTAATAACAGCGTGTGCCTGTCCTACCTATAGGCGGATGTGTGCGTCTGTCCCTGTTACCTGGCGAGACCACCGCGATACCATAGGCCGGGGATTGGGCTGCAAGGACGTCATCAGCGGCTTTGGCGAGGTCAGTTATGTTGGTTGGGGGATCTCGGGCAAGTACGACCCGAACAGACTCTGGTAGCTGCCGCAGGAAGAGGGCGCGGTAGACTGTGGACTTCTGGTCGTCAGCTGTAGTCAGTGAGTTCATGTACCGGAGGAGGCCCGATGGTTTGCGGTCACCCAGACCTGAGATGGCAAGGAGAGAAGTATCTTTGTCAGCTTGAGTGAGGCCAAAGGTGCTGATGAGTAGCATCTTTAATGCGTCAAACTTGCCTCTGACAGGTGGATTTAGGAGGAAGGCCGAGATTTCTTCGGCTGTTGTCTTGTCCAGCCCTTGCACCACATGGTGGTATTTGGTATCATCAGCTATGATGTTCTTGGTGACAAACTGTGACTCTAGGAGGGAGAACCACACTTCAGGGCGGGTGGGCCAAAAGGTTGGTATCTTGACTGTTACTGCTTGGACTACTCCAGCGATATCACCCACGGCACCCACTGCAGGGGTTGCCGCTGTTTGGAGAGCAATAACCCGTTGAGCGATGGCAGTGATGTCGGCAGGGTCCATGCTGGGTAGAGGTTTGTTTCAGTACGCCGGGGCGTTATTTGGAGTTAACTTTCACAACACTGTACTAACTGCAGTTGAGAAGAACTGGAGGCCAGTGTTGGGAGAGAGTGTGCTGAACGTCGGGGTCACCAGTGTAGCTACCTCGTAGGGAGCTAACAAACAAAATCCAACAAGGAATAATTGACAGAACCACTCGAGACAAAACTTGTTGTTATTATATATTGCGATCCAACATCTCCTCATTGACCCTTGACCTCCTATGTTGAACGCTACACACTCCTCAAAACAAATAGATATAAATATTTAATATATATAGCAGAACATGGAGAGTGTAAATTTTGTGTTGTTATTATTTAGTTATAATGTCATGTCAAGGCTGCTATTCCTTATTAGCAGGCCTGCAGGGCATGAGTCCTCTCTTCTGGTCCCCCATTATCTGCAGTAATAAAGGACTAGAGAATAAGCCAATGCAAGAGATTATTTAATGCGACCGAAATAAAGATTCCCTGCGACGACAAGAGTCCGAAGTTCTGCCTCCATCAGCACTTGGCACAGGCTTTAATTATAATATTATAGTAGAAAATAAAACAACAACCAAAACCACAACACATTAACACTCTCTCCTCCTTATCGCGCATGCCTCCTTCGCGCGTGCAAATAGTAATCCGCGTCGTCGTCCACATCGGGATCGCACCAATTTACGAATCCACTGACCGTCCTAGTTTTGACTCCCTTCAAAGTGATGGATATCTACCCAAGGAAACGAAGGAAACTAGCAGTATATTTGACCTCTGAAGGTGAGCCTGATGCGTAGAGGCCTGACCTCGGAGCCATTTAATCTTAGCGTTGTTACTTCGTTGTGGTTGCCGTAAAAAATCTTTGTCACTAACAGTTGTACGGGCCACAAGGTGAAACTTAACGCTACATGGGTTAGTGATGGCCTACTCTCCTGCAATGCTGGTGAAGAAGCAAGTCTGTGATGGAGTTCATCTAATACTGGTAAAGGGTGGTTAAAGTAGTGACTTGTTGGTTGATGTGTTGCTCTAGGCAGTCCAGCCTACCTCTCAATATGCACACATGGAGAGGGTCTGGGCAAACTGGCAGCATAGCTTTGTGCTGCACAATGCACAGAATCCATGATCATGCACTACCCACATTTGCTGCCTGCAACAGGGGCACTTTCTTCATGACTACATTTAGTTACAACACTGCTATCCCATAGCTTATGGTTGCTAGGGACATCTCTGATGGTTGCAACTCTCATAAGATGGGGGTCCTTCTCATTGACCTTGCACCTTGTCTCTTGCTACCTGTCAACTTGGGAAATGATTATGTCCAGGGCACCTAATTTAGACCTTAACATTTGACAGTATTACGAGTTATTTTGTTCACACTCTCACACACACCCACACACACAGAGCGTATAAGACTTGGGTGAAGAGGTGTGGTCAGTGTGTGACTATGTTGATAGGTGCTTCCGAGTCCCATTGGGACAACCTGTCTGACCAGTCCTTAGCTTCAAGCAATGGTTTCCTAGTCCAGTCCCTTTAGCTTGAGTTCTCAGATTAAATAAGCTTAGAATGATTATTACGATCAAGAACCTCTTCAGCCTCTGACAAGTCTCCTTTAACCTTTTCACTGCACACACCTGGTAGTACCGGGTATGTGAAAATAATCCTTTTTAAAAATGCGCCTGTACTGCACGTGCCATCTATCATTTTTTCTATGAACTAGAGGTGATTTCCACGTGGAAAGTCGTGTTTCCCAGCGGTACACAGAAAAATGGCGTGAGCGCAGCCTCATCTTTGCTGATACGGACAGCGAGGACAACTTTGATTTGGACGATACAAGTAATTCGTTTGCAACAGTTGCCTATGATAATGCCGACAGTGATTGGGAGTATTCCATAGACGAGGCCGATGATTTGCTCGACTTGGGCGGCCCTGCACAGGGCCAAGGTGACAATGCTATGTCTGTAGATTGAAACGACATCAATGTGACCAAAATATATGGCTGCTAAGGGTTACATAACCAGATAAATGTTGAAAACCATTAGAAAATATGCATCTGAACTTCAAATACCTGCATTCCATGATCCCAGAAGGTTGTGTCTGGATTATATGTGACTAATTGTTAGAAAAAACACAGTTACAGTGATTTTTTTGAGAATTTCATGTTTTTTCACGATTCTGCCGACAAACGTTGATTTTCAGACAAAAATAATTCTGTTTTTATTCATTTTATGTATCTTCATCATTATCCAGTTTTAAAAAAACAGCATCCCATGAGAATTTCTTGGGAGAAAAAGTAGTTTTTATCACAGATTTGATGAAAAAAGGGAAATCCAATATGGCCGCCATGAGGTCAAATGACCACCTAATTATGCAAAATACCAAATTTCAATTTACCCCCATAGGCCAACCTCTTGCCCACCGAAACACAAAAAAGAAACACAAAAAAATAATTTCAAAATAACCTTTTTAGTATTTTTTTGGCATTAATTTCAAAATCACCTTTTTTCCTCAAAAAAAGGCCCAGCACAGGGGGGGATTTACCTGCAGCAGTGAAAGGGTTAAAGCAAAATAAGTATAATATATTTTTCAAACAATTATCACAAAATATTCCCCTTAATTGCACCACACACAATTTCCTGTTTTATGGTGTGGTTTAATATCTTGTTAATTAGGTCATTCTCTCTCTCTCTCTCTCTCTATGAGCTCTAGCTGCTCACATAGCTGGCAGCACTTTAACAACACCTACCAGCTACATCTCTATGGTGTCCTTGAGCTCTAGCTGCTCACATGGCTGGCAGCACTTTAACAACACCCTACCAGCCACCTCTCTATGGTGTCCTTGAGCTCTAGCTGCTCACATGGCTGGCAGCACTTTAACAACACCTTACCACTACCTCTCTATGGTGTCCTTGAGCTCTAGCTGCTCACATGGCTGGCAGCACTTTAACAACACCCTACCAGCTACGGTGCCCTTGAATACTAGGAAACCCACCTAGCCCCATGCTTGAGGACCTTCCTCGCAGAAATACTTATGGAAGCCCGATGGAACCTTGCATTTTATTATAGTTATATTACGCTGGTGAAGTGTATGAAAGTACATGTATTCCATAACAAAAAACAGCAACTATATATGTAGCTATTCTTTTTGTGGGCTCGTCTGCACTAAAATTGCTATTGATGCCAATTGACATCAACCTCCAATCAAAGTTTGTGCGCGCATGACACCAATTGGCATCTATAGGGTTAATCGGTCAAATCCATGCCGAACCAGAGATAGCTGAGGGCTGAGGTGAGGTATTAGTAGATATCAGAAAGTTAAACTTGGAAGAGTATTTTGGAGCAATTTGATCACTTTCCGAGATATATTTACATATATATATATTTATACACAGATATATACACATAAATGATATATATATATACTGCTTCAGCAAAGTGCCGAGACATTAATATTTACTTTTTGAATCGGCTGAAATCCTGTTTAGGAGACTTGGAAGAAACGGCCAAAATTATTTTAGCTAAGATACAAACTTTATTTTTCGTGTTGTTGGGTGACCTCCATTTAAAGAACCCACACAGGGATGCCACTGCACTCTCTCTCTTGGCCAAACACACTGCCAAGCATGGTTGTTAGTTGCTAGTTGTTGTTGTCTTTGTCTTTGAAGAGTGCCATCGCCAGAGCTAGGGGGGCTATGTCCACCTCCAGGTACTTTTAATCGTAGGCAGCAAATCATGCTTCCTAGGGATACTCGTCAATGCATAATTATAACCACCTCAGCTGCGGATTAAAAAATAGGCCTTGCTCTCATAGCAATATGTAAAAAAATATGTAATAGCATTTGTATTGACAGGCATTGTGGTTAGTGTTTGTTTGTTGTACAAATTAAACCTCAATACCACAATGAGGTGAATCTGATTTGAACTTTGTACTTCTTGTTTTGTTGTGTTGAGTAGCCAGTGCATAGCAAGCAAACCAATATCTCTTGGATTATTCAGTGGCCACCACAGCAATATATAGGAGAGCTAGCAACTATAGCAAGTGTCACTGAAGCTGATGGAGCTCTGCCCAATCCTCGCTTCATGCATTAAACATAAAGATTTAGAAAATTGCTCTGCTCTGCACCATGTGAGGGCATGAGAGGTGTCACATTCCTCCTCTCTAATAGTCCTACTATGATTATATGTGGGTGAGCTGGATATTACAGGTCTTGGAACATTAAAGTATGTGGTGTAATTAATTGCGGAAAAATGTGCAGTCATAAACTTATAACATATCCCATTAATGTGAAGCCAAAAAAACACTCCCAGGCAACAGTTTGCTTCCGAGTTCTGGTCCATTTTCTCAGTTTTCAAATCTAGGCATCAGTGATTATTCCTTTGTGAACATATGCCAGGTCTAGTCATCATTTGAGGGATTTTCTTAACCATTTCAATAGCTTCTGATGTTCAAGCTACACTCAAGTAAGAGTGTACTCCATAATCTGAATCACCATTGGCATCTGATGAAGCTTCCGACTGATACAACTGCTGTGTCAAAATGGTTGCTATAGGTTCAAGCTATGCACAAATGAGTTAGTACTATATGGGAGGCAGATTATTAGGGAGGATACACTGCATTGCTCCAGCATTGCTGATTATTAGGGAGGATACACTGCATTGCTCCAGCATTGCTGATTATTAGGACTCGCAGGGGTGTATTTAGGGGGGGGCGGGGGGGGGCATTCGCCCCCCCTTGTATCATTCTCGCCCCCCCCCCTTGAAATTAGACACCACCCTTATACATTACATACACCATCATTGTATCATTCTCGCCCCCCCTTATTTTTCCATATCTCAAGTTCGCCCCCCCTTGGCAAAATTTCTGTATACAACCCTGCAGGAGGATACACTGCATTGCTCCAGCATTGCTGATTATTAGGGAGGATACACTGCATTGCTCCAGCATTGCTGATTATTAGGAGGATACACTGCATTGCTCCAGCATTGCTGATTATTAGGAGGATACACTGCATTGCTCCAGCATTGCTGATTATTAGGGAGGATACACTGCATTGCTCCAGCATTGCTGATTATTAGGGAGGATACACTGCATTGCTCCAGCATTGCTGATTATTAGGAGGATACACTGCATTGCTCCAGCATTGCTGATTATTAGGGAGGATACACTACATTGCTCCAGCATTGCTGATTATTAGGGAGGATACACTACATTGCTCCAGCATTGCTGATTATTAAGAGGATACACTGCATTGCTCCAGCATTGCTGATTATTAGGAGGATACACTACATTGCTCCAGCATTGCTGATTATTAGGGAGGATACACTGCATTGCTCCAGCATTGCTGATTATTAGGGAGGATACACTACATTGCTCCAGCATTGCTGATTATTAGGAGGATACACTACATTGCTCCAGCATTGCTGATTATTAGGGAGGATACACTGCATTGCTCCAGCATTGCTGATTATTAGGAGGATACACTACATTGCTCCAGCATTGCTGATTATTAGGAGGATACACTGCATTGCTCCGGCATTGCTGATTATTAGGGAGGATACACTACATTGCTCCAGCATTGCTGATTATTAGGAGGATACACTGCATTGCTCCAGCATTGCTGATTATTAGGAGGATACACTGCATTGCTCCAGCATTGCTGATTATTAGGGAGGATACACTGCATTGCTCCAGCATTGCTGATTATTAGGAGGATACACTGCATTGCTCCAGCATTGCTGATTATTAGGAGGATACACTGCATTGCTCCAGCATTGCTGATTATTAGGGAGGATACACTGCATTGCTCCAGCATTGCTGATTATTAGGGAGGATACACTGCATTGCTCCAGCATTGCTGATTATTAGGAGGATACACTGCATTGCTCCAGCATTGCTGATTATTAGGGAGGATACACTACATTGCTCCAGCATTGCTGATTATTAGGGAGGATACACTACATTGCTCCAGCATTGCTGATTATTAAGAGGATACACTGCATTGCTCCAGCATTGCTGATTATTAGGAGGATACACTACATTGCTCCAGCATTGCTGATTATTAGGGAGGATACACTGCATTGCTCCAGCATTGCTGATTATTAGGGAGGATACACTACATTGCTCCAGCATTGCTGATTATTAGGAGGATACACTACATTGCTCCAGCATTGCTGATTATTAGGGAGGATACACTGCATTGCTCCAGCATTGCTGATTATTAGGAGGATACACTACATTGCTCCAGCATTGCTGATTATTAGGAGGATACACTGCATTGCTCCGGCATTGCTGATTATTAGGGAGGATACACTACATTGCTCCAGCATTGCTGATTATTAGGAGGATACACTGCATTGCTCCAGCATTGCTGAGTATTAGGAGGATACACTACATTGCTCCAGCATTGCTGATTATTAGGAGGATACACTGCATTGCTCCGGCATTGCTGATTATTAGGGAGGATACACTACATTGCTCCAGCATTGCTGATTATTAGGAGGATACACTACATTGCTCCAGCATTGCTGATTATTAGGAGGATACACTACATTGCTCCAGCATTGCTGATTATTAGGAGGATACACTACATTGCTCCAGCATTGCTGATTATTAGGAGGATACACTACATTGCTCCAGCATTGCTGATTATTAGGGAGGATACACTGCATTGCTCCAGCATTGCTGATTATTAGGGAGGATACACTACATTGCTCCAGCATTGCTGATTATTAAGAGGATACACTGCATTGCTCCAGCATTGCTGATTATTAGGGAGGATACACTGCATTGCTCCAGCATTGCTGATTATTAGGGAGGATACACTGCATTGCTCCAGCATTGCTGATTATTAGGAGGATACACTACATTGCTCCAGCATTGCTGATTATTAGGAGGATACACTGCATTGCTCCAGCATTGCTGATTATTAGGGAGGATACACTGCATTGCTCCAGCATTGCTGATTATTAGGGAGGATACACTGCATTGCTCCAGCATTGCTGATTATTAGGAGGATACACTGCATTGCTCCAGCATTGCTGATTATTAGGGAGGATACACTACATTGCTCCAGCATTGCTGATTATTAGGAGGATACACTGCATTGCTCCAGCATTGCTGATTATTAGGAGGATACACTGCATTGCTCCAGCATTGCTGATTATTAGGAGGATACACTGCATTGCTCCAGCATTGCTGATTATTAGGAGGATACACTACATTGCTCCAGCATTGCTGATTATTAGGAGGATACACTACATTGCTCCAGCATTGCTGATTATTAGGAGGATACACTACATTGCTCCAGCATTGCTGATTATTAGGAGGATACACTGCATTGCTCCAGCATTGCTGATTATTAGGAGGATACACTACATTGCTCCAGCATTGCTGATTATTAGGGAGGATACACTACATTGCTCCAGCATTGCTGATTATTAGGGAGGATACACTGCATTGCTCCAGCATTGCTGATTATTAGGGAGGATACACTACATTGCTCCAGCATTGCTGATTATTAGGGAGGATACACTGCATTGCTCCAGCATTGCTGATTATTAGGGAGGATACACTGCATTGCTCCAGCATTGCTGATTATTAGGGAGGATACACTACATTGCTCCAGCATTGCTGATTATTAGGGAGGATACACTGCATTGCTCCAGCATTGCTGATTATTAGGAGGATACACTACATTGCTCCAGCATTGCTGATTATTAGGAGGATACACTGCATTGCTCCAGCATTGCTGATTATTAGGAGGATACACTACATTGCTCCAGCATTGCTGATTATTAGGGAGGATACACTACATTGCTCCAGCATTGCTGATTATTAGGGAGGATACACTACATTGCTCCAGCATTGCTGATTATTAGGAGGATACACTGCATTGCTCCAGCATTGCTGATTATTAGGAGGATACACTACATTGCTCCAGCATTGCTGATTATTAGGGAGGATACACTACATTGCTCCAGCATTGCTGATTATTAGGGAGGATACACTACATTGCTCCAGCATTGCTGATTATTAGGGAGGATACACTACATTGCTCCAGCATTGCTGATTATTAGGAGGATACACTGCATTGCTCCAGCATTGCTGATTATTAGGAGGATACACTGCATTGCTCCAGCATTGCTGATTATTAGGAGGATACACTACATTGCTCCAGCATTGCTGATTATTAGGAGGATACACTGCATTGCTCCAGCATTGCTGATTATTAGGAGGATACACTGCATTGCTCCAGCATTGCTGATTATTAGGAGGATACACTGCATTGCTCCAGCATTGCTGATTATTAGGAGGATACACTGCATTGCTCCAGCATTGCTGATTATTAGGAGGATACACTACATTGCTCCAGCATTGCTGATTATTAGGGAGGATACACTGCATTGCTCCAGCATTGCTGATTATTAGGAGGATACACTGCATTGCTCCAGCATTGCTGATTATTAGGGAGGATACACTGCATTGCTCCAGCATTGCTGATTATTAGGAGGATACACTACATTGCTCCAGCATTGCTGATTATTAGGGAGGATACACTGCATTGCTCCAGCATTGCTGATTATTAGGAGGATACACTACATTGCTCCAGCATTGCTGATTATTAGGAGGATACACTGCATTGCTCCAGCATTGCTGATTATTAGGAGGATACACTACATTGCTCCAGCATTGCTGATTATTAGGAGGATACACTACATTGCTCCAGCATTGCTGATTATTAGGAGGATACACTGCATTGCTCCAGCATTGCTGATTATTAGGAGGATACACTGCATTGCTCCAGCATTGCTGATTATTAGGAGGATACACTGCATTGCTCCAGCATTGCTGATTATTAGGAGGATACACTGCATTGCTCCAGCATTGCTGATTATTAGGGAGGATACACTACATTGCTCCAGCATTGCTGATTATTAGGAGGATACACTACATTGCTCCAGCATTGCTGATTATTAGGGAGGATACACTGCATTGCTCCAGCATTGCTGATTATTAGGAGGATACACTGCATTGCTCCAGCATTGCTGATTATTAGGGAGGATACACTGCATTGCTCCAGCATTGCTGATTATTAGGAGGATACACTACATTGCTCCAGCATTGCTGATTATTAGGGAGGATACACTGCATTGCTCCAGCATTGCTGATTATTAGGAGGATACACTACATTGCTCCAGCATTGCTGATTATTAGGAGGATACACTGCATTGCTCCAGCATTGCTGATTATTAGGAGGATACACTACATTGCTCCAGCATTGCTGATTATTAGGAGGATACACTACATTGCTCCAGCATTGCTGATTATTAGGAGGATACACTGCATTGCTCCAGCATTGCTGATTATTAGGAGGATACACTGCATTGCTCCAGCATTGCTGATTATTAGGAGGATACACTGCATTGCTCCAGCATTGCTGATTATTAGGAGGATACACTGCATTGCTCCAGCATTGCTGATTATTAGGAGGATACACTGCATTGCTCCAGCATTGCTGATTATTAGGAGGATACACTACATTGCTCCAGCATTGCTGATTATTAGGGAGGATACACTGCATTGCTCCAGCATTGCTGATTATTAGGAGGATACACTACATTGCTCCAGCATTGCTGATTATTAGGAGGATACACTACATTGCTCCAGCATTGCTGATTATTAGGGAGGATACACTGCATTGCTCCAGCATTGCTGATTATTAGGAGGATACACTACATTGCTCCAGCATTGCTGATTATTAGGAGGATACACTACATTGCTCCAGCATTGCTGATTATTAGGGAGGATACACTACATTGCTCCAGCATTGCTGATTATTAGGGAGGATACACTGCATTGCTCCAGCATTGCTGATTATTAGGAGGATACACTACATTGCTCCAGCATTGCTGATTATTAGGGAGGATACACTGCATTGCTCCAGCATTGCTGATTATTAGGGAGGATACACTGCATTGCTCCAGCATTGCTGATTATTAGGAGGATACACTGCATTGCTCCAGCATTGCTGATTATTAGGGAGGATACACTACATTGCTCCAGCATTGCTGATTATTAGGGAGGATACACTGCATTGCTCCAGCATTGCTGATTATTAGGGAGGATACACTACATTGCTCCAGCATTGCTGATTATTAGGGAGGATACACTGCATTGCTCCAGCATTGCTGATTATTAGGAGGATACACTACATTGCTCCAGCATTGCTGATTATTAGGAGGATACACTACATTGCTCCAGCATTGCTGATTATTAGGGATACACTGCATTGCTCCAGCATTGCTGATTATTAGGGAGGATACACTACATTGCTCCAGCATTGCTGATTATTAGGGATACACTGCATTGCTCCAGCATTGCTGATTATTAGGAGGATACACTACATTGCTCCAGCATTGCTGATTATTAGGAGGATACACTGCATTGCTCCAGCATTGCTGATTATTAGGGAGGATACACTGCATTGCTCCAGCATTGCTGATTATTAGGAGGATACACTACATTGCTCCAGCATTGCTGATTATTAGGGAGGATACCCTCCCCAGAATTTGTTGATTTTCCCCCTCCCCCAAATCTGCTGTTTTCCTCGTACCTAAAAGAACTTGTGTGTCTGTATGTATGTGTGTGCGTGTGCAGCTCTCCCTGTGAGCATCGCTGCTGATGGCCGTCTTCCTGCCCAGTGCCCCCACGGAGGCCTGATGGTGGAAGGAGAACTCAAGACCAAAGGTGAGAGACAAAAAGTGCGTGCGCCATGCATGCCTGGACTCAAGGAGGAGGGCGGCCTCTGCATGCATGCCTGGACTCAAGGAGGAGAGCAGCCTCTGCATGCATGCCTGGACTCAAGGAGGAGAGCAGCCTCTGCATGGAAGCCTGGACTCAAGGAGGAGGGCAGCCTCTGCATGCATGCCTGGACTCAAGGAGGAGAGCAGCCTCTGCATGCATGCCTGGACTCAAGGAGGAGAGCAGCCTCTGCATGCATGCCTGGACTCAAGGAGGAGGGCAGCCTCTGCATGCATGCCTGGACTCAAGGAGGAGAGCAGCCTCTGCATGCATGCCTGGACTCAAGGAGGAGAGCAGCCTCTGCATGCATGCCTGGACTCAAGGAGGAGAGCAGCCTCTGCATGCATGCCTGGACTCAAGGAGGAGGGCAGCCTCTGCATGCATGCCTGGACTCAAGGAGGAGAGCAGCCTCTGCATGCATGCCTGGACTCAAGGAGGAGAGCAGCCTCTGCATGCTTGCCTGGACTCAAGGAGGAGAGCAGCCTCTGCATGCATGCCTGGACTCAAGGAGGAGGGCAGCCTCTGCATGCTTGCCTGGAGTCAAGGAGGAGGGCGGCCTCTGCATGCATGCCTGGACTCAAGGAGGAGAGCAGCCTCTGCATGCATGCCTGGACTCAAGGAGGAGGGCGGCCTCTGCATGCATGCCTGGACTCAAGGAGGAGGGCGGCCTCTGCATGCATGCCTGGACTCAAGGAGGAGAGCAGCCTCTGCATGCATGCCTGGACTCAAGGAGGAGGGCGGCCTCTGCATGCTTGCCTGGACTCAAGGAGGAGGGCGGCCTCTGCATGCATGCCTGGACTCAAGGAGGAGAGCAGCCTCTGCATGCATGCCTGGACTCAAGGAGGAGGGCAGCCTCTGCATGCATGCCTGGACTCAAGGAGGAGGGCAGCCTCTGCATGCATGCCTGGACTCAAGGAGGAGAGCAGCCTCTGCATGCATGCCTGGACTCAAGGAGGAGAGCAGCCTCTGCATGCATGCCTGGACTCAAGGAGGAGAGCGGCCTCTGCATGCATGCCTGGACTCAAGGAGGAGAGCAGCCTCTGCATGCTTGCCTGGAGTCAAGGAGGAGGGCAGCCTCTGCATGCTTGCCTGGACTCAAGGAGGAGAGCAGCCTCTGCATGCATGCCTGGACTCAAGGAGGAGGGCGGCCTCTGCATGCATGCCTGGACTCAAGGAGGAGAGCAGCCTCTGCATGCATGCCTGGACTCAAGGAGGAGAGCGGCCTCTGCATGCATGCCTGGACTCAAGGAGGAGAGCAGCCTCTGCATGCTTGCCTGGACTCAAGGAGGAGAGCAGCCTCTGCATGCATGCCTGGACTCAAGGAGGAGAGCAGCCTCTGCATGCATGCCTGGACTCAAGGAGGAGAGCAGCCTCTGCATGCATGCCTGGACTCAAGGAGGAGAGCAGCCTCTGCATGCATGCCTGGACTCAAGGAGGAGAGCAGCCTCTGCATGCATGCCTGGACTCAAGGAGGAGGGCGGCCTCTGCATGCATGCCTGGACTCAAGGAGGAGAGCGGCCTCTGCATGCATGCCTGGACTCAAGGAGGAGAGCAGCCTCTGCATGCATGCCTGGACTCAAGGAGGAGAGCAGCCTCTGCATGCATGCCTGGACTCAAGGAGGAGAGCAGCGTGGCCCATACGATTGTTCTAGTGGAATTTCACTGCAGCCAATCAGAATAGAATGTGATTTCTCAGTTGATGGTGGCAGGTCAGACTCCAAACAGTCTTCTGGTGGGAATAGCATAGACATGAACAAGTGCATCATCACTCAAGAGTGAGTGAAATATGTGCAAGACTGGGAAGTAGAAATATTCCAAGCTACACACATGGTGTGTAGCTTTGGTGCTTCACCCAAACAAGTATTGCTAACAGCTGGTTGTAAGTAACCTTCTCTGGTGCTTCACCCAAACAAGTATTGCTAACAGCTTGTAGCTGTTACCCAAACAAGTATTGCTAACAGCTGGTTGTAAGTAACCTTCTCTGGTGCTTCACCCAAACAAGTATTGCTAACAGCTGGTTGTAAGTAATCTTCTCTGGTGCTTCACCCAAACAAGTATTGCTAACAGCTGGTTGTAAGTAACCTTCTCTGGTGCTTCACCCAAACAAGTATTGCTAACAGCTGGTTGTAAGTAACCTTCTCTGGTGCTTCACCCAAACAAGTATTGCTAACAAGTAGCTGGTTGCAAGTAACCTTCTCTGGTGCTTCACCCAAACAAGTATTGCTAACAGCTGGTTGTAAGTAACCTTCTCTGGTGCTTCACCCAAACAAGTATTGCTAACAGCTTGTTGTAAGTAATCTTCTCTGGTGCTTCATCCAAACAAGTATTGCTAACAGCTGGTTGTAAGTAACCTTCTCTGGTGCTTCACCCAAACAAGTATTGCTAACAGCTGGTTGTAAGTAACCTTCTCTGGTGCTTCACCCAAACAAGTATTGCTAACAGCTGGTTGCAAGTAACCTTCTCTGGTGCTTCACCCAAACAAGTATTGCTAACAGCTGGTTGTAAGTAACCTTCTCTGGTGCTTCACCCAAACAAGTATTGCTAACAGCTGGGAAAATAACCTTCTCTGGTGCTTCACCCAAACAAGTATTGCTAACAGCTGGTTGTAAGTAACCTTCTCTGGTGCTTCACCCAAACAAGTATTGCTAACAAGTAGCTGGTTGTAAGTAACCTTCTCTGGTGCTTCACCCAAACAAGTATTGCTAACAAGTAGCTGGTTGTAAGTAACCTTCTCTGGTGCTTCACCCAAACAAGTATTGCTAACAGCTGGTTGTAAGTAATCTTCTCTGGTGCTTCACCCAAACAAGTATTGCTAACAGCTGGTTGTAAGTAACCTTCTCTGGTGCTTCACCCAAACAAGTATTGCTAACAGCTGGTTGTAAGTAACCTTCTCTGGTGCTTCACCCAAGTATTGCTAACAGCAATCTTCTCTGGTGCTTCACCCAAACAAGTATTGCTAACAGCTGGTTGTAAGTAATCTTCTCTGGTGCTTCATCCAAACAAGTATTGCTAACAGCTGGTTGTAAGTGTCCTTCTCTGGTGCTTCACCCAAACAAGTATTGCTAACAGCTGGTTGTAAGTAACCTTCTCTGGTACTTCACCCAAACAAGTATTGCTAACAGCTGGTTGTAAGTAACCTTCTCTGGTGCTTCACCCAAACAAGTATTGCTAACAGCTGGTTGTAAGTAACCTTCTCTGGTGCTTCACCCAAACAAGTATTGCTAACAGCTGGTTGTAAGTAATCTTCTCTGGTGCTTCACCCAAACAAGTATTGCTAACAGCTGGTTGTAAGTAACCTTCTCTGGTGCTTCACCCAAACAAGTATTGCTAACAGCTGGTTGTAAGTAACCTTCTCTGGTGCTTCACCCAAACAAGTATTGCTAACAGCTGGTTGTAAGTAATCTTCTCTGGTGCTTCACCCAAACAAGTATTGCTAACAGCTGGTTGTAAGTAACCTTCTCTGGTGCTTCACCCAAACAAGTATTGCTAACAGCTGGTTGTAAGTAATCTTCTCTGGTGCTTCACCCAAACAAGTATTGCTAACAGCTGGTTGTAAGTAACCTTCTCTGGTGCTTCACCCAAACAAGTATTGCTAACAGCTGGTTGTAAGTAACCTTCTCTGGTGCTTCACCCAAACAAGTATTGCTAACAGCTGGTTGTAAGTAACCTTCTCTGGTGCTTCACCCAAACAAGTATTGCTAACAAGTAGCTGGTTGTAAGTAACCTTCTCTGGTGCTTCACCCAAACAAGTATTGCTAACAGCTGGTTGTAAGTAATCTTCTCTGGTGCTTCACCCAAACAAGTATTGCTAACAGCTGGTTGTAAGTAACCTTCTCTGGTGCTTCACCCAAACAAGTATTGCTAACAGCTGGTTGTAAGTAACCTTCTCTGGTGCTTCACCCAAGTATTGCTAACAGCTGGTTGTAAGTAATCTTCTCTGGTGCTTCACCCAAACAAGTATTGCTAACAGCTGGTTGTAAGTAATCTTCTCTGGTGCTTCATCCAAACAAGTATTGCTAACAGCTGGTTGTAAGTGTCCTTCTCTGGTGCTTCACCCAAACAAGTATTGCTAACAGCTGGTTGTAAGTAACCTTCTCTGGTGCTTCACCCAAACAAGTATTGCTAACAGCTGGTTGTAAGTAACCTTCTCTGGTGCTTCACCCAAACAAGTATTGCTAACAGCTGGTTGTAAGTAACCTTCTCTGGTGCTTCACCCAAACAAGTATTGCTAACAGCTGGTTGTAAGTAATCTTCTCTGGTGCTTCACCCAAACAAGTATTGCTAACAGCTGGTTGTAAGTAACCTTCTCTGGTGCTTCACCCAAACAAGTATTGCTAACAGCTGGTTGTAAGTAACCTTCTCTGGTGCTTCACCCAAGTATTGCTAACAGCTGGTTGTAAGTAATCTTCTCTGGTGCTTCACCCAAACAAGTATTGCTAACAGCTGGTTGTAAGTAATCTTCTCTGGTGCTTCATCCAAACAAGTATTGCTAACAGCTGGTTGTAAGTGTCCTTCTCTGGTGCTTCACCCAAACAAGTATTGCTAACAGCTGGTTGTAAGTAACCTTCTCTGGTGCTTCACCCAAACAAGTATTGCTAACAGCTGGTTGTAAGTAACCTTCTCTGGTGCTTCACCCAAACAAGTATTGCTAACAGCTGGTTGTAAGTAACCTTCTCTGGTGCTTCACCCAAACAAGTATTGCTAACAGCTGGTTGTAAGTAATCTTCTCTGGTGCTTCACCCAAACAAGTATTGCTAACAGCTGGTTGTAAGTAACCTTCTCTGGTGCTTCACCCAAACAAGTATTGCTAACAGCTGGTTGTAAGTAACCTTCTCTGGTGCTTCACCCAAACAAGTATTGCTAACAGCTGGTTGTAAGTAATCTTCTCTGGTGCTTCACCCAAACAAGTATTGCTAACAGCTGGTTGTAAGTAACCTTCTCTGGTTCTTCACCCAAACAAGTATTGCTAACAGCTGGTTGTAAGTAATCTTCTCTGGTGCTTCACCCAAACAAGTATTGCTAACAGCTGGTTGTAAGTAACCTTCTCTGGTGCTTCACCCAAACAAGTATTGCTAACAAGTAGCTGGTTGTAAGTAACCTTCTCTGGTGCTTCACCCAAACAAGTATTGCTAACAAGTAGCTGGTTGTAAGTAACCTTCTCTGGTGCTTCACCCAAACAAGTATTGCTAACAGCTGGTTGTAAGTAACCTTCTCTGGTGCTTCACCCAAGTATTGCTAACAGGTGGTTGCAAGTAACCTTCTCTGGTGCTTCACCCAAACAAGTATTGCTAACAGCTGGTTGTAAGTAACCTTCTCTGGTGCTTCACCCAAACAAGTATTGCTAACAGCTGGTTGTAAGTAACCTTCTCTAGTGCTTCACCCAAACAAGTATTGCTAACAGCTGGTTGTAAGTAATCTTCTCTGGTGCTTCACCCAAACAAGTATTGCTAACAGCTGGTTGTAAGTAACCTTCTCTGGTGCTTCACCCAAACAAGTATTGCTAACAGCTGGTTGTAAGTAACCTTTTCTGGTGCTTCACCCAAACAAGTATTGCTAACAAGTAGCTGGTTGCAAGTAACCTTCTCTGGTGCTTCACCCAAACAAGTATTGCTAACAGCTGGTTGTAAGTAATCTTCTCTGGTGCTTCACCCAAACAAGTATTGCTAACAGCTGGTTGTAAGTAACCTTCTCTGGTGCTTCACCCAAACAAGTATTGCTAACAGCTGGTTGTAAGTAATCTTCTCTGGTGCTTCACCCAAACAAGTATTGCTAACAGCTGGTTGTAAGTAACCTTCTCTGGTGCTTCACCCAAACAAGTATTGCTAACAGCTGGTTGTAAGTAATCTTCTCTGGTGCTTCACCCAAACAAGTATTGCTAACAGCTGGTTGTAAGTAACCTTCTCTGGTGCTTCACCCAAGTATTGCTAACAGCTGGTTGTAAGTAATCTTCTCTGGTGCTTCACCCAAACAAGTATTGCTAACAGCTGGTTGTAAGTAACCTTCTCTGGTGCTTCACCCAAACAAGTATTGCTAACAAGTAGCTGGTTGTAAGTAACCTTCTCTGGTGCTTCACCCAAATAAGTATTGCTAACAGCTGGTTGTAAGTAACCTTCTCTGGTGCTTCACCCAAACAAGTATTGCTAACAGCTGGTTGTAAGTAACCTTCTCTGGTGCTTCACCCAAACAAGTATTGCTAACAGCTGGTTGTAAGTAATCTTCTCTGGTGCTTCACCCAAACAAGTATTGCTAACAGCTGGTTGTAAGTAACCTTCTCTGGTGCTTCACCCAAACAAGTATTGCTAACAGCTGGTTGTAAGTAATCTTCTCTGGTGCTTCACCCAAACAAGTATTGCTAACAGCTGGTTGTAAGTAACCTTCTCTGGTGCTTCACCCAAACAAGTATTGCTAACAGCTGGTTGTAAGTAACCTTCTCTGGTGCTTCACCCAAGTATTGCTAACAGCTGGTTGCAAGTAACCTTCTCTGGTGCTTCACCCAAACAAGTATTGCTAACAGCTGGTTGTAAGTAACCTTCTCTGGTGCTTCACCCAAACAAGTATTGCTAACAGCTGGTTGTAAGTAACCTTCTCTGGTGCTTCACCCAAACAAGTATTGCTAACAGCTGGTTGTAAGTAACCTTCTCTGGTGCTTCACCCAAACAAGTATTGCTAACAAGTAGCTGGTTGCAAGTAACCTTCTCTGGTGCTTCACCCAAACAAGTATTGCTAACAGCTGGTTGTAAGTAACCTTCTCTGGTGCTTCACCCAAACAAGTATTGCTAACAGCTGGTTGTAAGTAATCTTCTCTGGTGCTTCACCCAAACAAGTATTGCTAACAGCTGGTTGTAAGTAACCTTCTCTGGTGCTTCACCCAAACAAGTATTGCTAACAGCTGGTTGTAAGTAACCTTCTCTGGTGCTTCACCCAAACAAGTATTGCTAACAAGTAGCTGGTTGCAAGTAACCTTCTCTGGTGCTTCACCCAAACAAGTATTGCTAACAGCTGGTTGTAAGTAACCTTCTCTGGTGCTTCACCCAAACAAGTATTGCTAACAGCTTGTTGTAAGTAATCTTCTCTGGTGCTTCATCCAAACAAGTATTGCTAACAGCTGGTTGTAAGTAACCTTCTCTGGTGCTTCACCCAAACAAGTATTGCTAACAGCTGGTTGTAAGTAACCTTCTCTGGTGCTTCACCCAAACAAGTATTGCTAACAGCTGGTTGTAAGTAACCTTCTCTGGTGCTTCACCCAAACAAGTATTGCTAACAGCTGGTTGCAAGTAACCTTCTCTGGTGCTTCACCCAAACAAGTATTGCTAACAGCTGGTTGTAAGTAACCTTCTCTGGTGCTTCACCCAAACAAGTATTGCTAACAGCTGGTTGTAAGTAACCTTCTCTGGTGCTTCACCCAAACAAGTATTGCTAACAGCTGGTTGTAAGTAACCTTCTCTGGTGCTTCACCCAAACAAGTATTGCTAACAGATGGGCAAATAACCTTCTCTCGTGCTTCACCCAAACAAGTATTGCTAACAGCTGGTTGTAAGTAACCTTCTCTGGTGCTTCACCCAAACAAGTATTGCTAACAAGTAGCTGGTTGTAAGTAACCTTCTCTGGTGCTTCACCCAAACAAGTATTGCTAACAAGTAGCTGGTTGTAAGTAACCTTCTCTGGTGCTTCACCCAAACAAGTATTGCTAACAGCTGGTTGTAAGTAATCTTCTCTGGTGCTTCACCCAAACAAGTATTGCTAACAGATGGTTGTAAGTAACCTTCTCTGGTGCTTCACCCAAACAAGTATTGCTAACAGCTGGTTGTAAGTAACCTTCTCTGGTGCTTCACCCAAGTATTGCTAACAGCTGGTTGTAAGTAATCTTCTCTGGTGCTTCACCCAAACAAGTATTGCTAACAGCTGGTTGTAAGTGTCCTTCTCTGGTGCTTCACCCAAACAAGTATTGCTAACAGCTGGTTGTAAGTAACCTTCTCTGGTGCTTCACCCAAACAAGTATTGCTAACAGCTGGTTGTAAGTAACCTTCTCTGGTGCTTCACCCAAACAAGTATTGCTAACAGCTGGTTGTAAGTAACCTTCTCTGGTGCTTCACCCAAACAAGTATTGCTAACAGCTGGTTGTAAGTAATCTTCTCTGGTGCTTCACCCAAACAAGTATTGCTAACAGCTGGTTGGGTCATTCCATGTCAATTCAACCAGGGGTCCCCGGGTGACCCTCTTAGAATTCAACCATTTTTGGCATGTATGTGCTACAACGTATATTATGAAGCTATGCAAAATTTGGGGGCAAAATATTGAATATTTTGGATGATATGACCCTTAAATCATGTCTGGGCGGTGCAAATTTCGCGGACTTTTTTTCGCGTATTGATTTTTTGGTCATATTCAAGAGCCTGTAACTTTTGATCCGGAAGAGGTTAAGCTCTGAAATTTTCAGGATTTGTTCATCTCACAGTCTGCTATAAGGAGATGTCAACATAAGATGATTTATGTATACTTTTTTGTGATACTGATCAAATCAAAAAGGATGATTTCACCTATAATAATGCTTGCGAACCAATGTTTAGCCACCAACCAGGCAAAAACTAACTGCTAGAATCCCTTGTAACTTTGTATATAGCATCTCTAGCACCCTGAGCACTAGTGTGTATAATATGAAGTCTCTGATTCCTACAACTTCTGAGATATAGGCATCCCTATTTGCAAAAAATGAAATTATAATACAGTTTCAACCACAATTTTCGTTATGTGGGATAGGTCATACTATAAAATGTTATATCTCACAAGAAAGAGAAAAATTTACTCTTTCATTTGATATTAAACACATCTTGCTTCCGTAAAGCCTTCAGTAACTAATTGATAATTGAAAAAGAGACATTTTTATCATTCGTGACATAATATTAACATTTACTTTACCTACAGATGATGTAACATGACCTTGTGTTAGAACTAACATTGCATATCAATGGGTGCAAAAATATAATTACAAGTTGTGTCTCTTACAAAACTGCCTAAAACCGTCAGAAACTTTCTTCAATGAGGGTGCATCAAGGTTGTACTGCCGTCCAGTTGAACTCGTCAAGCCTTCAATTAATGCCAGGACATGATGTTCTGGGACCCAACATTGGTCTTTTCGATATGGCCAAGTGAAGGAATTTGCTGGTCCTTTGGGTTGCATAAAGTCTACCAAAATATCTGCAGCATCTTCTGATACTTCTGCGATATTTCCTATGTACCAATCCCGATCATAGATGGCAGCAATGTATTGTCCAGGATGTAGATCTTGGAATACTGGAATAGCTTCTGTTTGATTGACTGTCACATTTGTTCCTGTATTATCTCCTGAAATTCTACTAATCTTCAAGTTGTTATTGTCCACAGGAATGAAACAATGATGACTTCTTGTACCTGGAATTGTGTGTGCATCAGCAAATCGCTCGAGTTGTCTGGGGCGATATATATCCACATCACTAACAGAAAGGTAGAACATTTTAATGCCATGAATGTGTGCAGTAGCCCACTGAAATAGCTCTGATGGAGTCAGAATATATCCTGCAGATGTTTGCTGGAGACTCATTCTGGTGGCCAAGCGTTTTACCGTTCCACCTATTCCATCACAGATACTCTTGCCATGGCTTGTGGCAAAAAAGTGCCACTCAGCAGATAATCCAAAATCATCAGCATGCATACAGAGGTTGGAGAAATTCTTATAATTTTTGTACTGGCTGGCAGCTCCATCACTGAAGTATTTCACATGCTTCACATCTGGTAACACATCTTTGATATGCTGCAGAACAGCATGCAGGAATGCATAAACAGTCACTGTTTGCATACAGTCACTTATCACACACAGAGACATGCTGCACAGATTTCCATCACTGTCAATGAAATATACTCCAAAAGGGTGGAGAGTTGCCTGTCTATTCTCCCAATAAAATCCTTGAATAGAGTCTTGGATAAGGAAAGAATAATTCTCTGCAAAGTCTAGAATTACCAACACAGTGTTCCGTCGAAGATTTTCTTTGCAACTGGTGAGATAGGCTGCCTGTGCTTTTGAAATATAGTGATGTGTGGTAAGCTTGTCAAACTGATCGCAGAGAATTGTGATAAAATCACTAACAGACTCTTGCCTTCTGACTATTGTAGTGCGGTCGGTGTGATCCCACTGGCTGAATGTGATAAGATCATCATCATCCATGTCTAACTGTTCAGAGATCAAATTATGCACATGAGTCTGTAAGGCATTGATACCTGGACACTGGTCACAACGATGTATCATGCAGTCTTTTGATTTAATGTCACATACAATAATCGACAGCAATGTTGCGTAATCCAGCTTCAGTTCTGCAATAGCTGCTAAAAGTAGCTTCACATTTTGGTGAATTTCACACACACACAGACTGAATGAGCGCCTTTTGCACCTACTATAATACACCAAGGAGGTCGGAATTCACAAAACTTAGAAACTCCTATATTGTAAGCACCACCTGTCTTTTCTTTGAACAGTGCATACAGCTCATGAAGATTAGCAAGTAACAGTCTTTTCTGTTTGTGAACACGTTGTCCATTCACTTTCACCGACACAAAATCCTTTTTACCTGGGCAAAGACGAGTATACTCATCATCTTCATAAAAGTCCACTACCTTTTTCTTGATCTCATCAGATATTTCCTTTCCTCTCTTTGCACCAGGTTCGGCAAACACACCGTGTAATTTTTTCAAGGCTCGGGATTTTTTAACCATATACTGGGAAACATTGAACTCTTCAGCTGTCTGCTTTACAGACCAACTTGATGGAGCCATTGTGAGAATCTGAAGTTGTTTTGGTCTTGTTGCAACGGCACACTGTTCTTTCATATCCGTGATCATTTTTTCAAGATCAGAGCATTTTTCACATTTTGTGATATCCTCTTTGCTAAGAGTTTTGGGACTGACATGGATTTTTTCCGCAATTGTTTGTTTGAGAGCTTCATGAGCTTGCAACAGTTTTCTTTTACCATAACCTGAAATATCTCTTTGGCTAACATCGTCTACTTTCATAGGTGAGCATCCAAGTGATGTTATACTTGTGTTAAGATTTGCCAGTTCATCAGGCAAAAATGTCTCATCACTGCTTGATGAATCTTCTTGTGATGGCACTGCACTTCCCATCATTGCTATACATCGTGGGCACAGCTTCTGGCCTGGTTTTATTTTTTTGTGTGCGAGTTTACTCAAACTTTTAGCTTTAGTTTTATCCAGGCTACGAAGACTTCCTTTAGCAGTTGTTTTATGGACACAAAATGGATCACAACACGTTTTTTGTAGAAACTCGAATTTGTCAAGGAATAACTGCTTATGGTGAAGACATACAGTCGTAACTTCAGAGACAGAAGTTTTTTCCAATCCACATCTTACAAACAGAAGACTTTTATCTTCCAGTGTCAAATCAGAAACATTTACAAAGCCAACTGTCCTGCAATATGTCCTCTTATGACATGGATCTTTTCTATGTGCACCAATTGAACAAGATTCCAAATTTGTAGCCATGGTGTCACACTTTAAATCCGGCACAATGTTTTGCGAGTCCAACTTGAATACTAGTGTATATCACTGAATCAATTAGAAAATGGTAGCATTTCACCTAACAAGCATCTTCAACTGAAACCTGGGATTTTTATGTATCAAGTGGGATTTTTAGGCTTATATAAGCAGCATGGAGAAATGTGGAGATCCCCATGGAAAATCCCAGGGAAAACACCAGGGAAAACTCAATAGTATCAATTCCCTTCTTTCCCTATCATAGTTTTCTTGTATTTATTCAGCATGGAGAAATGTGGAGATCCCCATGGAAAATCCCAGGGCAAACACCAGGGAAAACTCAATAGCATCAATTCCCTTCTTTCCCTATCTTAGTTTTCTTGTATTTATTCAGTAAGGTTAGTTGGTCAGCTCACGTTGTATGTTTTTGGTGCTGCGATCAAAATAAACACACACTGCACCACCGCTCATCTGGTTTTCTATGAAGTTTGATGCTTTTGAAACACAACACTAAGATAGGGAAAGAGGCGAATTAGAAATAGTGCTAAAACTGGACATGTCACACAAATGTAAGTAATTTTAAATGTCAATAATTATACGTATATATATGCATGTAGTACTGTAAAATGTCACAAATGATCAAAATGTCTCTTTTTCAATTATCAATTAGTTACTGAAGGCTTTACGGAAGCAAGATATGTTTGATATCTAATGAAAGAGTAAATTGTACTCTTTCTTGTGAGATAATACATTTTATAGTATGACCTATCCCACATAACGAAAATTGTGGTTGAAACTGTATTATAATTTCATTTTTTGCAAATAGGGATGCCTATATCTCAGAAGTTGTAGGAATCAGAGACTTCATATTATACACACTAGTGAACAGGGTGCTAGAGATGCTGTATACAAAGTTACAAGGGATTCTAGCAGTTAGTTTTTGCCTGGTTGGTGGCCAAACATTGGTTCGCAAGCATTATTATTGGTGAAATCATCCTTTTTGATTTGATCAGTACCACAAAAAAGTATACATAAATCATCTTATGTTGACATCTCCTTATAGCAGAGTGTGAGATGAACAAATCCTGAAAATTTCAGAGCTTAACCTCTTCCGGATCAAAAGTTACAGGCTCTTGAATATGACCAAAAAATCAATACGCGAAAAAAAGCCCGCGAAATTTGCACCGCCCAGACATGATTTAAGGGTCATATCATCCAAAATATTCAATATTTTGCCCCCAAATTTTGCATAGCTTCATAATATACGTTGTAGCACATACATGCCAAAAATGGTTGAATTCTGAGAGGGTCACCCGGGGACTTTTCTAAAAACTGGTTGAATTGACATGGAATGACCCGGTTGTAAGTAACCTTCTCTGGTGCTTCACCCAAACAAGTATTGCTAACAGCTGGTTGTAAGTAACCTTCTCTGGTGCTTCACCCAAACAAGTATTGCTAACAGCTGGTTGTAAGTAATCTTCTCTGGTGCTTCACCCAAACAAGTATTGCTAACAGCTGGTTGTAAGTAACCTTCTCTGGTGCTTCACCCAAACAAGTATTGCTAACAGCTGGTTGTAAGTAATCTTCTCTGGTGCTTCACCCAAACAAGTATTGCTAACAGCTGGTTGTAAGTAACCTTCTCTGGTGCTTCACCCAAACAAGTATTGCTAACAGCTGGTTGTAAGTAACCTTCTCTGGTGCTTCACCCAAACAAGTATTGCTAACAGCTGGTTGTAAGTAACCTTCTCTGGTGCTTCACCCAAACAAGTATTGCTAACAAGTAGCTGGTTGTAAGTAACCTTCTCTGGTGCTTCACCCAAACAAGTATTGCTAACAAGTAGCTGGTTGTAAGTAACCTTCTCTGGTGCTTCACCCAAACAAGTATTGCTAACAGCTGGTTGTAAGTAATCTTCTCTGGTGCTTCACCCAAACAAGTATTGCTAACAGCTGGTTGTAAGTAACCTTCTCTGGTGCTTCACCCAAACAAGTATTGCTAACAGCTGGTTGTAAGTAACCTTCTCTGGTGCTTCACCCAAGTATTGCTAACAGCTGGTTGTAAGTAATCTTCTCTGGTGCTTCACCCAAACAAGTATTGCTAACAGCTGGTTGTAAGTAATCTTCTCTGGTGCTTCATCCAAACAAGTATTGCTAACAGCTGGTTGTATGTGTCCTTCTCTGGTGCTTCACCCAAACAAGTATTGCTAACAGCTGGTTGTAAGTAACCTTCTCTGGTGCTTCACCCAAACAAGTATTGCTAACAGCTGGTTGTAAGTAACCTTCTCTGGTGCTTCACCCAAACAAGTATTGCTAACAGCTGGTTGTAAGTAACCTTCTCTGGTGCTTCACCCAAACAAGTATTGCTAACAGCTGGTTGTAAGTAATCTTCTCTGGTGCTTCACCCAAACAAGTATTGCTAACAGCTGGTTGTAAGTAACCTTCTCTGGTGCTTCACCCAAACAAGTATTGCTAACAGCTGGTTGTAAGTAACCTTCTCTGGTGCTTCACCCAAGTATTGCTAACAGCTGGTTGTAAGTAATCTTCTCTGGTGCTTCACCCAAACAAGTATTGCTAACAGCTGGTTGTAAGTAATCTTCTCTGGTGCTTCATCCAAACAAGTATTGCTAACAGCTGGTTGTAAGTGTCCTTCTCTGGTGCTTCACCCAAACAAGTATTGCTAACAGCTGGTTGTAAGTAACCTTCTCTGGTGCTTCACCCAAACAAGTATTGCTAACAGCTGGTTGTAAGTAACCTTCTCTGGTGCTTCACCCAAACAAGTATTGCTAACAGCTGGTTGTAAGTAACCTTCTCTGGTGCTTCACCCAAACAAGTATTGCTAACAGCTGGTTGTAAGTAATCTTCTCTGGTGCATCACCCAAACAAGTATTGCTAACAGCTGGTTGTAAGTAACCTTCTCTGGTGCTTCACCCAAACAAGTATTGCTAACAGCTGGTTGTAAGTAACCTTCTCTGGTGCTTCACCCAAACAAGTATTGCTAACAAGTAGCTGGTTGTAAGTAACCTTCTCTGGTGCTTCACCCAAACAAGTATTGCTAACAGCTGGTTGTAAGTAATCTTCTCTGGTGCTTCACCCAAACAAGTATTGCTAACAGCTGGTTGTAAGTAACCTTCTCTGGTGCTTCACCCAAACAAGTATTGCTAACAGCTGGTTGTAAGTAATCTTCTCTGGTGCTTCACCCAAACAAGTATTGCTAACAGCTGGTTGTATGTAAGTAACCTTCTCTGGTGCTTCACCCAAACAAGTATTGCTAACAGCTGGTTGTAAGTAACCTTCTCTGGTGCTTCACCCAAACAAGTATTGCTAACAAGTAGCTGGTTGTAAGTAACCTTCTCTGGTGCTTCACCCAAACAAGTATTGCTAACAGCTGGTTGTAAGTAACCTTCTCTGGTGCTTCACCCAAACAAGTATTGCTAACAAGTAGCTGGTTGTAAGTAACCTTCTCTGGTGCTTCACCCAAACAAGTATTGCTAACAAGTAGCTGGTTGTAAGTAACCTTCTCTGGTGCTTCACCCAAACAAGTATTGCTAACAGCTGGTTGTAAGTAATCTTCTCTGGTGCTTCACCCAAACAAGTATTGCTAACAGCTGGTTGTAAGTAACCTTCTCTGGTGCTTCACCCAAACAAGTATTGCTAACAGCTGGTTGTAAGTAACCTTCTCTGGTGCTTCACCCAAGTATTGCTAACAGCTGGTTGTAAGTAATCTTCTCTGGTGCTTCACCCAAACAAGTATTGCTAACAGCTGGTTGTAAGTAATCTTCTCTGGTGCTTCATCCAAACAAGTATTGCTAACAGCTGGTTGTAAGTGTCCTTCTCTGGTGCTTCACCCAAACAAGTATTGCTAACAGCTGGTTGTAAGTAACCTTCTCTGGTGCTTCACCCAAACAAGTATTGCTAACAGCTGGTTGTAAGTAACCTTCTCTGGTGCTTCACCCAAACAAGTATTGCTAACAGCTGGTTGTAAGTAACCTTCTCTGGTGCTTCACCCAAACAAGTATTGCTAACAAGTAGCTGGTTGTAAGTAACCTTCTCTGGTGCTTCACCCAAACAAGTATTGCTAACAAGTAGCTGGTTGTAAGTAACCTTCTCTGGTGCTTCACCCAAACAAGTATTGCTAACAGCTGGTTGTAAGTAATCTTCTCTGGTGCTTCACCCAAACAAGTATTGCTAACAGCTGGTTGTAAGTAACCTTCTCTGGTGCTTCACCCAAACAAGTATTGCTAACAGCTGGTTGTAAGTAACCTTCTCTGGTGCTTCACCCAAGTATTGCTAACAGCTGGTTGTAAGTAATCTTCTCTGGTGCTTCACCCAAACAAGTATTGCTAACAGCTGGTTGTAAGTAATCTTCTCTGGTGCTTCATCCAAACAAGTATTGCTAACAGCTGGTTGTAAGTGTCCTTCTCTGGTGCTTCACCCAAACAAGTATTGCTAACAGCTGGTTGTAAGTAACCTTCTCTGGTGCTTCACCCAAACAAGTATTGCTAACAGCTGGTTGTAAGTAACCTTCTCTGGTGCTTCACCCAAACAAGTATTGCTAACAGCTGGTTGTAAGTAACCTTCTCTGGTGCTTCACCCAAACAAGTATTGCTAACAGCTGGTTGTAAGTAATCTTCTCTGGTGCTTCACCCAAACAAGTATTGCTAACAGCTGGTTGTAAGTAACCTTCTCTGGTGCTTCACCCAAACAAGTATTGCTAACAGCTGGTTGTAAGTAACCTTCTCTGGTGCTTCACCCAAGTATTGCTAACAGCTGGTTGTAAGTAATCTTCTCTGGTGCTTCACCCAAACAAGTATTGCTAACAGCTGGTTGTAAGTAATCTTCTCTGGTGCTTCATCCAAACAAGTATTGCTAACAGCTGGTTGTAAGTGTCCTTCTCTGGTGCTTCACCCAAACAAGTATTGCTAACAGCTGGTTGTAAGTAACCTTCTCTGGTGCTTCACCCAAACAAGTATTGCTAACAGCTGGTTGTAAGTAACCTTCTCTGGTGCTTCACCCAAACAAGTATTGCTAACAGCTGGTTGTAAGTAACCTTCTCTGGTGCTTCACCCAAACAAGTATTGCTAACAGCTGGTTGTAAGTAATCTTCTCTGGTGCATCACCCAAACAAGTATTGCTAACAGCTGGTTGTAAGTAACCTTCTCTGGTGCTTCACCCAAACAAGTATTGCTAACAGCTGGTTGTAAGTAACCTTCTCTGGTGCTTCACCCAAACAAGTATTGCTAACAGCTGGTTGTAAGTAATCTTCTCTGGTGCTTCACCCAAACAAGTATTGCTAACAGCTGGTTGTAAGTAACCTTCTCTGGTGCTTCACCCAAACAAGTATTGCTAACAGCTGGTTGTAAGTAATCTTCTCTGGTGCTTCACCCAAACAAGTATTGCTAACAGCTGGTTGTATGTAAGTAACCTTCTCTGGTGCTTCACCCAAACAAGTATTGCTAACAGCTGGTTGTAAGTAACCTTCTCTGGTGCTTCACCCAAACAAGTATTGCTAACAAGTAGCTGGTTGTAAGTAACCTTCTCTGGTGCTTCACCCAAACAAGTATTGCTAACAGCTGGTTGTAAGTAACCTTCTCTGGTGCTTCACCCAAGTATTGCTAACAGGTGGTTGCAAGTAACCTTCTCTGGTGCTTCACCCAAACAAGTATTGCTAACAGCTGGTTGTAAGTAACCTTCTCTGGTGCTTCACCCAAACAAGTATTGCTAACAGCTGGTTGTAAGTAACCTTCTCTAGTGCTTCACCCAAACAAGTATTGCTAACAGCTGGTTGTAAGTAATCTTCTCTGGTGCTTCACCCAAACAAGTATTGCTAACAGCTGGTTGTAAGTAACCTTCTCTGGTGCTTCACCCAAACAAGTATTGCTAACAGCTGGTTGTAAGTAACCTTTTCTGGTGCTTCACTCAAACAAGTATTGCTAACAAGTAGCTGGTCGCAAGTAACCTTCTCTGGTGCTTCACCCAAACAAGTATTGCTAACAGCTGGTTGTAAGTAATATTCTCTGGTGCTTCACCCAAACAAGTATTGCTAACAGCTGGTTGTAAGTAATCTTCTCTGGTGCTTCACCCAAACAAGTATTGCTAACAGCTGGTTGTAAGTAACCTTCTCTGGTGCTTCACCCAAACAAGTATTGCTAACAGCTGGTTGTAAGTAACCTTCTCTGGTGCTTCACCCAAGTATTGCTAACAGCTGGTTGTAAGTAACCTTCTCTGGTGCTTCACCCAAACAAGTATTGCTAACAGCTGGTTGTAAGTAACCTTCTCTGGTGCTTCACCCAAACAAGTATTGCTAACAGCTGGTTGTAAGTAACCTTCTCTGGTGCTTCACCCAAACAAGTATTGCTAACAGCTGGTTGTAAGTAACCTTCTCTGGTGCTTCACCCAAACAAGTATTGCTAACAGCTGGTTGTAAGTAACCTTCTCTGGTGCTTCACCCAAACAAGTATTGCTAACAGCTGGTTGTAAGTAGAACTTCTCTGGTGCTTCACCCAAACAAGTATTGCTAACAGCTGGTTGTAAGTAACCTTCTCTGGTGCTTCACCCAAACAAGTATTGCTAACAGCTGGTTGTAAGTAACCTTCTCTGGTGCTTCACCCAAGTATTGCTAACAGCTGGTTGTAAGTAACCTTCTCTGGTGCTTCACCCAAACAAGTATTGCTAACAGCTGGTTGTAAGTAACCTTCTCTGGTGCTTCACCCAAACAAGTATTGCTAACAGCTGGTTGTAAGTAACCTTCTCTGGTGCTTCACCCAAACAAGTATTGCTAACAGCTGGTTGTAAGTAACCTTCTCTGGTACTTCACCCAAACAAGTATTGCTAACAGCTGGTTGTAAGTAACCTTCTCTGGTGCTTCACCCAAACAAGTATTGCTAACAGCTGGTTGTAAGTAGAACTTCTCTGGTGCTTCACCCAAACAAGTATTGCTAACAGCTGGTTGTAAGTAATCTTCTCTGGTGCTTCACCCAAACAAGTATTGCTAACAGCTGGTTGTAAGTAACCTTCTCTGGTGCTTCACCCAAACAAGTATTGCTAACAGCTGGTTGTAAGTAACCTTTTCTGGTGCTTCACCCAAACAAGTATTGCTAACAAGTAGCTGGTTGCAAGTAACCTTCTCTGGTGCTTCACCCAAACAAGTATTGCTAACAGCTGGTTGTAAGTAATCTTCTCTGGTGCTTCACCCAAACAAGTATTGCTAACAGCTGGTTGTAAGTAATCTTCTCTGGTGCTTCACCCAAACAAGTATTGCTAACAGCTGGTTGTAAGTAACCTTCTCTGGTGCTTCACCCAAACAAGTATTGCTAACAGCTGGTTGTAAGTAACCTTCTCTGGTGCTTCACCCAAGTATTGCTAACAGCTGGTTGTAAGTAACCTTCTCTGGTGCTTCACCCAAACAAGTATTGCTAACAGCTGGTTGTAAGTAACCTTCTCTGGTGCTTCACCCAAACAAGTATTGCTAACAGCTGGTTGTAAGTAACCTTCTCTGGTGCTTCACCCAAACAAGTATTGCTAACAGCTGGTTGTAAGTAACCTTCTCTGGTGCTTCACCCAAACAAGTATTGCTAACAGCTGGTTGTAAGTAACCTTCTCTGGTGCTTCACCCAAACAAGTATTGCTAACAGCTGGTTGTAAGTAACCTTCTCTGGTGCTTCACCCAAACAAGTATTGCTAACAGCTGGTTGTAAGTAACCTTCTCTGGTGCTTCACCCAAACAAGTATTGCTAACAGCTGGTTGTAAGTAACCTTCTCTGGTGCTTCACCCAAACAAGTATTGCTAACAGCTGGTTGTAAGTAACCTTCTCTGGTGCTTCACCCAAACAAGTATTGCTAACAGCTGGTTGTAAGTAACCTTCTCTGGTGCTTCACCCAAACAAGTATTGCTAACAGCTGGTTGTAAGTAACCTTCTCTGGTGCTTCACCCAAACAAGTATTGCTAACAGCTGGTTGTAAGTAACCTTCTCTGGTGCTTCACCCAAACAAGTATTGCTAACAGCTGGTTGTAAGTAACCTTCTCTGGTGCTTCACCCAAACAAGTATTGCTAACAGCTGGTTGTAAGTAACCTTCTCTGGTGCTTCACCCAAACAAGTATTGCTAACAGCTGGTTGTAAGTAACCTTCTCTGGTGCTTCACCCAAACAAGTATTGCTAACAGCTGGTTGTAAGTAACCTTCTCTGGTGCTTCACCCAAACAAGTATTGCTAACAGCTGGTTGTAAGTAACCTTCTCTGGTGCTTCACCCAAACAAGTATTGCTAACAGCTGGTTGTAAGTAACCTTCTCTGGTGCTTCACCCAAACAAGTATTGCTAACAGCTGGTTGTAAGTAACCTTCTCTGGTGCTTCACCCAAACAAGTATTGCTAACAGCTGGTTGTAAGTAACCTTCTCTGGTGCTTCACCCAAACAAGTATTCCTAACAGCTGGTTGTAAGTAGAACTTCTCTGGTGCTTCACCCAAACAAGTATTGCTAACAGCTGGTTGTAAGTAATCTTCTCTGGTGCTTCACCCAAACAAGTATTGCTAACAGCTGGTTGTAAGTAACCTTCTCTGGTGCTTCACCCAAACAAGTATTGCTAACAGCTGGTTGTAAGTAACCTTTTCTGGTGCTTCACCCAAACAAGTATTGCTAACAAGTAGCTGGTTGCAAGTAACCTTCTCTGGTGCTTCACCCAAACAAGTATTGCTAACAGCTGGTTGTAAGTAATCTTCTCTGGTGCTTCACCCAAACAAGTATTGCTAACAGCTGGTTGTAAGTAATCTTCTCTGGTGCTTCACCCAAACAAGTATTGCTAACAGCTGGTTGTAAGTAACCTTCTCTGGTGCTTCACCCAAACAAGTATTGCTAACAGCTGGTTGTAAGTAACCTTCTCTGGTGCTTCACCCAAGTATTGCTAACAGCTGGTTGTAAGTAACCTTCTCTGGTGCTTCACCCAAACAAGTATTGCTAACAGCTGGTTGTAAGTAACCTTCTCTGGTGCTTCACCCAAACAAGTATTGCTAACAGCTGGTTGTAAGTAACCTTCTCTGGTGCTTCACCCAAACAAGTATTGCTAACAGCTGGTTGTAAGTAACCTTCTCTGGTGCTTCACCCAAACAAGTATTGCTAACAGCTGGTTGTAAGTAACCTTCTCTGGTGCTTCACCCAAACAAGTATTGCTAACAGCTGGTTGTAAGTAACCCTCTCTGGTGCTTCACCCAAACAAGTATTGCTAACAGCAGGTTGTAAGTAACCTTCTCTGGTGCTTCACCCAAACAAGTATTGCTAACAGCTGGTTGTAAGTAACCTTCTCTGGTGCTTCACCCAAACAAGTATTGCTAACAGCTGGTTGTAAGTAACCTTCTCTGGTGCTTCACCCAAACAAGTATTGCTAACAGCTGGTTGTAAGTAACCTTCTCTGGTGCTTCACCCAAACAAGTATTGCTAACAGCTGGTTGTAAGTAACCTTCTCTGGTGCTTCACCCAAACAAGTATTGCTAACAGCTGGTTGTAAGTAACCTTCTCTGGTGCTTCACCCAAACAAGTATTGCTAACAGCTGGTTGTAAGTAACCTTCTCTGGTACTTCACCCAAATAATTATTGCTAACAGCTGGTTGTAAGTAACCTTCTCTGGTGCTTCACCCAAGTATTGCTAACAGCTGGTTGTAAGTAGAACTTCTCTGGTGCTTCACCCAAACAAGTATTGCTAACAGCTGGTTGTAAGTAACCTTCTCTGGTGCTTCACCCAAACAAGTATTGCTAACAGCTGGTTGTAAGTAACCTTCTCTGGTGCTTCACCCAAACAAGTATTTCTAACAGCTGGTTGTAAGTAACCTTCTCTGGTTCTTCACCCAAACAAGTATTGCTAACAGCTGGTTGTAAGTAACCTTCTCTGGTGCTTTACCCAAATAAGTATTGCTAACAGCTGGTTGTAAGTAACCTTCTCTGGTGCTTCACCCAAACAAGTATTGCTAACAGCTGGTTGTAAGTAACCTTCTCTGGTGCTTCACCCAAACAAGTATTGCTAACAGCTGGTTGTAAGTAACCTTCTCTGGTGCTTCACCCAAACTAGTATTGCTAACAGCTGGTTGTAAGTAGAACTTCTCTGGTGCTTCACCCAAACAAGTATTGCTAACAGCTGGTTGTAAGTAACCTTCTCTGGTGCTTCACCCAAACAAGTATTGCTAACAGCTGGTTGTAAGTAACCTTCTCTGGTGCTTCACCCAAACAAGTATTGCTAACAGCTGGTTGTAAGTAACCTTCTCTGGTGCTTCACCCAAGTATTGCTAACAGCTGGTTGTAAGTAACCTTCTCTGGTGCTTCACCCAAACAAGTATTGCTAACAGCTGGTTGTAAGTAGAACTTCTCTGGTGCTTCACCCAAGTATTGCTAACAGCTGGTTGTAAGTAACCTTCTCTGGTGCTTCACCCAAACAAGTATTGCTAACAGCTGGTTGTAAGTAACCTTCTCTGGTGCTTCACCCAAACAAGTATTGCTAACAGCTGGTTGTAAGTAACCTTCTCTGGTGCTTCACCCAAACAAGTATTGCTAACAGCTGGTTGTAAATAACCTTCTCTGGTGCTTCACCCAAACAAGTATTGCTAACAGCTGGTTGTAAATAATCTTCTCTGGTGCTTCAGCCAAACAAGTATTGCTAACAGCTGGTTGTAAGTAACCTTCTCTGGTGCTTCACCCAAACAAGTATTGCTAACAGCTGGTTGTAAGTAACCTTCTCTGGTGCTTCACCCAAGTATTGCTAACAGCTGGTTGTAAGTAACCTTCTCTGGTGCTTCACCCAAACAAGTATTCCTAACAGCTGGTTGTAAGTAACCTTCTCTGGTGCTTCACCCAAACAAGTATTGCTAACAGCTGGTTGTAAGTAACCTTCTCTGGTGCTTCACCCAAACAAGTATTGCTAACAGCTGGTTGCAAATAATCTTCTCTGGTGCTTCACCCAAACAAGTATTGCTAACAGCTGGTTGTAAGTAACCTTCTCTGGTGCTTCACCCAAACAAGTATTGCTAACAGCTGGTTGTAAGTAACCTTCTCTGGTGCTTCACCCAAACAAGTATTGCTAACAGCTGGTTGTAAGTAGAACTTCTCTGGTGCTTCACCCAAACAAGTATTGCTAACAGCTGGTTGTAAGTAACCTTCTCTGGTGCTTCACCCAAACAAGTATTGCTAACAGCTGGTTGTAAGTAACCTTCTCTGGTGCTTCACCCAAACAAGTATTGCTAACAGCTGGTTGTAAGTAACCTTCTCTGGTGCTTCACCCAAACAAGTATTGCTAACAGCTGGTTGTAAGTAACCTTCTCTGGTGCTTCACCCAAACAAGTATTGCTAACAGCTGGTTGTAAGTAGAACTTCTCTGGTGCTTCACCCAAGTATTGCTAACAGCTGGTTGTAAGTAACCTTCTCTGGTGCTTCACCCAAACAAGTATTGCTAACAGCTGGTTGTAAATAACCTTCTCTGGTGCTTCACCCAAACAAGTATTGCTAACAGCTGGTTGTAAGTAACCTTCTCTGGTGCTTCACCCAAACAAGTATTGCTAACAGCTGGTTGTAAGTAACCTTCTCTGGTGCTTCACCCAAACAAGTATTGCTAACAGCTGGTTGTAAGTAGAACTTCTCTGGTGCTTCAGCCAAACAAGTATTGCTAACAGCTGGTTGTAAGTAACCTTCTCTGGTGCTTCACCCAAGTATTTCTAACAGCTGGTTGTAAGTAACCTTCTCTGGTGCTTCACCCAAGTATTGCTAACAGCTGGTTGTAAGTAACCTTCTCTGGTGCTTCACCCAAACAAGTATTGCTAACAGCTGGTTGTAAGTAACCTTCTCTGGTGCTTCACCCAAACAAGTATTGCTAACAGCTGGTTGTAAGTAACCTTCTCTGCTGCTTCACCCAAACAAGTATTGCTAACAGCTGGTTGTAAGTAACCTTCTCTGGTGCTTCACCCAAACAAGTATTGCTAACAGTTGGTTGTAAGTAACCTTCTCTGGTGCTTCACCCAAACAAGTATTGCTAACAGCTGGTTGTAAGTAACCTTTTCTGGTGCTTCACCCAAACAAGTATTGCTAACAGCTGGTTGTAAGTAACCTTCTCTGGTGCTTCACCCAAACAAGTATTGCTAACAGCTGGTTGTAAGTAACCTTCTCTGGTACTTCACCCAAACAAGTATTGCTAACAGCTGGTTGTAAGTAACCTTCTCTGGTGCTTCACCCAAACAAGTATTGCTAACAGCTGGTTGTAAGTAGAACTTCTCTGGTGCTTCACCCAAACAAGTATTGCTAACAGCTGGTTGTAAGTAACCTTCTCTGGTGCTTCACCCAAACAAGTATTGCTAACAGCTGGTTGTAAATAACCTTCTCTGGTGCTTCACCCAAACAAGTATTGCTAACAGCTGGTTGTAAGTAACCTTCTCTGGTGCTTCACCCAAACAAGTATTACTAACAGCTGGTTGTAAGTAACCTTCTCTGGTGCTTCACCCAAACAAGTATTGCTAACAGCTGGTTGTAAGTAATCTTCTCTGGTGCTTCACCCAAACAAGTATTGCTAACAGCTGGTTGTAAGTAACCTTCTCTGGTGCTTCACCCAAACAAGTATTGCTAACAGCTGGTTGTAAGTAACCTTCTCTGGTGCTTCACCCAAACAAGTATTGCTAACAGCTGGTTGTAAGTAACCTTCTCTGGTGCTTCACCCAAACAAGTATTGCTAACAGCTGGTTGTAAGTAACCTTCTCTGGTGCTTCACCCAAGTATTGCTAACAGCTGGTTGTAAGTAACCTTCTCTGGTGCTTCACCCAAACAAGTATTGCTAACAGCTGGTTGTAAGTAACCTTCTCTGGTGCTTCACCCAAACAAGTATTGCTAACAGCTGGTTGCAAATAATCTTCTCTGGTGCTTCACCCAAACAAGTATTGCTAACAGCTGGTTGTAAGTAACCTTCTCTGGTGCTTCACCCAAACAAGTATTGCTAACAAGTATTGCTAACAGCTGGTTGTAAGTAACCTTCTCTGGTGCTTCACCCAAACAAGTATTGCTAACAGCTGGTTGTAAGTAGAACTTCTCTGGTGCTTCACCCAAACAAGTATTGCTAACAGCTGGTTGTAAGTAACCTTCTCTGGTGCTTCACCCAAACAAGTATTGCTAACAGCTGGTTGTAAGTTCTCTGGTGCTTCACCCAAACAAGTATTGCTAACAGCTGGTTGTAACTAACCTTCTCTGGTGCTTCACCCAAACAAGTATTGCTAACAGCTGGTTGTAAGTAACCTTCTCTGGTGCTTCACCCAAACAAGTATTGCTAACAGCTGGTTGTAAGTAACCTTCTCTGGTGCTTCACCCAAACAAGTATTGCTAACAGCTGGTTGTAAGTAGAACTTCTCTGGTGCTTCACCCAAGTATTGCTAACAGCTGGTTGTAAGTAACCTTCTCTGGTGCTTCACCCAAACAAGTATTGCTAACAGCTGGTTGTAAGTAACCTTCTCTGGTGCTTCACCCAAACAAGTATTGCTAACAGCTGGTTGTAAGTAACCTTCTCTGGTGCTTCACCCAAACAAGTATTGCTAACAGCTGGTTGTAAGTAACCTTCTCTGGTGCTTCACCCAAACAAGTATTGCTAACAGCTGGTTGTAAATAACCTTCTCTGGTGCTTCACCCAAACAAGTATTGCTAACAGCTGGTAAGTAACCTTCTCTGGTGCTTCACCCAAACAAGTATTGCTAACAGCTGGTTGTAAGTAGAACTTCTCTGGTGCTTCACCCAAGTATTGCTAACAGCTGGTTGTAAGTAACCTTCTCTGGTGCTTCACCCAAACAAGTATTGCTAACAGCTGGTTGTAAGTAACCTTCTCTGGTGCTTCACCCAAACAAGTATTGCTAACAGCTGGTTGTAAGTAACCTTCTCTGGTGCTTCACCCAAACAAGTATTGCTAACAGCTGGTTGTAAGTAACCTTCTCTGGTGCTTCACCCAAACAAGTATTGCTAACAGCTGGTTGTAAGTAACCTTCTCTGGTGCTTCACCCAAACAAGTATTGCTAACAGCTGGTTGTAAGTAACCTTCTCTGGTGCTTCACCCAAACAAGTATTGCTAACAGCTGGTTGTAAGTAACCTTCTCTGGTGCTTCACCCAAACAAGTATTGCTAACAGCTGGTTGTAAGTAACCTTCTCTGGTGCTTCACCCAAACAAGTATTGCTAACAGCTGGTTGTAAGTAACCTTCTCTGGTGCTTCACCCAAACAAGTATTGCTAACAGCTGGTTGTAAGTAACCTTCTCTGGTGCTTCACCCAAACAAGTATTGCTAACAGCTGGTTGTAAGTAACCTTCTCTGGTGCTTCACCCAAACAAGTATTGCTAACAGCTGGTTGTAAGTAACCTTCTCTGGTGCTTCACCCAAACAAGTATTGCTAACAGCTGGTTGTAAGTAACCTTCTCTGGTGCTTCACCCAAACAAGTATTGCTAACAGCTGGTTGTAAGTAACCTTCTCTGGTGCTTCACCCAAACAAGTATTGCTAACAGCTGGTTGTAAGTAACCTTCTCTGGTGCTTCACCCAAACAAGTATTGCTAACAGCTGGTTGTAAGTAACCTTCTCTGGTGCTTCACCCAAACAAGTATTGCTAACAGCTGGTTGTAAGTAACCTTCTCTGGTGCTTCACCCAAACAAGTATTGCTAACAGCTGGTTGTAAGTAACCTTCTCTGGTGCTTCACCCAAGTATTTCTAACAGCTGGTTGTAAGTAACCTTCTCTGGTGCTTCACCCAAGTATTGCTAACAGCTGGTTGTAAGTAACCTTCTCTGGTGCTTCACCCAAACAAGTATTGCTAACAGCTGGTTGTAAGTAACCTTCTCTGGTGCTTCACCCAAACAAGTATTGCTAACAGCTGGTTGTAAGTAACCTTCTCTGGTGCTTCACCCAAACATGTATTGCTAACAGCTGGTTGTAAGTAACCTTCTCTGGTGCTTCACCCAAACAAGTATTGCTAACAGCTGGTTGTAAGTAACCTTCTCTGGTGCTTCACCCAAACAAGTATTGCTAACAGCTGGTTGTAAGTAACCTTCTCTGGTGCTTCACCCAAACAAGTATTGCTAACAGCTGGTTGTAAGTAACCTTCTCTGGTGCTTCACCCAAACAAGTATTGCTAACAGCTGGTTGTAAGTAATCTTCTCTGGTGCTTCACCCAAACAAGTATTGCTAACAGCTGGTTGTAAGTAACCTTCTCTGGTGCTTCACCCAAACAAGTATTGCTAACAGCTGGTTGTAAGTAATCTTCTCTGGTGCTTCACCCAAACAAGTATTGCTAACAGCTGGTTGTAAGTAACCTTCTCTGGTGCTTCACCCAAACAAGTATTGCTAACAGCTGGTTGTAAGTAACCTTCTCTGGTGCTTCACCCAAACAAGTATTGCTAACAAGTAGCTGGTTGTAAGTAACCTTCTCTGGTGCTTCACCCAAACAAGTATTGCTAACAAGTAGCTGGTTGTAAGTAACCTTCTCTGGTGCTTCAGCCAAACAAGTATTGCTAACAGCTGGTTGTAAGTAACCTTCTCTGGTGCTTCACCCAAACAAGTATTGCTAACAAGTAGATGGTTGCAAGTAACCTTCTCTGGTGCTTCACCCAAACAAGTATTGATAACAAGTATCTGGTTGTAAGTAACCTTCTCTGGTGCTTCACCCAAACAAGTATTGCTAACAGCTGGTTGTAAATAACCTTCTCTGGTGCTTCACCCAAACAAGTATTGCTAACAGCTGGTTGTAAATAATCTTCTCTGGTGCTTCACCCAAACAAGTATTGCTAACAGCTGGTTGTAAGTAACCTTCTCTGGTGCTTCACCCAAACAAGTATTGCTAACAGCTGGTTGTAAGTAACCTTCTCTGGTGCTTCACCCAAGTATTGCTAACAGCTGGTTGTAAGTAACCTTCTCTGGTGCTTCACCCAAACAAGTATTGCTAACAGCTGGTTGTAAGTAACCTTCTCTGGTGCTTCACCCAAACAAGTATTGCTAACAGCTGGTTGTAAGTAACCTTCTCTGGTGCTTCACCCAAACAAGTATTGCTAACAGCTGGTTGTAAGTAACCTTCTCTGGTGCTTCACCCAAACAAGTATTGCTAACAGCTGGTTGTAAGTAACCTTCTCTGGTGCTTCACCCAAACAAGTATTGCTAACAGCTGGTTGTAAGTAACCTTCTCTGGTGCTTCACCCAAACAAGTATTGCTAACAGCTGGTTGTAAGTAACCTTCTCTGGTGCTTCACCCAAACAAGTATTGCTAACAGCTGGTTGTAAGTAATCTTCTCTGGTGCTTCACCCAAACAAGTATTGCTAACAGCTGGTTGTAAGTAACCTTCTCTGGTGCTTCACCCAAACAAGTATTGCTAACAGCTGGTTGTAAGTAATCTTCTCTGGTGCTTCACCCAAACAAGTATTGCTAACAGCTGGTTGTAAGTAACCTTCTCTGGTGCTTCACCCAAACAAGTATTGCTAACAGCTGGTTGTAAGTAACCTTCTCTGGTGCTTCACCCAAACAAGTATTGCTAACAAGTAGCTGGTTGTAAGTAACCTTCTCTGGTGCTTCACCTAAACAAGTATTGCTAACAAGTAGCTGGTTGTAAGTAACCTTCTCTGGTGCTTCAGCCAAACAAGTATTGCTAACAGCTGGTTGTAAGTAACCTTCTCTGGTGCTTCACCCAAACAAGTATTGCTAACAAGTAGATGGTTGCAAGTAACCTTCTCTGGTGCTTCACCCAAACAAGTATTGATAACAAGTATCTGGTTGTAAGTAACCTTCTCTGGTGCTTCACCCAAACAAGTATTGCTAACAGCTGGTTGTAAATAACCTTCTCTGGTGCTTCACCCAAACAAGTATTGCTAACAGCTGGTTGTAAATAATCTTCTCTGGTGCTTCACTCAAACAAGTATTGCTAACAGCTGGTTGTAAGTAACCTTCTCTGGTGCTTCACCCAAACAAGTATTGCTAACAGCTGGTTGTAAGTAACCTTCTCTGGAGCTTCACCCAAGTATTGCTAACAGCTGGTTGTAAGTAACCTTCTCTGGTGCTTCACCCAAACAAGTATTGCTAACAGCTGGTTGTAAATAACCTTCTCTGGTGCTTCACCCAAACAAGTATTGCTAACAGCTGGTTGTAAGTAACCTTCTCTGGTGCTTCACCCAAACAAGTATTGCTAACAGCTGGTTGTAAGTAACCTTCTCTGGTGCTTCACCAAAACAAGTATTGCTAACAGCTGGTTGTAAGTAACCTTCTCTGATGCTTCAGCCAAACAAGTATTGCTAACAGCTGGTTGTAAGTAACCTTCTCTGGTGCTTCACCCAAACAGGTATTGCTAACAGCTGGTTGTAAGTAACCTTCTCTGGTGCTTCACCCAAACAAGTATTGCTAACAGCTGGTTGTAAGTAACCTTCTCTGGTGCTTCACCCAAACAAGTATTGCTAACAGCTGGTTGTAAATAACCTTCTCTGGTGCTTCACCCAAACAAGTATTGCTAACAGCTGGTTGTAAGTAACCTTCTCTGGTGCTTCACCCAAACAAGTATTGCTAACAGCTGGTTGTAAGTAACCTTCTCTGGTGCTTCACCCAAACAAGTATTGCTAACAAGTAGCTGGTTGTAAGTAACCTTCTCTGATGCTTCACCCAAACAAGTATTGCTAACAGCTGGTTGTAAGTAACCTTCTCTGGTGCTTCACCCAAACAAGTATTGCTAACAGCTGGTTGTAAGTAACCTTCTCTGGTGCTTCACCCAAACAAGTATTGCTAACAGCTGGTTGTAAGTAACCTTCTCTGGTGCTTCAGCCAAACAAGTATTGCTAACAGCTGGTTGTAAGTAACCTTCTCTGGTGCTTCACCCAAGTATTGCTAACAGCTGGTTGTAAGTAACCTTCTCTGGTGCTTCACCCAAACAAGTATTGCTAACAGCTGGTTGTAAGTAACCTTCTCTGGTGCTTCACCCAAACAAGTATTGCTAACAGCTGGTTGTAAGTAACCTTCTCTGGTGCTTCACCCAAACAAGTATTGCTAACAGCTGGTTGTAAATAACCTTCTCTGGTGCTTCACCCAAACAAGTATTGCTAACAGCTGGTTGTAAATAATCTTCTCTGGTGCTTCAGCCAAACAAGTATTGCTAACAGCTGGTTGTAAGTAACCTTCTCTGGTGCTTCACCCAAACAAGTATTGCTAACAGCTGGTTGTAAGTAACCTTCTCTGGTGCTTCACCCAAGTATTGCTAACAGCTGGTTGTAAGTAACCTTCTCTGGTGCTTCACCCAAACAAGTATTCCTAACAGCTGGTTGTAAGTAACCTTCTCTGGTGCTTCACCCAAACAAGTATTGCTAACAGCTGGTTGTAAGTAACCTTCTCTGGTGCTTCACCCAAACAAGTATTGCTAACAGCTGGTTGCAAATAATCTTCTCTGGTGCTTCACCCAAACAAGTATTGCTAACAGCTGGTTGTAAGTAACCTTCTCTGGTGCTTCACCCAAACAAGTATTGCTAACAGCTGGTTGTAAGTAACCTTCTCTGGTGCTTCACCCAAACAAGTATTGCTAACAGCTGGTTGTAAGTAGAACTTCTCTGGTGCTTCACCCAAACAAGTATTGCTAACAGCTGGTTGTAAGTAACCTTCTCTGGTGCTTCACCCAAACAAGTATTGCTAACAGCTGGTTGTAAGTAACCTTCTCTGGTGCTTCACCCAAACAAGTATTGCTAACAGCTGGTTGTAAGTAACCTTCTCTGGTGCTTCACCCAAACAAGTATTGCTAACAGCTGGTTGTAAGTAACCTTCTCTGGTGCTTCACCCAAACAAGTATTGCTAACAGCTGGTTGTAAGTAGAACTTCTCTGGTGCTTCACCCAAGTATTGCTAACAGCTGGTTGTAAGTAACCTTCTCTGGTGCTTCACCCAAACAAGTATTGCTAACAGCTGGTTGTAAATAACCTTCTCTGGTGCTTCACCCAAACAAGTATTGCTAACAGCTGGTTGTAAGTAACCTTCTCTGGTGCTTCACCCAAACAAGTATTGCTAACAGCTGGTTGTAAGTAACCTTCTCTGGTGCTTCACCCAAACAAGTATTGCTAACAGCTGGTTGTAAGTAGAACTTCTCTGGTGCTTCAGCCAAACAAGTATTGCTAACAGCTGGTTGTAAGTAACCTTCTCTGGTGCTTCACCCAAGTATTTCTAACAGCTGGTTGTAAGTAACCTTCTCTGGTGCTTCACCCAAGTATTGCTAACAGCTGGTTGTAAGTAACCTTCTCTGGTGCTTCACCCAAACAAGTATTGCTAACAGCTGGTTGTAAGTAACCTTCTCTGGTGCTTCACCCAAACAAGTATTGCTAACAGCTGGTTGTAAGTAACCTTCTCTGCTGCTTCACCCAAACAAGTATTGCTAACAGCTGGTTGTAAGTAACCTTCTCTGGTGCTTCACCCAAACAAGTATTGCTAACAGTTGGTTGTAAGTAACCTTCTCTGGTGCTTCACCCAAACAAGTATTGCTAACAGCTGGTTGTAAGTAACCTTTTCTGGTGCTTCACCCAAACAAGTATTGCTAACAGCTGGTTGTAAGTAACCTTCTCTGGTGCTTCACCCAAACAAGTATTGCTAACAGCTGGTTGTAAGTAACCTTCTCTGGTACTTCACCCAAACAAGTATTGCTAACAGCTGGTTGTAAGTAACCTTCTCTGGTGCTTCACCCAAACAAGTATTGCTAACAGCTGGTTGTAAGTAGAACTTCTCTGGTGCTTCACCCAAACAAGTATTGCTAACAGCTGGTTGTAAGTAACCTTCTCTGGTGCTTCACCCAAACAAGTATTGCTAACAGCTGGTTGTAAATAACCTTCTCTGGTGCTTCACCCAAACAAGTATTGCTAACAGCTGGTTGTAAGTAACCTTCTCTGGTGCTTCACCCAAACAAGTATTGCTAACAGCTGGTTGTAAGTAACCTTCTCTGGTGCTTCACCCAAACAAGTATTGCTAACAGCTGGTTGTAAGTAACCTTCTCTGGTGCTTCACCCAAACAAGTATTGCTAACAGCTGGTTGTAAGTAATCTTCTCTGGTGCTTCACCCAAACAAGTATTGCTAACAGCTGGTTGTAAGTAACCTTCTCTGGTGCTTCACCCAAACAAGTATTGCTAACAGCTGGTTGTAAGTAACCTTCTCTGGTGCTTCACCCAAACAAGTATTGCTAACAGCTGGTTGTAAGTAACCTTCTCTGGTGCTTCACCCAAACAAGTATTGCTAACAGCTGGTTGTAAGTAACCTTCTCTGGTGCTTCACCCAAGTATTGCTAACAGCTGGTTGTAAGTAACCTTCTCTGGTGCTTCACCCAAACAAGTATTGCTAACAGCTGGTTGTAAGTAACCTTCTCTGGTGCTTCACCCAAACAAGTATTGCTAACAGCTGGTTGCAAATAATCTTCTCTGGTGCTTCACCCAAACAAGTATTGCTAACAGCTGGTTGTAAGTAACCTTCTCTGGTGCTTCACCCAAACAAGTATTGCTAACAAGTATTGCTAACAGCTGGTTGTAAGTAACCTTCTCTGGTGCTTCACCCAAACAAGTATTGCTAACAGCTGGTTGTAAGTAGATCTTCTCTGGTGCTTCACCCAAACAAGTATTGCTAACAGCTGGTTGTAAGTAACCTTCTCTGGTGCTTCACCCAAACAAGTATTGCTAACAGCTGGTTGTAAGTTCTCTGGTGCTTCACCCAAACAAGTATTGCTAACAGCTGGTTGTAACTAACCTTCTCTGGTGCTTCACCCAAACAAGTATTGCTAACAGCTGGTTGTAAGTAACCTTCTCTGGTGCTTCACCCAAACAAGTATTGCTAACAGCTGGTTGTAAGTAACCTTCTCTGGTGCTTCACCCAAACAAGTATTGCTAACAGCTGGTTGTAAGTAGAACTTCTCTGGTGCTTCACCCAAGTATTGCTAACAGCTGGTTGTAAGTAACCTTCTCTGGTGCTTCACCCAAACAAGTATTGCTAACAGCTGGTTGTAAGTAACCTTCTCTGGTGCTTCACCCAAACAAGTATTGCTAACAGCTGGTTGTAAGTAACCTTCTCTGGTGCTTCACCCAAACAAGTATTGCTAACAGCTGGTTGTAAGTAACCTTCTCTGGTGCTTCACCCAAACAAGTATTGCTAACAGCTGGTTGTAAGTAACCTTCTCTGGTGCTTCACCCAAACAAGTATTGCTAACAGCTGGTTGTAAGTAACCTTCTCTGGTGCTTCACCAAAACAAGTATTGCTAACAGCTGGTTGTAAGTAGAACTTCTCTGGTGCTTCACCCAATTATTGCTAACAGCTGGTTGTAAGTAACCTTCTCTGGTGCTTCACCCAAACAAGTATTGCTAACAGCTGGTTGTAAGTAACCTTCTCTGGTGCTTCACCCAAACAAGTATTGCTAACAGCTGGTTGTAAGTAACCTTCTCTGGTGCTTCACCCAAACAAGTATTGCTAACAGCTGGTTGTAAGTAACCTTCTCTGGTGCTTCACCCAAACAAGTATTGCTAACAGCTGGTTGTAAGTAACCTTCTCTGGTGCTTCACCCAAACAAGTATTGCTAACAGCTGGTTGTAAGTAACCTTCTCTGGTGCTTCACCCAAACAAGTATTGCTAACAGCTGGTTGTAAGTAACCTTCTCTGGTGCTTCACCCAAACAAGTATTGCTAACAGCTGGTTGTAAGTAACCTTCTCTGGTGCTTCACCCAAACAAGTATTGCTAACAGCTGGTTGTAAGTAACCTTCTCTGGTGCTTCACCCAAACAAGTATTGCTAACAGCTGGTTGTAAGTAACCTTCTCTGGTGCTTCACCCAAACAAGTATTGCTAACAGCTGGTTGTAAGTAACCTTCTCTGGTGCTTCACCCAAACAAGTATTGCTAACAGCTGGTTGTAAGTAACCTTCTCTGGTGCTTCACCCAAACAAGTATTGCTAACAGCTGGTTGTAAGTAACCTTCTCTGGTGCTTCACCCAAACAAGTATTGCTAACAGCTGGTTGTAAGTAACCTTCTCTGGTGCTTCACCCAAACAAGTATTGCTAACAGCTGGTTGTAAGTAACCTTCTCTGGTGCTTCACCCAAGTATTGCTAACAGCTGGTTGTAAGTAACCTTCTCTGGTGCTTCACCCAAGTATTGCTAACAGCTGGTTGTAAGTAACCTTCTCTGGTGCTTCACCCAAACAAGTATTGCTAACAGCTGGTTGTAAGTAACCTTCTCTGGTGCTTCACCCAAACAAGTATTGCTAACAGCTGGTTGTAAGTAACCTTCTCTGGTGCTTCACCCAAACAAGTATTGCTAACAGCTGGTTGTAAGTAACCTTCTCTGGTGCTTCACCCAAACAAGTATTGCTAACAGCTGGTTGTAAGTAACCTTCTCTGGTGCTTCACCCAAACAAGTATTGCTAACAGCTGGTTGTAAGTAACCTTCTCTGGTGCTTCACCCAAACAAGTATTGCTAACAGCTGGTTGTAAGTAACCTTCTCTGGTGCTTCACCCAAACAAGTATTGCTAACAGCTGGTTGTAAGTAATCTTCTCTGGTGCTTCACCCAAACAAGTATTGCTAACAGCTGGTTGTAAGTAACCTTCTCTGGTGCTTCACCCAAACAAGTATTGCTAACAGCTGGTTGTAAGTAATCTTCTCTGGTGCTTCACCCAAACAAGTATTGCTAACAGCTGGTTGTAAGTAACCTTCTCTGGTGCTTCACCCAAACAAGTATTGCTAACAGCTGGTTGTAAGTAACCTTCTCTGGTGCTTCACCCAAACAAGTATTGCTAACAAGTAGCTGGTTGTAAGTAACCTTCTCTGGTGCTTCACCCAAACAAGTATTGCTAACAAGTAGCTGGTTGTAAGTAACCTTCTCTGGTGCTTCAGCCAAACAAGTATTGCTAACAGCTGGTTGTAAGTAACCTTCTCTGGTGCTTCACCCAAACAAGTATTGCTAACAAGTAGATGGTTGCAAGTAACCTTCTCTGGTGCTTCACCCAAACAAGTATTGATAACAAGTATCTGGTTGTAAGTAACCTTCTCTGGTGCTTCACCCAAACAAGTATATATTGCTAACAGCTGGTTGTAAATAACCTTCTCTGGTGCTTCACCCAAACAAGTATTGCTAACAGCTGGTTGTAAATAATCTTCTCTGGTGCTTCACCCAAACAAGTATTGCTAACAGCTGGTTGTAAGTAACCTTCTCTGGTGCTTCACCCAAACAAGTATTGCTAACAGCTGGTTGTAAGTAACCTTCTCTGGTGCTTCACCCAAGTATTGCTAACAGCTGGTTGTAAGTAACCTTCTCTGGTGCTTCACCCAAACAAGTATTGCTAACAGCTGGTTGTAAGTAACCTTCTCTGGTGCTTCACCCAAACAAGTATTGCTAACAGCTGGTTGTAAGTAACCTTCTCTGGTGCTTCACCCAAACAAGTATTGCTAACAGCTGGTTGTAAGTAACCTTCTCTGGTGCTTCACCCAAACAAGTATTGCTAACAGCTGGTTGTAAGTAACCTTCTCTGGTGCTTCACCCAAACAAGTATTGCTAACAGCTGGTTGTAAGTAACCTTCTCTGGTGCTTCACCCAAACAAGTATTGCTAACCGCTGGTTGTAAGTAACCTTCTCTGGTGCTTCACCCAAACAAGTATTGCTAACAGCTGGTTGTAAGTAATCTTCTCTGGTGCTTCACCCAAACAAGTATTGCTAACAGCTGGTTGTAAGTAACCTTCTCTGGTGCTTCACCCAAACAAGTATTGCTAACAGCTGGTTGTAAGTAATCTTCTCTGGTGCTTCACCCAAACAAGTATTGCTAACAGCTGGTTGTAAGTAACCTTCTCTGGTGCTTCACCCAAACAAGTATTGCTAACAGCTGGTTGTAAGTAACCTTCTCTGGTGCTTCACCCAAACAAGTATTGCTAACAAGTAGCTGGTTGTAAGTAACCTTCTCTGGTGCTTCACCTAAACAAGTATTGCTAACAAGTAGCTGGTTGTAAGTAACCTTCTCTGGTGCTTCAGCCAAACAAGTATTGCTAACAGCTGGTTGTAAGTAACCTTCTCTGGTGCTTCACCCAAACAAGTATTGCTAACAAGTAGATGGTTGCAAGTAACCTTCTCTGGTGCTTCACCCAAACAAGTATTGATAACAAGTATCTGGTTGTAAGTAACCTTCTCTGGTGCTTCACCCAAACAAGTATTGCTAACAGCTGGTTGTAAATAACCTTCTCTGGTGCTTCACCCAAACAAGTATTGCTAACAGCTGGTTGTAAATAATCTTCTCTGGTGCTTCACTCAAACAAGTATTGCTAACAGCTGGTTGTAAGTAACCTTCTCTGGTGCTTCACCCAAACAAGTATTGCTAACAGCTGGTTGTAAGTAACCTTCTCGGGAGCTTCACCCAAGTATTGCTAACAGCTGGTTGTAAGTAACCTTCTCTGGTGCTTCACCCAAACAAGTATTGCTAACAGCTGGTTGTAAATAACCTTCTCTGGTGCTTCACCCAAACAAGTATTGCTAACAGCTGGTTGTAAGTAACCTTCTCTGGTGCTTCACCCAAACAAGTATTGCTAACAGCTGGTTGTAAGTAACCTTCTCTGGTGCTTCACCCAAACAAGTATTGCTAACAGCTGGTTGTAAGTAACCTTCTCTGATGCTTCAGCCAAACAAGTATTGCTAACAGCTGGTTGTAAGTAACCTTCTCTGGTGCTTCACCCAAACAGGTATTGCTAACAGCTGGTTGTAAGTAACCTTCTCTGGTGCTTCACCCAAACAAGTATTGCTAACAGCTGGTTGTAAGTAACCTTCTCTGGTGCTTCACCCAAACAAGTATTGCTAACAGCTGGTTGTAAATAACCTTCTCTGGTGCTTCACCCAAACAAGTATTGCTAACAGCTGGTTGTAAGTAACCTTCTCTGGTGCTTCACCCAAACAAGTATTGCTAACAGCTGGTTGTAAGTAACCTTCTCTGGTGCTTCACCCAAACAAGTATTGCTAACAAGTAGCTGGTTGTAAGTAACCTTCTCTGATGCTTCACCCAAACAAGTATTGCTAACAGCTGGTTGTAAGTAACCTTCTCTGGTGCTTCACCCAAACAAGTATTGCTAACAGCTGGTTGTAAGTAACCTTCTCTGGTGCTTCACCCAAACAAGTATTGCTAACAGCTGGTTGTAAGTAACCTTCTCTGGTGCTTCAGCCAAACAAGTATTGCTAACAGCTGGTTGTAAGTAACCTTCTCTGGTGCTTCACCCAAACAAGTATTGCTAACAGCTGGTTGTATGTAAGTAACCTTCTCTGGTGCTTCACCCAAACAAGTATTGCTAACAGCTGGTTGTAAGTAACCTTCTCTGGTGCTTCACCCAAACAAGTATTGCTAACAGCTGGTTGTAAGTAACCTTCTCTGGTGCTTCACCCAAACAAGTATTGCTAACAGCTGGTTGTAAGTAACCTTCTCTGGTGCTTCACCCAAACAAGTATTGCCAACAGCTGGTTGTAAGTAACCTTCTCTGGTGCTTCACCCAAACAAGTATTGCTAACAGCTGGTTGTAAGTAACCTTCTCTGGTGCTTCACCCAAACAAGTATTGCTAACAGCTGGTTGTAAGTAACCTTCTCTGGTGCTTCACCCAAACAAGTATTGCTAACAGCTGGT
>JAQNBH010000136.1:0-284677 GCA_028752905.1 Cladorhizidae sp. MBARI D1340-BT2
GTTAGGGCTTGGACAATGACTAGGGTTAGGGCTTGGACAATGACTAGGGTTAGGGCTTGGACAATGACTAGGGTTAGTGCTTGGACAATGACTAGGGTTAGGGCTTGGACAATGACTGGAGTTAGGGCTTGGATTATGACTAGGGTTAGGGCTTGGACAATGACTAGGGTTAGGGCTTGGACAATGACTAGTGTTAAGGCTTGGACAATGACTAGGGTTAGGGCTTGGACAATGACTAGGGTTAGGGCTTGGACAATGACTAGGGTTAGAGCTTGGACAATGACTAGTGTTAGTGCTTGGACAATGACTAGGGTTAGGGCTTGGACAATGACTAGGGTTAGGGCTTGGACAATGACTAGGGTTAGGACTAGGACAATGACTAGGGTTAGGGCTTGGACAATGACTAGGGTTAGGGCTTGGACAATGACGAAGGTTAGGGCTTGGACAATGACTAGGGTTAGGGCTTGGATTATGACTAGGGTTAGGGCTTGGACAATGATTAGGGTTAGGGCTTAGACAATGACTAGGGTTAGGTCTTGGACAATTATGGTTAGTCCTTGGACCATAACTAGGGTTAGGGCTAGGACAATGACTAGTGTTAGGGCTTGGACAATGACTAGGGTTAGGGCTTGGACAATGACAAGGGTTAGGGCTTGGAAAATTACTAGTGTTAGGGCTTGGACAATGACTAGGGTTAGGGCTTGGACAATAACTAGGGTTAGGGATAGGACAATGACTAGGGTTAGGGTTTGGACAATGACTAGGGTTAGGGCTTGGACAATGACTAGGGTTAGGGCTTGGACAATGACTAGGGTTAGGGCTTGGACAATGACAAGGGTTAGGGCTTGGACAATGACTAGGGTTAGGGCTTGGATTATGATTAGGGTTAGGGCTTGGACAATGATTAGGGTTAGGGCTTAGACAATGACTAGGGTTAGGTCTTGGACAATTAGGGTTGGACAATGACTAGTGTTAGGGCTTGGACAATGACAAGGGTTAGGGCTTGGACAATGACAAGGGTTAGGGCTTGGAAAATTACTAGTGTTAGGGCTTGGACAATGACTAGGGTTAGGGCTTGGACAATGACTAGGGTTAGGGCTTGGACAATGACTAGGGTTAGGGCTTGGACAAAGACTAGGGTTAGGGCTTGGACAATGACTAGTGTTAGGGCTTGGACAATGACTAGGGTTAGAGCCTGGATCATGACTAGGGTTAGGGCTTGGACAATGACTAGGGTTAGGACTTGGACAATGACTAGGGTTAGGGCTTGGACAATGACTAGGGTTAGGGCTTAGACAATGACTAGTGTTAGGGCTTGGACAATGACTAGGGTTAGGACTTGGACAATGACTACGGTTAGGACTAGGACAATGACTAGTGTTAGGGCTTGGACAATGACTAGGGTTATGGCTTGGACAATGACTAGGGTTTGGGCTTGGACAATGACTAGGGTTAGGGCTTGGACAATGACTAGGGTTAGGGCTTGGACAATGACTGGAGTTAGGGCTTGGACTATGACTAGGGTTAGGGCTTGGACAATGACTAGCGTTAGGGCTTGGACAATGACTAGTATTAAGGCTTGGACAATGACTAGGGTTAGGGCTTGGACAATGACTAGGGTTAGGGCTTGGACAATGACTAGAGTTAGAGCTTGGACAATGACTAGGGTTAGGACTAGGACAATGACTAGGGTTAGGGCTTGGACAATGACTAGTGTTAGGGCTTGGACAATGACTAGTGTTAGGGCTTGGACAATGACTGGGGTTAGGGCTTGGACAATGACTAGGGTTAGGGCTTGGACAATGACTAGGGTTAGGGCTTGGAGAATGACTATGGTTAGGGCTTGGACAATGAATAGGGTTAGGGCTTGGACAATGACTAGGATTAGGGCTTGTACAATGATAGGGTTAGGGCTTGGACAATGACTAGGGTTAGGGCTTGGACAATGACTAGGGTTAGGGCTTGGACAATGACTAGGGTTAGGGCTTGGACAATGACTAGGGTTAGTGCTTGGACAATGACTAGGGTTAGGGCTTGGACAATGACTAGGGTTAGGGCTTGGACAATGACTAGGGTTAGGGCTTGGACAATGACTAGGGTTAGGGCTTGGACAATGACTAGGGTTAGGGCTTGGACAATGACTAGGGTTAGGGCTTGGACAATGACTAGGGTTAGTGCTTGGACAATGACTAGGGTTAGGGCTTGGACAATGACTAGGGTTAGGGCTAGGAGAATGACTATGGTTAGGGCTTGGACAATGAATAGGGTTAGGACTTGGACAATGACTAGGATTAGGGCTTGGACAATGATAGGGTTAGGGCTTGGACAATGACTAGGGTTAGGGCTTGGAGAATGACTATGGTTAGGGCTTGGACAATGAATAGGGTTAGGGCTTGGACAATGACTAGGATTAGGGCTTGGACAATGATAGGGTTAGGGCTTGGACAATGACTAGGGTTAGGGCTTGGACAATGACTAGGGTTAGGGCTTGGACAATGACTAGGGTTAGTGCTTGGACAATGACTAGGGTTAGGGCTTGGACAATGACTGGAGTTAGGGCTTGGATTATGACTAGGGTTAGGGCTTGGACAATGACTAGGGTTAGGGCTTGGACAATGACTAGTGTTAAGGCTTGGACAATGACTAGGGTTAGGGCTTGGACAATGACTAGGGTTAGGGCTTGGACAATGACTAGGGTTAGAGCTTGGACAATGACTAGTGTTAGTGCTTGGACAATGACTAGGGTTAGGGCTTGGACAATGACTAGGGTTAGGGCTTGGACAATGACTAGGGTTAGGACTAGGACAATGACTAGTGTTAAGGCTTGGACAATGACTAGTGTTAAGGCTTGGACAATGACTAGGGTTAGGGCTTGGACAATAACTGGAGTTAGGGCTTGGACTATGACTAGGGTTAGGGCTTGGACAATGACTAGGGTTAGGGCTTGGACAATGACTAGTGTTAAGGCTTGGACAATGACTAGTGTTAGGGCTTGGACAATGACTAGGGTTAGGACTAGGACAATGACTAGTGTTAAGGCTTGGACAATGACTAGGGTTAGGACTAGGACAATGACTAGTGTTAGTGCTTGGACAATGACTAGGGTTAGGGCTTGGACAATGACTAGGGTTAGGGCTTGGACAATGACTAGGGTTAGGGCTTGGACAATGACTAGGGTTAGGACTTGGACAATGACACATGCTTAGCTACCAGCTGTGTGGTGGACACATGCTTAGCTACCAGCTGTGTGGTAGACACATGCTTAGCCACCAGCTGTGTGGTGGACACATGCTTAGCTACCAGCTGTGTGGTAGACACATGCTTAGCCACCAGCTGTGTGGTGGACACATGCTTAGCTACCAGCTGTGTGGTGGACACATGCTTAGCCACCAGCTGTGTGGTGGACACATGCTTAGCTACCAGCTGTGTGGTGGACACATGCTTAGCCACCAGCTGTGTGGTGGACACATGCTTAGCCACCAGCTGTGTGGTGGACACATGCTTAGCTCAGTGCTGTACAGCATAAGGAGCTCTCTCATCTGGTGTCCATGGCTCAGTGCTACACAGCATAAGGAGCTCTCTCATCTGGTGTCCATGACTCAGTGCTGTACAGCATAAGGAGCTCTCTCATCTGGTGTCCATGACTCAGTGCTACACAGCATAAGGAGCTCTCTCATCTGGTGTCCATGACTCAGTGCTGTACAGCATAAGGAGCTCTCTCATCTGGTGTCCATGACTCAGTGCTGTACAGCATAAGGAGCTCTCTCATCTGGTGTCCATGACTCAGTGCTACACAGCATAAGGAGCTCTCTCATCTGGTGTCCATGACTCAGTGCTGTACAGCATAAGGAGCTCTCTCATCTGGTGTCCATGACTCAGTGCTGTACAGCATAAGGAGCTCTCTCATCTGGTGTCCATGACTCAGTGCTACACAGCATAAGGAGCTCTCTCATCTGGTGTCCATGACTCAGTGCTGTACAGATAAGGAGCTCTCTCATCTGGTGTCCATGGCTCAGTATACTGTACAGCATAAGGTGCTTTGAACTATATCGTAGTCTTAACAAAGATCCAATTAAGTCGACTTTCAATCGTGCAAGAGAGAGCTTTTATAATGGCTACAGTGAAGTGCCACTTTGTTGTTGCTAGACTATATACCAACTAGCATGGCAGTACAGGTAGGACTCAACTAGCATGGCAGTACAGGTAGGACTGCACACCAACTAGCATGGCAGCAGAGGTAGGATTTTTTTAATACCCTCAGTTGACGTAACAAAATTACAATTAACTCAATAATCAGCTTGAATTATACTATCTCGACATTTTGACTTGATGCTCTTGCCTTCATTAGGAATAAAGAGATGCTAAGACTAATAGGGGAGAAAAGTGAGCTATGGAGAAATCTGTAATTGCTCAACGTATACAAGGGGCAATAAACATCCTATTTTTCCAAGCCCACTTCACAGGCACCTGTGCACACCTGCCAAATTTTATTACCCGCCAAATTTATTAACTGCCAAATTTTATTACCCACAAATATCCCGGAAAATATCAAATGTGTCAAATGTTTTGGTCGTAAACACTTCCAGCTCTAAATGAACAGTTTCAAGCCACTTCTTTACAATATAACTGAAGATGTTATCTTCTTCATGGCCTTCCCGTTCCCTTCAGTTTTCTACCAATGCCAGCAAGCACTGGCTGGTGGCCTCACTCTTAGTGTTCAGCCCATCTTCAGGGGAAGCTGTTAGAAACCTCCTCTCATAGCCTTACCTTCACTTACTCTTAGTGTTCACCCCATCTTCAGGGGAAGCTATTAGAAATCTCCTCTCATAGCCTTACCTTCACTTACTCTTGGTGTTCAGCCCATCTTCAGGAGAAGCTATTAGAAACCTCCTCTCATAGCCTTACCTTCACTTACTCTTAGTGTTCAGCCCATCTTCAGGGGAAACTATTAGAAACCTCCTCTCATAGCCTTACCTTCACTTACTCTTAGTGTTCAGCCCATCTTTAGCAGGCCTACCAGCTCTTTTTTTTTTGCAAGGTAGTGAAGGATCTCACACCAGTTGGGTATCTGCAAAGGCATTACATTATGATGATCCTTTACCCTATATGTATTGTTTTATATATAAATATTGGTTGCAAAAAAAACTATTATTACAAAACTTATGTATCTGCTAAAACTTACTTGGGAAGGTTCTTGGGAAGGTTCTTGGTATAAACGATCTAGGTTGCTTATACAGTAGCTCCAGTAACACTACCAGTGTGCCTCGTTCTTCTCCAAGCTGGTAGCACAAAAGAGCATTAGACAAGGTCATTTATCTTCAAGGAACTATGTATTGTGTGTCTATCTATCTATCAATTCCCCTCCCCCCCTCGCACATACCCCTTCCCCCCATGACAGAATACCACTACATAACATGACTGTACTCGGGATTTACTAAATAAGCAACAGCTTCTACACAGTATGAACCACACAGTATGAACCCTGCCCCAAGATATATATATGATATATTGTATGTAAATATATGAACAGATATACTATCAATGTAGAGAACCAACATATACCGGACCCTTCACCTATCAATATAGAGAATAAATCAATGTAGAGAATAAACATTACAGGACCCTTTACTTAGCACTGTAGAGAACAAACACTTACTTGATAATGTCGAGAATAAACATTGCAGGATCCTTTACCTATCAGTGTAGAGAACAAACATTTACTTGACCCTTTACCTATATATCAATGTAGATAATAATCATTGCAGGACCCTTTACCTATTGGTGTAGAGAATATTACAGGACCCTTTACCTATCAATGTAGGGAACAAACATTTACTTGACCCTTTACCTATCAGTGTAGAGAACAAACATTCACTTGACCCTTTACCTATCAGTGTAGAGAACAAACATTTACAGGACCCTTTACCTATCAGTGTACAGAACAAACATTTACAGGACCCTTTACCTATCAATGTAGAGAACAAACATTTACAGGACCCTTTACCTATCAGTGTAGAGAACAAACATTACAGGACCCTTTACCTATCAATGTAGAGGGGGAAACTTTTTCAGGCCCCTTTACTATGTAGAGAACAAACATTTACAGGACCCTTTACCTATCAGTGTAGAGAACAAACATTCACTTGACCCTTTACCTGTCAGTGTAGAGAGCATTTACAGGACCCTTTACCTATCAGTGTAGAGAACAAACATTTACAGGACCATTTACCTATCATTAGACAAACATTTGCATGACCCTTTACCTACAATGTAGAGAACAAACATTACAGGACCCTTTACATAATACTAGATCTCGCTGAAGTTTGATGCTGGTGGAGCTTTTATTACCTAACCCAAATGTGAGCTTACCAAGCACTCTACTATTATACACAGAGTAGCAAAGGGCAAAGTTACAGCCTTGGACATTGAGTTTTACAATGACATGGTACAATTACTCCAGGAAAGCACTCCATTGATGTGGCTAATTGGTAAAGTATCTCTCACTCTGGCTGCTGTCAGCCTTCGAGGTCTGTCATGAAAAAGGTGCTGGATGTTTAGAGGAACGCCCTTTATATTCTATATATAAAATATATTATATATGGATTTAAAATGTTCTAACTTACAAACCTTTTGTGCATCACATGCGTGTACCCAATATTTATACATGTGAGTACATAAATGAATGTTGCTTATAATTACTTATGTGTCTATTTTATATGCCCTATATACACACATGCTCCCCTAACATACATACATTTACTCTACTCGGTATAATGCATAATTATAATGTCTTAACTACTAGTTCATAGATGTAATCATGTATTCTTCTTACATTTTCTAAATGACATGTCTCTATAATTACATTCATCACGTCTTATAACAACCTATAATTAGATTTGTGCCTATAACTACATTCACTCCATTATTTTCACTTTTCACATTTCACATATCCATGTAATTATTTCATGCATATTTTTTATAATGTTTCCATATAATTACATGCACCCGCTTTAATTACATGCATGTATATATATGTTCCTATAAAAATCTAAAATTTACTTAACTTCTAGTGAAAATCCTCATAGTGCTCTCTGAAACATGCATGCCTAATCCTCCTAATATTGCCTGAAACATGCATGCCTAATCCTCCTAGTGCTCTCTGAAACATGCATCATATAGCTGTCTGAAACATCTATGCCTATTCCTCCTAGTGCTCTCTGAAACATGCATGCCTAATCCTCCTAGTTCTGCCTGAAACATGCATGCCTAATCCTCCTAGTGCTCTCTGAAACATGCATGCCTAATCCTCATAGAGCTGTCTGTAACATGCATGCATCAGCAGCAAGACCACTACATATTTTAAAATGACCTAGACTTCTATCTCCAACCATGCCAGCATGAAATATTTGAAGAAGAGGAAGATTTAAAACAACAGAAAAGACATGTTTTAAAAAAACATGAGGCATTGCAAGATAAAGCAGATGTCACTAGCAAAGTTTGCAGAAGATTGGCATCTGAGAATAAATTTTGCCAGTTATTTAATGTTTCATTTCTTTATTTATTCTGACCTAGATTTACACCACATGAAACAGTTGCTAAAGCAGTACTTCTTTGAAGGGGTATATACCACTACCAAAATATATATATATATATATATATATATATATATTTTTGGGTTGTTGTTGACAGTACATGCAAGATGCTGCCTTCCAAATTGGAGAAGATTTGGATGCTCCATTCTGGACTTTACTAACTTTAATACTCCCTTCTCTGTTCAAAGATTTGAATTCATGAGAAAGAAATGCGAAGAAGACGCTTCACGTAATAGTGAGTTTCAATGGCCGTGGAGACCGACAAGGGAAGCAAACCAGTAATTCTGGTCATCCCCCTAGGAAGAGGCCTGGGACACCTTTTTTTTTTAATGGTATGGTCAGTTCAACCATTGAAATACTATACTAGTCCTTAAAATGCCTGACCCGAAAAAGTTGTTTTTTGGGGGCCAAGGACGGTTCTCCCTACTTCATATTTGGAGTAATCAGACAAAATTATATAGATTCTGTTTCCTCTCAACGAGAGCTACAAGATGACATTCTCTGTGTTTTTTTAAAGCAAGTATGATGTCAACAGGTACAAAAAAAACAATGAAAATGCTACCAAGAAATTGTAATAGAATTTTTTAATTTTTAAAATCCATGATCACACCATTTTAAAAAAACTCAATTTATTATTGTGTTTCATACTTTGTAATTTTCCCTGTGGTAAGTTGTGAAATCCCAAAGTAAACAGTCTCCAAATATGACCGTCCTCATGAAATCTTAAATGTTCACTAAGTCAGAATCAGTTGTAGCTGGGAAGTTGGCACAGCACCAGAAGGTAGGTCTGTGTATAGGTACACATCATACAAGATTTCAAATAAAAATTCTGAAGCAGAGAGAGATTGTGTTTTTTGTTTTGTTTTTTGGGTACCTTAATGCTGCATATGCTGCATCCTTAGCAGTTCTGAAAAGTGTTCACTCTTAAGTTTATCAGACCATGCACATTTATATCAGCTCTGTTGAGATGAGCAAGCAATAGCTAAGCACATTTATATCAGCTCTGTTGAGGTGAAAAACAAGAGCTATAGTAGGAGCCAAAAATAAGTTCTGGTTCCATTGCGTTAATATTCCGTTGGCGCTATTTTCAACGTCGTTCCAACACTGTTTTTAACAAGTCCATTCCAACGGCGAGGAATTTTTTCTTCTTCGCATTTCAAACTCGTTCGCAGTTAATTATCTCGCCCTTGTTCACGCGGTCATTCTCCAGCCTCGTGCTTCAAGTACAGCTTCATGCTCCTGCTAGTTCGTTTGGTAGCCTCTCGCTTCTTGACCATTCATAATGTCATTCTTCAGCGAAAGGCCCTCGATACTAATGCAAGCCTCGAACGAATAGAGGAGCTGATACAGCTGACCCTAGAAGTAACTGTAGACTAGCTTCAGTGTCTGCTATAGACTAAGCTAGGACTACAACATTTCACTACGCACCATTCTGCGGTGCAGGACTGCTTTAGAAGAGACCTTCTGTGGTAGCTCTACTGTCAGTTCATTAGACACGCAGAACAAGGTAATCTGTCTATCATTTCTAAAGTTTGCTAAGCTTAGTTTATCTGACAATTTTACAGTTTATAAGCTGGTTTGGCCTAGCTTAATGTACTCCATATAATTACTTGCATACATGTGTTCCGAAAAATATCCTGAAATTTACTTTGCATAAAGTTGAATTCTCTTAATGCTGCATGAAACTTGCATATCTTGAGTAACTACTTTTTCATGAACCAAAATATTTGGAGCAATTCCAGTTGAGCATAGCATTCTGCATAATCAGAGCAAGATTATCTATCCTAAAGCAACTAATTGTTCATGAGAGAAAGAAATCAGTTGGGAAAATTCCAGGCAAGCAGAGATGTTTGTGCAGCATCACTCTGTCACTAAGCCTGAAACCAAAAATAGGAAAGAAATCTATCCTAGAGCTTGTAATTTTTTAAGAGTGAAGGAAATAAGTGCTATCCCAGTTAGCTAAATATAAATAGTTCACTCTATCATGCAAATACTTTACAGTAAAATAATTCATCCTGGAACAAGTCAAGAGCACAATAATTTAGAGTAATTATGGCAAAGATGATATATAGTGTAACATAACTCTGTTGCACTATGTCTGCATCACAATTCCAACAAAATAACTTATTGTAGAACAACTATGTACCTTCTCCAGAGTTAAGGAGTTCAGGTCAATTCCAGCTATATAAGTATAGATGCCTCTGTAGAATGAATATGTCAATCTAGTCTTGAAACTAAAATTACCGCAGAGAAATCTATCCTAAAGCAAGTACACTCTATATCTATGCCTGAGCAGCTAGTTTTTTTTGAGAGCAAAGAAATATAGTGCAATTTCATGTCAAAAGAACTGTCACTGTATAGCTACCTGCAACAAAACTTACTGCAAATAAATTAATCCTCCAGCAACTACTTTCTCAAGGAAGAGTGAATATAGAGCAACTCCAAGTGAGCATAGATGCAGTTTAACATATCAATGTAATTGTAACTAAACCATAACTATCTAACTTATCTATCTTAATTCTTTTCTTTAAAATATAATTGCATTTCTACCTCACCTCCCTCTTGCCATGCCCATCCCTGCATTCTAACAGACATGTATCATGATGTACGCATGCATCCGAAGTATTGTCAAGGTATATAATAATATAACTTTGTCTCTTTCTCTTCATGTGGAACAACTACTTTTTCAAGAGAGAAAATATTTATAGCAATTCCTGGTAAGTATAGATGCCTGAGTAGCATCACTCTCTCACATTATGAATGATACAAAACTTACACAAATACATCTCTCCTGGAGCAACTACATTTTCAAGAACAAAAAATCTAGAACAATTCCAGGTAATATGCCTGTGTAGCACCAATTGTATACCTGAAACAAAACTTGAAGAAAGGACTCTATCCTACAGCACTAGTTTCTAAAGTGAGTATGAATTCAGAGCATATCTAGGTAATATATTCCTGTGTATCATCACTATCTCTCTATGCGTGTAACAAAACTTACAGTAAAACAAAATCTACACTGGAGCAGCACGGTAGAGAAATAATTCAGCATATCTATATAGGTAGTAGACATATGTGCCTATGCAGCCTCACTATGTCACTCTAAAATTAATATGAAATAAAATTACAGCAAAGAAATCTAAACCTGGGCAACTACTTCTCTAGAGAAAAGGAATTCGGAGCATAACAAGGTAAACCTACTTGTCTGTGCAACCTTACTAAATTAATCTATATGTATGAAACAATATTTCAGCAAAAAAATCTTAACTGAAACTATATACTTCTCAAGAGACAATGAATTCAAAGCACATCTAGGTGAGCACACATGCCTGTGTATCCTCATTATGTCACTCACTGTATTTATATGAAAATAATTTACACCAAAGAAATCTAAACTGTATGCACTACTTCTCAACATAAAATGAATCCAGAGAACATCCAGGTAAGCATACTTACCTGTGTAGCTTTATGCTTTTACTGAAACAAAACGACAGCAAAGAAATCTATCCATGAACAATTGCTTAGATGTACAACTACTCTGGAGTTGTGCACCTAGCTTTATTGGGTTAGTTCCACTAATGGCCATGATAAGGATTGAAAGATCGATGATGGTAATCAAATGAGAATTCTCGAGTTTTGATCTATGCCAGTGTTAACACTAACAAGAACTTTAGCAGTGCTAATTAACACTCTATATACAACAGGACTCAACCTGCAGAACTACTCTTAAACTGTTAATATAGTCTAATATCGTGGATCACCTTATATGGTAATGTTACTAGACTCGATCTGTTCATACTCACAAATGCACACACTCATACTTGGCTGATTCCTATTGGTCCAGCCAAGTGATAGATAAATGTACTTATAAGGAATGGAGATTGGGGAGCCAGGCTATTTAAGGCCAGCTCTCCCTTCAGTGACAGAAAGGTGTTCTAGTTCGTGTCTGATGTTTGTAATGGTATTTGAATTTAATAATCTTCCAAACATTATTATTATGCTTGCGTGAGTTAGAGATGACAATAGTGTGTTAAGCAGTGCCCTCACCTTGCGAGCTAGAGCAGGCCTAACAGCCAGCAAACAGTTTTAGCGAAGAAATCAATTCGACAGCAATGACTTTCGTAAATAAAAAAAATTCAGAGGAATATATACCAGGTGAGTATAAATACGTGTCCAGTATTACTAACTCAATGTAGGCCTGCTAAAAAAAATTACAGCAGAGATATTTATCTTAGAGCAATTAGTTTCTCAAGATGAAAGATTTCAGAGCAATTTCATTATAAGCTTGAGTTGTAACACAATGTTTACTCTATGTCGCTAACAAAATTGTCAGCCAAAAAAATATATCCTCAAGCAACTACTTTATCAAATGAGAAAGAATTCACAGCTATTTCAGGCAGGTATAAATGCCATCATTTTATCTTTACGTTCCTGAAAATAAACATAAAGCCAAGAAATCAGTACTGCATTACCAACTTTCCCAAGCAAGTGAGAATTCAGAACTAAGCCTATAGATTCCTGTGTACATACTGTATAATAGCAACAAAATTTACAGCAAAGAAACTATCCTGGAGCAAATATTTTCTCAAGAGAGAAAATCCAAGTAGAACAGATGCCTGTATAACATCACTATGCTTCTGTCTACAGAAATTAAACCTACTACAAAGATATCTATGCTGGAATAATTAGTTTATCAAGCAAGAATAGAGTTCTAGGTAAGCTTGCCTGTGTAGCATCACTATGTAATTTTGTAAATATTGACAAGAAAAATCATTCTTCAAGCTATTTCTTATCAAGAGAAAAGGGTATTCCAGATGCATAGATGCCAGTGTTGCATCACTCTATCACTCCATGTCTGCAACAAAAGTTACATCACTCTATCACTCCATGTCTGCAACAAAAGTTACATCACTCTATCACTCCATGTCTGCACCAAAAGTTACATCACTCTATCACTCCATGTCTGCAACAAAAGTTACATCACTCTATCACTCCATGTCTGCAACAAAAGTTACATCACTCTATCACTCCATGTCTGCAACAAAAGTTACATCACTCTATCACTCCATGCCTGCAACAAAAGTTACATCACTCTATCACTCCATGTCTGCAACAAAAGTTACATCACTCTATCACTCCATGTCTGCAACAAAAGTTACATCACTCTATCACTCCATGTCTGCAACAAAAGTTACATCACTCTATCACTCCATGTCTGCAACAAAAGTTACATCACTCTATCACTCTATATCTGCAACAAAAGTTACATCACTCTATCACTCCATGTCTGCAACAAAAGTTACATCACTCTATCACTCCATGTCTGCAACAAAAGTTACATCACTCTATCACTCCATGTCTGCAACAAAAGTTACATCACTCTATCACTCCATGTCTGCAACAAAAGTTACATCACTCTATCACTCCATGCCTGCAACAAAAGTTACATCACTCTATCACTCCATGTCTGCAACAAAAGTTACATCACTCTATCACTCCATGTCTGCAACAAAAGTTACATCACTCTATCACTCCATGTCTGCAACAAAAGTTACATCACTCTATCACTCCATGTTTGCAACAAAAGTTACATCACTCTATCACTCCATGTCTGCAACAAAAGTTACATCACTCCATGCCTGCAACAAAAGTTACATCACTCTATCACTCCATGTCTGCAACAAAAGTTACATCACTCTATCACTCCATGTCTGCAACAAAAGTTACATCACTCTATCACTCCATGCCTGCAACAAAAGTTACATCACTCTATCACTCCATGTCTGCAACAAAAGTTACATCACTCTATCACTCCATGTCTGCAACAAAAGTTACATCACTCTATCACTCCATGTCTGCAACAAAAGTTACATCACTCTATCACTCCATGTCTGCAACAAAAGTTACATCACTCTATCACTCTATGCCTGCAACAAAAGTTACATCACTCTATCACTCCATGTCTGCAACAAAAGTTACATCACTCTATCACTCCATGTCTGCAACAAAAGTTACATCACTCTATCACTCCATGTCTGCAACAAAAGTTACATCACTCTATCACTCCATGTCTGCAACAAAAGTTACATCACTCTATCACTCCATGCCTGCAACAAAAGTTACATCACTCTATCACTCTATATCTGCAACAAAAGTTACATCACTCTATCACTCCATGTCTGCAACAAAAGTTACATCACTCTATCACTCCATGTCTGCAACAAAAGTTACATCACTCTATCACTCCATGTCTGCAACAAAAGTTACATCACTCTATCACTCCATGTCTGCAACAAAAGTTACATCACTCTATCACTCTATATCTGCAACAAAAGTTACATCACTCTATCACTCCATGTCTGCAACAAAAGTTACATCACTCTATCACTCCATGCCTGCAACAAAAGTTACATCACTCTATCACTCCATGTCTGCAACAAAAGTTACATCACTCTATCACTCTATATCTGCAACAAAAGTTACATCACTCTATCACTCCATGTCTGCAACAAAAGTTACATCACTCTATCACTCCATGCCTGCAACAAAAGTTACATCACTCTATCACTCCATGTCTGCAACAAAAGTTACATCACTCTATCACTCCATGTCTGCAACAAAAGTTACATCACTCTATTACTCCATGTCTGCAACAAAAGTTACATCACTCTATCACTCCATGTCTGCAACAAAAGTTACATCACTCTATCACTCCACGTCTGCAACAAAAGTTACATCACTCTATCACTCCATGTCTGCAACAAAAGTTACATCACTCTATCACTCTATGCCTGCAACAAAAGTTACATCACTCTATCACTCCATGTCTGCAACAAAAGTTACATCACTCTATCACTCCATGTCTGCAACAAAAGTTACATCACTCTATCACTCTATGCCTGCAACAAAAGTTACATCACTCTATCACTCCATGTCTGCAACAAAAGTTACATCACTCTATCACTCCATGTCTGCAACAAAAGTTACATCACTCTATCACTCCATGTCTGCAACAAAAGTTACATCACTCTATCACTCCATGTCTGCAACAAAAGTTACATCACTCTATCACTCCATGCCTGCAACAAAAGTTACATCACTCTATCACTCCATGTCTGCAACAAAAGTTACATCACTCTATCACTCCATGTCTGCAACAAAAGTTACATCACTCTATCACTCCATGCCTGCAACAAAAGTTACATCACTCTATCACTCCATGTCTGCAACAAAAGTTACATCACTCTATCACTCCATGCCTGCAACAAAAGTTACATCACTCTATCACTCCATGCCTGCAACAAAAGTTACATCACTCTATCACTCTATGCCTGCAACAAAAGTTACATCACTCTATCACTCTATGACTGCAACAAAAGTTACATCACTCTATCACTCCATGTCTGCAACAAAAGTTACATCACTCTATCACTCCATGTCTGCAACAAAAGTTACATCACTCTATCACTCCATGTCTGCAACAAAAGTTACATCACTCTATCACTCCATGTCTGCAACAAAAGTTACATCACTCTATCACTCCATGTCTGCAACAAAAGTTACATCACTCTATCACTCCATGTCTGCAACAAAAGTTACATCACTCTATCACTCCATGTCTGCAACAAAAGTTACATCACTCTATCACTCTATGCCTGCAACAAAAGTTACATCACTCTATCACTCTATGTCTGCAACAAAAGTTACATCACTCTATCACTCCATGTCTGCAACAAAAGTTACATCACTCTATCACTCCATGTCTGCAACAAAAGTTACATCACTCTATCACTCTATGCCTGCAACAAAAGTTACATCACTCTATCACTCCATGTCTGCAACAAAACGTACAGGAAAGAAATCAATCCTAGAGCAACTAATTCTTCAATGAAGAGAATTCAGAGCAGCTGTACATGAGAGTAGATCTCTGTGTAACATAACTATGGAACTGGTGCATAGATGCCTGCAGAGCATCACATATCATTGATTGCATGACGAGTATAGATCTCTGTGTAACATAACTATGTAACTGTAGCATAGATGCCTGCATAATATAATTATCACTGTAGGCAGGAAAGAAAACTTACATGAAAGAAATCTCTGCAGGTGTAAATACCTTATGTAAGATAGAAAATATTTCGCCAGTTAAACATACATGGTTCACACTGCCTGCAATCAAACTAGAGATCTAATTTGAAGGAACTACTTTTCAAGATTCTGAGGCATTCCCGGTAATGATGGTGCCGGAGTAGCATCACTTTGTCACTCTGGGCCTGCAACCAACTAGCAGCAAGAAATTTGTCTTGCAACAACTCAAGTGAAAATGAATTCAGTGTAATTCCAGATAATCACAGATGCCTGCGTAGAAGATAATTGTTACTATATATAGCAACCGCGCATTTTCATTTATGGAGCTAATTTGCTTGCCCAATTATATAGCTTTGCATTTGCCGAGCATCAGGTACTTGTTGTTTGACTACCACTGCAACGTTTCAGATTTCTATTCAGGAAAGGTTTTCTAATAGCGAAGTAGAGGAGAAGTATTAGAACACTCTTAAAGCAGAGAAAGCCGCCATACATCAGTCACAAACTCAACTGCTGTCATCATTCAATAGCTTCTCTGGTAATATCTGTCATGCATTTTTGCAGAAAATTAAAAACAATGCGAGTCTTGTCATACAGTTTCGCCAGTAAAAGTAGGTCACAGGTAACTCCTAGTAACTAAAGTTGCAATTTCTCTGTATATTCTCTGGAAAATGATCTCCCAACAATGGAAATACAAACACCTTCAATCTTTCAGTCATGCAGTGCCAATAAAATAAATCAATAAATTTTAACTTTCATTGCCAGGGAGAAAGCCTGGTGGAAGTTCTTCAATGCTTAATCTCAGTCATTCAGGTAGGCATGCAGCTAGAACATAACATATTGATATATAGAGCTACCTGTGACTTACTTTGAAGACCATAGCTAAACTCATGATGGTCCACTTAGGAATTTATTACTCGATGATTCTTCAATTTTCCTTAAAATGCAAAACTTACATATCTGATGACGAGAATGAACTTATGAAAATGTTTAGGCCAGTTTACAACATAGCCAAAGTAGCTCAAGTACAATAATTCACAGAGCAGTTCAAAGTCTGGCTGATAAGCTCTATGTTGATATGCACAATCTTTCCCCACAAGATGGAGACAGTCAAGAGTTATATATCCAGGTTCATTTGGCCAGTTCCACTACATGCTATGAAAATGTTAGTTGAGGTTGCAATGTAATTTTTCAAATTCTTGACGGAAAGATGTATGACTAGCGGAAGACCATGAGATGATTGTAAAAGAAGTGGACTCCCAAAACAAGGAGTGCATGAAATTAATACGTGTTAGACAAACAAGTAAGAGATTATGAAGAAGAATCTTATTTTCACTAATAAATCTATGACAAATTTCATGATGGAGGAGCTTTTACCACCTAGCTCAACTATGAGCTTGCATACTCTACTATTATACATAATTAGCCACAAAAGCTCAAATTATAGCTCTGAACATTGACTTAATCTGCAGGTCATATTTATATATCAATTTTTTGAATAAATATTACAATAACATAGAACAAGAAGTCCAGGGAAGCACTTCTTTGATGTCACTAATAAGTATTCTTACTCTAGGTTCTGTCAGCCTTCAAGGTCTAGCAAAGGAAATTAGATGTTTGGAGGAACATTCTTTATATTTAGTAGGAACTTGTTCTTTATAATAATTAAAATCCACTCTATTTTATATATTATATAAAATAGAGTGGATTTTAAAGTTTGTATAATGACACAAACAAAACTTTTGTGTTTCTTGTGTGTACATGTGAGCCAATAATATTATATGAATGTTGCTTATAATTAATTATATGTGTCTATTTTATGTGCCCTAAATATACACATCTTATTTGGCACTACTATCTCTCAGTATAATGAATATAATATGTCTTTACTATAATTTCATGACCAAGTACAATCATGTGTTCTTCTTACATTTCCCACTGGACAATTTTTATGTGCCCTAAATATAAAGATGTTCACTATTCTCAATAATGAATATGTCTTAATTATATTTCCATGTCCCCTGTCATTTATGCAATCATGTGTTCTCGATTACATGTCTCCCCTTCATCACCTATAATATCCTGTTGACTCTATCAATTAGATTTGTGCCTATAATTACATCCTCTATAATTGAATATATCCTACACACATCCATATAATAATATGCATACGTGTGTTGCCTAAAATTTACTTTGTTCTTGTGAAAATTCTCAAAGTGCTGACTGAAACATACATGCCTAATCCTCCTAATTCTCCATGAAACATGCATGCCTAATCATCCTAGTTCTCCATGAAACATGCATGCTTAATCCTCCTAGTTCTCCATTAAACATGCATGCCTAATCCTCCTAGTTCTCCATGAAACATGCATGCCTAATCCTCCTAGTTCTCCTGAAATATGCATGCCTAATCCTCCTAATTCTCCATGAAACATGCAAGCCTAATCCTCCTAGTTCCACATGAAACATGCATGCCTAATCCTCCTAGTGCTCCATTCAATATGCATGCCTAATCCTCCTAGTTCTCTATGAAACATACCTCCATGAAACTTGCACGCCTAATCTTCCTAGTTCTCCATGAAACATGCATGCCTAATCCTCCTAGTTCTCCATGAAACATGCATGCCTAATCCTCCTACAACTCCATGTAACATGCATGCCTAATCGTCCTTCCTAGTTCTCCATGAAACATGCATGCCTAATCCTCCTAGTTCTCCTGAAATATGCATGCCTAATCCTCCGTATTCTCCATGAAACATACATGCCTAATCCTCCTAGTTCTCCATGTAACATGCATGCCTAATCCTCATAGTTCTCTCCATGAAACATGCATGCCTAATCTTACGAGTTCTCCTGAAATATGCATGCCCAATCCTCCTAGTTCTCCATGAAACATGCACGCCTAATCCTCTAGTTCTCCTTGAAAGATGCATGCCAAATTCTTCTAGTTCTCCTTGAAACATGTTCTCCATGAACATGCACATCTAATCCTCCTAGTTCCACATGAAACATGCATGCCTAATCCTCCTAGTTCTCCTAAATATGCATGCCTAATCCTCCTAGTTCTCCATGAAACATACCTCCATGAAACTTGCACGCTTAATCTTCCTAGTTCTCCATGAAACATGCATGCCTAATCCTCCTACTTCTCCATGAATCATGCATGCCTAATCCTCCTACAACTCCATGTAACATGCATGCCTAATCCTCCTATGTCTCCATGAAGCATGCATGCATAGTTCTCCTGAAATATGCATGCCTAATCCTCCTAATTCTCCATGAAACATACATGCCTAATCCTCCTAGTTCTCCATGTAACATGCATGCCTAATCCTCCTAATTCTCCATGAAAAATACATGCCTAATCCTCCTAATTCTCCATGAAACATACATGCCTAATCCTCCTAGTTCTCCATGTAACATGCATGCCTAATCCTCATAGTTCTCTCCATGAAACATGCATGCCTAATCTTATGAGTTCTCCTGAAATATGCATGCCCAATCCTCCTAGTTCTCCATGAAACATGCAAGCCTAATCCTCTAGTTCTCCTTGAAACATGCATGCCAAATTCTTCTAGTTCTCCTTGAAACATGTTCTCCATGAACATGCACATCTAATCCTCCTAGTTCTCCATTAAACATACATGCCTAATCCTCCTAATTCTCCATGAAACATACATGCCTAATCCTCCTAGTAGTTCTCCATGTAACATGCATGCCTAATCCTCATAGTTCTCTCCTGAAACATGCTGCCTAATCTTACGAGTTCTCCTGAAATATGCATGCCCAATCCTCCTAGTTCTCCATGAAACATGCAAGCCTAATCCTCTAGTTCTCCTTGAAACATGCATGCCAAATTCTTCTTGTTCTCCTTGAAACATGTTCTCCATGAACATGCACATCTAATCTTCCTAGTTCTCCATAAAATATGATGCCCAATCCTCATAGACCATAAAAATGTATGTAAGCATAACTATGTCACACTATTTCTGCAACAAATCTAACAAATCTCTCCTGGAGCAAATAATTTCTCAAGATGGAAGGAAATCAATGCAAATGCAATTCCAGTAAAATATATATATACCTGTGAAGCACTCTATATTACACTATCTATGCCTGCAACAACAACAAAACTTCAGAAAATAAATCAATCCTCGAGAAATGGTTTATCAATGAGAGAAAGGAATCAGAGCAATTGTAGGTAAGCATAGATTCCATTGTTGCATGACTCACTCACACCATGATATATAGCAACAAAACTTGGCACAAAGATATATTTTCTGGAACAAATAATTTACGAACCTTACAGTAAAGGAATCTTTCTTCGAGGAACTTATTTTACAAGAGCGAAAATGTTTAGATCAATACCAGGTAAGCATAGATGCCTATGTTACACGATTATATCACTCTATACCTGCAAGAAAACTTAACTAAGAAATCTATACTGGAAAAACTACTTTAACATGAGAAGGAATTCAAAGCAATTAAAGTAGATGCTTGTCTAAGACGCTACATTACTCTAAGCCAGCAACAAAATTTACAGGAAATCAATCAATCCTTGAACAGCTACTTTTACCAAAACAATTTATTTTTCCAGGTAAGCATAAATGTCAATTGCTCACTGTAACAAAACCTACAGCTAGGTTTATTCAACATGTTTTTCAAGAGTAAAGCAAGTATATAGCTAGCACAATTTCAGTTAAGCACAAATGCATGAAAATTATATAGCACTCTATGAATGTATTCTGAAACAAAACTTAAACTCTTATTGAGCAGTTGGCTACTTCTCGAGAGAGTAATGTAGTTGCCTGAGTATATAGCTGTATGCTTACAACCAACCAAACTAACAGCTAGAAATCTATCCTGCAACAACTACTACCTCAAGACAGAAAGAATTCAGTGTAATTTTGGATGTCTGTGTAGCAAGAGTATTTATGATGTTTCAATTTCTATTCAGGAAAAATTTCTATTCCAGAAGGAGAAGGATGAGCAGACCTTTATAGTGTAGAAAAATCCACCGTCCATCATCCATAAACCTAACCACTGACACTACCCAATGGATCACCAAGTTCTGTTTTTGAGTTTGTCATGCTTTGTTTTGGCAGAAAATGAACTACAACGCAAGATAGTGATATCCACTTACAAACATACAAGTAGGTCACTTCACACAAAGTTCATAAATGCCCCATAGTAACTCAATTTGCAGTCTCTTGTCTTTCTTTGCTAAGAATGAAAATACCAACAGCTTCAATCTTTCAGCCAGACAATGCCAAAGAACAAATAGTTTTTCAAGTGTTAGAGTAATTGCAGGTAAGCATCTCTATGTTACTGTTTGGTCACTACAAATCTTACAGCAAAGATCTATCTTCGAGGAAGTTATTTTACCAGAGCTAAAATATTTAGAACAATTCCAAGTAAGCATAGATGCCTGTTTTACATCAATATATTACGCTATGCCTGCAACAAAAGTTACAGCAAAGAAATCTATCCTGGAAAAAATACATTCACAAGAGAGAAAGAATCCATAGCAATGTGAAGTAAGCATAGATGCTTGTGTAACACACTACATTACTCTAAGCCAGCAACAAAATTTACATCAATCCTTGAACAGCTACATTTTCCAAAGTTAAAAGATCTAGTGTGACAGGACGGAAATCTATACTACCCAAGATTACACTCCTGTCAGCTGGTTTGTTTGGTATGCTGCCACCAGGTGACCTCTGATGAGTACCCTAGCTATATTACTCAAGCTAATGCAAGCAAGTCTCGCAACAAGAATTCACCTTTATTGCACATACATGCACACGTCTACAGACTCTTTGTAATGGCAATCAGATCTAAGACTGTATAACTGCTCCTTTAACTAGGCTATAGCCAGTCACTCCAGACATGCCCATACATGGTAATATTCCGTGTTGTCACACATAAGAGTGACCAATGAGATGCATACAAGACATGCTAGCTTAGGTGTTCACAGTTCTATACAATATGGTTCACACATTAGTAATTTATTCATTCACTTAAAGTGGCTGTCAGAAATTGGGTTTGTAATCTCAAGGTCGCCCTGCGACACCCCTCCCTTCTCGTCCTTTTTGGTTGGATTTTGACCCTTTCTGCTTGGCCAGGCTTGTCTCGATAATCCATCGGTATTTTGGTGCTGCACTCTAGGTCGATATTCAATGGTGAATAGAAATGGTTGAAGCATGATAGCCCATCGAGTAAGTCTTCCTGATCCGTCCCGCATTCTAGCAGAGTATGCCTGACTCCGATGATCAGTGACCACCTTGAAACATACTCCTGATAGGTAGACTCTAAAATGTTTGATTGATTCAACCACAGCTATTCGGTTATGGAGTATCGTGTCTCCACTGGTCGGAACTTCCACGAATAATATACCACTGGTCTGTCTATCCCTTCAGCTCCCTCCTGGCTAAGTATTGCACCCAGGCCCACTCCTGAAGCATCGGTGTGTAGTGAGAATGGCTTGTTTTCATTCGGGCTAATCAGTACTGGATCTCTGGATAATGCTTCATTGAGACATTGAAATGCTCTCCTGTGTCCAGACCATGATGGTATTAGCACCTGGGATCTATCTTTTTGGTCCAATTCCAGGCATCCATAACATGAACTAACTCTCCCACGTCATACTCCATTTTTTTTGCCTTTCTGTCGTACAGTTCCTTACACATCACCTTCTTTTTCTCCTCTCTTTCCTGGGAGAGATCTCAGATGTCCTCCAGTTTCTTCTGGATTGTTGTCATGTATGTGACTACCTCTATTGGGGTTGTTTCCTTGGATGTTCGACCTCATCCATAATGCTTGAAGTGGCCATTGAATCTGTCGTACGAATAAAAGTTCAGAATGAGTAAATCCAGTGGTTTGGTTGGGCGTCCTCCTGTATTCCGCTAACAAGTGAGGCAGGGCTTGATCCCAACGACCCTTCCACTGTTTCAGGACTTTCCTTATCATGGCTTTCAGCATCGCATTGAAGCGTTCCACCATGCCGTTGATGGCCAGGCTGATAAGGTGTAGTTGTGATGGACTTCACACCCAAAAATGCATATAACTCCTACTTACGAAATTCTTCCCACAATCTGTTAATATTTCATCCAGTACTCCTGCGAAGAGCCCATATATATGTAGAGGTTTTAATAAAGACCTATATGAATGCTCTACAGGTGATCCATTGTGTAAAGCTGTAGAGACTTTCTTGGAAAAAGAAATGTAAACTTCATTTGTTGTTTTTTAACCTATCATTTATAGCTATATCCAATGGTTGCACCTAACCAGTTCACTTTAACTAACAAATGCTAATTTTCTTAGGCACCTACACAAAATGTACTTAGTCAAATGTCAATGGTGACCATAATCAATTAACAGGATGATTTTTTCAGTGGTTCTGTCAACGGTTTACTCTAAATTTGATACAAAAAAGTGTTTACAATATACACTTGTTTATAATTTTACACTTGCACAATTGCTGCCTATACTTATTACAAGAGTTTATGTCAAGAACAATCTCTAAAGAGAAAGGGAACACATGAACACAGGAAGAAGCATAGACGTCGTCGAGAGAGGGTTGTTAGGGTGAGTGACACATGTGTTGTATGTTAATAGTCTTACTCTCTGCTGTACCTTCTATGCCTGTCACTGTACATATGTTTGTCACTTATCTGTTTGTGTCACTATTATATGTGACTGTGTGTTCGGGGGGGATAGGGTTGGGTGTGGGGCTAAGGCGTGGTCCCTTTGTGTCTGTGAACATCACTGTGTGTGTGTGTGCCTTTGTGTCTGTGAACATCTGTGTGTGTGTGATTCTTTGTGTCTGAGCATCTGTGTGTGTGTGAGCCTTTGGGTCTGTGAACATCTGTGAGTGTGTGTGCTTTTGGTCTGTGAACATCAGTGTGAGTGTGTGTCTTTTTGTCCGTGAACATATGTGTGTGTGTGTGTGCCTTTGGGTCTGTGAACAACTGTAAGTGTGTGTGCCTTTGGGTCTGTGAACATCTGTGAGTGTGTGTGCCTTTGCTGTGAACATCTGTGTGTGTGTGATTCTTTGTGTCTGAGCATCTGTGTGTGTGTGAGCCTTTGGGTCTGTGAACATCTGTGAGTGTGTGTGCCTTTGGGTCTGTGAACATCTGTGTGCGTGTGTGCGTCTTTTTGTCCATGAACATCTGTGTGAGTGTGTGTCCCTTTGGGTCTGTGAACATCTGTGAGTGTGTGTTGTGGTGTATTTGTTGGTTGTGTGTGTCTGTCTATTATGTCGTTCATTAACCATTCGTCAATTATCGTCACATGTCGTCATCATCATCCGTGTGTACATGCACATGGATATGCCACGTTGTTCTGAACATTCTAGATAGACAGTTGATGACTAGTTCTGTATCTCTCTCAATCTTCCTTTCTGTTCTTGATTCATAAGGTGTAGCAAACTCGGTACGTTCCTATTCATGTCTACATGATTGTTACTCATTGTGTTTTCATCATTGTGTTGTATTTGCATACAGTGTCAAATTTGTAGTAAAGTTGAATTCCTTATTGAACAAGAATTGCCAACATATTTCACACGAGTTTTTCGATTTCTGATGATGATCATGAGAGTAGAGCTCATCCAATTCTACACACTACTGCTTCCTCGCAAGTGTGGCTTCCCCCTCCCCATTTCGACAGCTCCTCTGCCTGTTCTTTTTCTGCGTTTGCTAAAACTTGGCTGGCTTACACATCCATGTAGTGGAACCCCCTGTTGCTAAACAGCTGGACATGTTGCTCTTGTGTGTGGATGACCAGGCAAGACAATATTATTATAAAGTAGAGCACGTGTGAGCCACCATGACGGATGCTCTTGAATTTCTTCATTCCCGTTACGAAGGTGAACGCAATGCTCTGGCTGAACGTGTCTTATTGGCTAGGACAGTTCAACAGCCAGGTCAGTCCTTGTTGGATTTTGCATCCAAGCTCAGATTAAATGCTCTCCATTGTGCATACCCTGACAGCTACGTCAATCAAGCTATGCGAGATGTGTTTGCTGCTGGAGTGAACAATGTGACTATAAGACAAGCTATCTGTAGAGAGTATGGAGTGGCCAAAAGGGCTGGTTGCGTGCTCTCCTTCAAGTCTGCCATTGATGTCGCTGTCTTGGAGCAACAAGTGTTGGACACTGCTGTCTCACTTGACTCCACCAAGACAACCGTTGAACCAAGTATTACAGCTTCCATTTCTCACACAGCAACGCATCATACTCCTGGACCGATAGCGTCTCTTCGCCCCTGTAACTGGTGTGGTTTAGGTAATCACCCCCGTGCTCAGTGCCCAGCTCAGGGTAAGTCTTGTCGTAAGTGGGGTAAAAAGGATCACTTTGCTAGTGTGTGTATGTCCTCTGATATCAAGACTTCATCAGCCCTGGCGGGCTCAATTGCATGTTGTTCATGATAAAATGAAGAGGAAGAACCGTCTTATGGTCGACTATTCTGGCACTGTTAACCCACACACAGTACCAGATGCTTACCCTTTACCTCTCATCGAACCCTTAATTGAACGCATGAGTCATTATCGGATATTCAGTTCACTTGATCTACAATCAGCATTCCACCAAATTCCATTAGAGCCTCGCAAGCGTCCATTAACAGCTTTTGAAGGAGCTGGCTGCTTGTACGAATGGCTAGTGCTACCTTTTGGACTAACAAACAGTGGAGCCGTGTTTGCTCGAGTTCTCTGAGACCTCGTCAAAGACTGTCCTGGATGCTTCCACTACTTAGACGACATTGTCATTGCTGGGAAATCTAAGGAGGAGCATGATAGTAACCTGGAGAGATTTCTGGACCTCGCTAGTTCTGCAGGTATCAGTTTCAATTCATCAAAAGTTCATTCGGGAAAGAAACTATCTCGTTCCTTGGACATGAGATATCTCACAGTTCTATCAAACCCTCTCCTTCCAGGTTGCTCCCTATCCTGGATTACGATATGCCAAGGAATACTAAACAACTCGAGCGATTTCTTGGGTTGGCAGTCTACCACTCCAAGTGGGTACCTGACTTTGCTGCACGAGCTGCCCCTCTCTTCAAAGCCAAAGCTGCAAAAGGTCCTTTTCCTTTAACTAATGTCTGCAAGGAATCAATTCAGCACCTAAAACAAGCAATAGCCAAGTCTGTGCGGGCTATACCTGATCCCAACAAGATTCTGAGGTTGGAAACTGACGCCTCTGGCACATCTATTGCTGCCACCTTATCGCAAGGAGGACGTCCTGTTGCATTTTTCAGTCACATTCTGTCTCCCCGAGAGAGAGCTTGGTCTGCTGTGGAGTTGGAGGTGTTTGCAGTGGTAGCAGCCTGTGATAAACTCCGACATTTCCTGCTGGGCCATGAATTCGAGATTGTGGTCGACCAAGAGGTAGTGAGTTTCCTATTTAACGGGAAGCCTAAGTCAGCCATTAAGAATGCAAAGCTGGCCAAGTGGGGGTTACAGATGCTTGATTACCGTTTTACAATCATGTATCGTCCAGGTAAACTCAATAGTGTAGCTGATGCACTTACTCGTTGTTCTGCATTGTCTACCCCTTCAGCTAACCTTGAAATGATCAACAAACTACACGAGTCTATGGGACACCCACCCTGGAGCCAGTCGCTTACATGCCTACTAGTCACCGTATCATGATGTGACCATAAAGAGCGTCATGGAGGTGACTCGTAACTGCAAGCTTTGTGCTGGTGTGAAACATCGATTCTTTCGCCCCCCCCCCCCGGGGAAAATTGATTCTTGCTACTACTCCTTGGCAACGCATATCAATTGATTTAGTCGGACCTAAGGTTAGCCGTACTACCAATCATATCTATTCACCATCATAGATGAGTCTCCCGATATCCTTTCGCCTTTCCGGTACTAATTCTATCTACCCCTTCAATGTGCACAGTGATAGAGGTGCTCAGTTTGAATCCCCTCAATTTCTCAACTTTTTGTATTCGTTTGGTGTTACTGAATCTGTTGATCATGTCTCTTCTCCAGGATCAGCCGAGATGTCAATCCCAGTGCCTACTTACTTTCAAGCACTTTCTTAATCCTTACCGTCACCCAGGTCTTCACCTGAAATATCTCCATCTTCAACACCCGACCATACCGCTTCTCCGTATCGGTGGGGGGGGGGGGGGGGGGGCTATGAGACAGTACACCCTCCCTCATAGAGGACTCGGTCAGGACGCATTATTCGAGCTCCATCGAGACTGGGATTTGATGATTGATTGTTGAGGGGAGTATGTGGTGTATTTGTTAGTTGCGTGTGTCTGTCTATTACGTCGTTCATTATCTGTTCGTCAATTATCGTCATTTGTCGTCATCATCATCCGTGTGTACATGTGCATGGATATGCCACGTTGTTCTGAACATTCTAGATAGACAGTTGTTGGCTAGTTCTGTATCTCTCACAATCTTCCTTTCTGTTCTTGATTCATAAGATGTAGCAAACTCGGTACGTTCCTTTTCATGTCTACATGATTGTTACTCATTGTGTTTTCATCATTGTGTTGTATTTGCATACAGTGTGAAATTTGTAGTAAAGTTGAATTCCTTATTGAACAAGAATTGCCAACATGTGTGCCTTTGGGTCTGTGAACATCTGTGTGCGTGTGTCTTTTTGTCCGTGAACATCTCTGTGCATGTGTGTGCCATTGGGTCTATGAAAATCTGTGTGTGTGTCTGTGAACATCTGTGTGTGTGTCTGTGAACATCTGTGTGTGTGTGCCTTTGTGTCTGAATATCTGTGTGTGTGTCTGTTAACATCTGTGTGTGTGTCTGTGAACACCACTGTGCATGTGTATGTTGCGCATGTGAACCAATCTCTCTCTCTGTGCGTGCATGCATAAGTGCCTCAGAGTTTGTTAAAATATCTCTCTGTGTGCATGTGTTTGTGCGTGCATGAGTGTGGTGTCTGTGAAATTCTCTTTCACCCTCCCTCTCTCTATGTGCATGTGCATGCCTTTGTGTCTGTGAACATGGGTGTGTGTGGATTTTAATGTATTTTTTTAAACTTTATAGAGACTTGCTGAAAGGGAATCTGAATTCAAGAGGATATCATTTGCTGAATCGGACCGAGCTAAGTGGAAGAAGGCGTTAGTGACGGCACTGATTTCAAGTGACGACAGTGAAGATCAGCAAGATGGCAATAGTGTCCTAATTGTACGTGAACTTCCCTGGAGAAGTGTCAAAATGACAAAATTTTATGAGAAGTTAGATGCTGCACATGAAGTTCACAAATCAGAACACGCAGTCCGTCAAACAAAGGCTCGCATTCGAAAGGGCTTCCTATAAAGGAGGACAACGGTATCTAACCTTCCAACTTGGGAAATTACAAGCCAAAGATAACTCCTTACTCAGATCTGACTTTTTTTGATAAAAATACTAACTGATTTTAATCTATAATTGATATAGATTTCGTTATTGTTAATCTTAATTTGTAGTTAATCTTAATTTGTTGTTAATCTTAATTTGTTGTTAATCTTAATTTGTTGTTAATCTTAATTTGTGTGATATCTTAATTTGTGTGATTATCCTTATGAATGAACATTTTACATTTCAATAATATTTCATTAGCTGATAGTTGATACTTCTATAAACTTTCATGGTATAGGTAATCGCCAAGACATTTCACATGGTCCTCGCCTATCCATTGACTCATGTGTTCCTCATCTATCCATTGCCCAAGACATTTCATGTGGTCTTCACCTATCCATTGACCAGACATTTCACATGTTCCTCATCAATCCACTAACCGGCATTTAGCCCTATCCATCACAGGACTCTTTACAAGAAATTTGAACTATCCTTGGGTACATGACATATCAAGACACATGAAATCCCATATACCAATCTAACACCAATCCAATGGTTGGACATGCCAATTTTTCCCCAGTGAGACTTACGTTGCAACATTTCAGATAAATTTTAAGGAAAAGGTTTCTACTCCAGAAGGGGAGGAGAAGGATGAGCAGACTGTACAAGGTAGAGATCAATCATTCACAAAATCATCACTGTCACTACTCAGTGGACCACCAAATTCATTCTTCAGCAAAATCTGTCATGCATTTTTCGCTGATAATGAACATCAATGCAAGACATGCCATCCAGTCTCTCCCTAAATGTAGGTCACTTCACACCTAGTTAAGATGTGCCGCAAAGTAACTCACTTTGCTGTCACTCTGTGTCTCCTCTCGAATATGATAACCTAACAATGGCAATATCAACAGTTTAGTCATACACTGCCAAACAACAAGTCAATGCATTTTAACCTTCCTTGCCAGGGAGAAAGCCTGGTGGAAGTTCCTCACAATGCTTATTCTCAGTCGTTCAGGTAGGCATGTAGCTAGAACATAACACATTGAGGGATCAGCTTGTGATTTATCTTGAAGACCATCCCTACTGTCATGATGGTACTTGTTACTTAGGGAGTTCATTGCTGAACCTATCATCACTTCGGGTTCTTAAAATGTAGACACTTTCATATCCGACAAGTAATAACTTAAGGGGGTGCTTCAGGTCCAACAATGTTTTTTGTTTTTGTTTTTTGGTTTTTCCCCCCTTCCCATAAATATGTTGCCAGGACCTGTAAGATGCTGCATTCCAAATTTTAGAAGATTTGGATGCTCCATTCTGGACTATAGTGACTTTTGTACATACACCTCCATTCAATTCTTGGGCCAGTTCCACTACATGAGCAAACAATGATGTTCACTAACCTCAGCTTAGTTTTGGTTCCAATTAAAATCCTCAAATTGTTGACCCAAAAGTGTACGACTCAGCTGAAGACCAGTACGTGATAAGATGAAGTAGATTACAGAAAACAAGACGTCCATCAAATAATTGTGGATTAAAAAGTTTCAAGTAAGAGACGATGATAAACAATCGTATTTTCACTAATGAGGCTATGAGAAAGATGGAGGAGCTTTTACTACCTAGCTCAAATGTGAGCATGCCATATACACTATTATTATACATAGAGTAACAACAGGGCCAATTACAGTCCTACACATGGACTTAGTATGCATGTCATATTTATGCTTGAAAGAGGTTTGTATAAATTGTAAAATAACATAGAACAAAACTTACAAAGAAGCACTTCATTGATGTTGCTATTAGGTAAGGTATCTTTCACTGTAGGTTCTGTCAGCCTTCGAGGTCTGTCATGAATAATGTGCTGGTCATTGGAGGAACATCCTCTATATTTAGGAAGAACTAGGTCTTTATATGATTTTAAAATTTCTCAGTATCTTTTGTTTTTCTTGTATGTACCTGCTGGAGGTTTATCTGCCTAAACCCTCAACTTGGTAACTAATACTTCCACCAGAGTAATGTTACTTGCTGTTTAGTGCTTCTTCCCTGTTCCAGAGTAATTTAGGAAGTTCATAAGACAAGAATCAATGAGCATTCACATAACAAGACTGCACACTACTGGGCCATCAGGGTTTAAATACCCTGATGGTCCTGACAACACAGTAAACAGGATATCACACCATAATATTACACAGAACTCAAATACATGTATACAGATAACACGTAGGTCTACATAAGCTAACATAAGTTCAGGGTGTCATAAACTTAGTACACAATTAGGCATGTCAGCTATTAGTACCTGCATCTGCCTCTATCTAATGAGTTTTAGTAGTCAAGGCCTGTCAGGGCCGGTATAGAGGTGGTGCCCTCGACATCTCTCCTTCCTTAAGTTTAACTCCTCCTTTTCCAGGCAAGAATCCCCCATTGAGTTCCGAATCCTTGGTGCTCTTTGTTTTCGATGTTGTTGAGGCTGTACCCATCTCTCCCACCAGTAAGGTATCATCCTCCTCCGGCCAGCACTGATGTGATAAGCCATCTGCATTCTGGTGGTGAATTCCTGGGCGGTACTCTATCTCATACTGATATGCCTGTAAGGCCAATGCCCACCCCATGAGACGACCGTTAAGTTTGTGAGAATCTGAGAGAGCCGTCAAAGCACGGTGGTCTGTGATGACCGTGAATTTCTACCCCAGTAGATGGATGGTGTAGTGGCCACTGCTTTGATGACCGCATGACATTCTAGCTCACTTGCAGCGTAATTCCTATCGGCAGCTGAGATGCTTGGAATACTTGGCGACTTGGAATTCTTCTCCTTCTCTTTCCACTGATAGGACTGCTCCAAGTCCCAGCATTGATGCATCGGTGTGCAGGAAGTTTGTCTCCAACCCTGGCTAACGTGAGCGTATGCTCGTCACACAACACATGGATAAGATGGTTAAATGACATAGATTGTCTAGCATTCCATTCTAAAGAACAGGAGGCACCCTTTTTCAAAGCATCAAACAAGGGCCCAGCCTACCTAGTGAAATCAGGGCTGAACCTCCGATAATAGCCGGCGGTACCCAGGAATGCTCTAAACCCCTTTTGGTTCTTAGGCCTCTGATAATCCCTCAATGCCTTCACTCTTGCTTCAGGAATGCTAACTAGCCCATTCCCTATCACGTGTCCCAAGTATTCTAAGCATCTAGCACCCCACACACATTTATTGGGCTTGGCCGTTAACCAGGCTTCTCTCAGGGCCTCTAACACACCTCTGATGTATTCCAGATGTTTCTCCCGAGAGGAGGAATAGATTACAACATCTTCAATGTAGACTGAGCTGAATTCAGATTGTTGGGCAAGAGTGTACTGCATGCACCTTTGGAAGGTAGCCGGGGCATTCATAAGTCCAAAGGGCATTCTGGTGAATGCAAATTTACCCCAGGAGCAAAATGCTGTCTTGTCCTGGCTATCCCTATCCAAGGTGACCTGATAGAACCCTTTATTCATGTCCACTTTTGTCAGCCATGTTGCTTCAGCAACGTTATCTAGGAGATCATGTACCATGGGCGCCTGAAATGGATCTGCCCGGGTTATGCTATTCAATCTCCTATAGTCTATACATTGTCTGATGGCATTTGTCCCTCTTTTATGGACAGGCACCATGGGCATGCACTTTTACTGGGTACGAGGATACCTTCCCTTGCTAACTGTTGGATTGTTTATCACTCATCTTCACCTTACCTATTGGCTCAGTGGTTCCCTCGCTCTCTTCCGCAACCACCACCCGAAACAGGTTAGCTACAGGAGTCTTCCATACCTTGAGCCTATTAATGTGAACAGTTATGTTTTTAGACTTCTTCCCTGGGATAGCTATTCTGTAGTTGCAACCAGAAGTTTTAGCTATTACCTCATATGGACCCTCCCAAATAGAGTGCAACTTCCCGGTGAGGCCTGGGGTGTGACACAAGACCATGTCAACTAGCTCGTAGCTCCTAGGTTTAGCGCTCATATCATAGGCAGCTTTGGATTTCCGCTTGTAAGCCTCCTCATTGGCATGACCCACATTGTGTAACTTGGTTAGGCTTTCCTTGAGCTCGGCTACCCACTGGGTCAAGGTAGAATAATTTAGGTCACCTTTTACCCATCCCGATTTCATAGCTTCCAGGGGGCCGCACATGCTCTGCCCGTGGACTAGCTTGTATGGGGAAAAGCCTGTGGCTGCATGGGTGTCACAGGGTGACACTTCACTCCCCAACACTGACTCTAATAGATTAACCACAACACCCACTTAACTAGAGCGACTATGTAGTTATGCCATGAATATGATTAGTAAACCCACTGAACAGTGCACACATTATGTCATTATAAGGCTAGTGAACTGCGTGTTAGGATGTCTGAATTCCAGTCTATGCTGTGATGCTTTCTGCGTGTGAGTTCTCAATATTCAATTAAACTATTGTTATTCTCGGGGTCTGGGGGTAAGAACCAGACTGTACCGAACAAATCTGAACTGTGTGTCAGCACTTCCGCTCCGAAAGGCAGTGTGCCCATGACAATGAGGCAAAGCCCTGCAAACTAAGAGGCAATACTTAAGCAATTTGTCCCACATTTCTGTATCATCAAATTTCCTTAGTTAACATACCCTTCAATGTTGCGTGCCATCTCTCTAGTGCCCCATTTGTTTGAGGATGATATAGGCTGTTGTTTTCAGCTTCTTAATGTTTAACAGCTGGCATGTTTTGGTAACAACCCTTCCCATAAACTGAGAGCCCTGGTCTGATAACAGTGGGAATACTATACTATGTTTAATTACCTCCATTAACCCTTCGGCTACAGATAGAGCATCGATTTTTTTTAGGGCCACAGCATAGGGATACCTTGTTCCGAGAAACATGACAGTTAATATGTAACGGTAACCTCTTGCTGTTCTATTTAGAAGGCCCACTAAATCCCAAGTCATTCTTTGCTATGGTACTGTGATAATGGGTTGCACCATGGGCACTTTCGGGTTCAGCTGCCTTCCTGCCCTCTGACTCTCGGCACAGGTGCTACAATAAGCCTTCCTAAGCCTGGGCCATGTAAAATGTTGGTACAAACTATCAACCATTTTGTTGTAGGTGAAGTGTCCACCTATCAATCCTCTATGGCCTACATCCAACACCTCCCTTCTCCTGCAAGAGGGAACGACCACTCTGGTCCATTCTCTCCCAGGTTCTGATAATTTGACGTGCGTCAAAACTCCTTCTTCATAAAGATGCCCATCCTTATGACTCTCAGCATTCTTCCTTGCCTCAGTCAAGCTATCATCTGCCTTCTGCTGTGTTATCAGCATATCCACTTCCTCCTCCCCCTTACCAAGGGTGGGGAGTGGGTGGTCACTACAACTTTCTCCCTCTAACACCTCTGAAAGTCTTCCTTCCTATTCTAAGACATCTTCCTCCACCTCTTTGCTTGTGCTACCTTCTGTGCTTGCTCCTTCCTCCTCTAAGGCTGAATTATCTTTCTCCACTACATTGCTTGCTCTACCTTCCTCCCCCACATCGCTTGCGCTACCTTCCTCTCCCAGAGGACTGGTGCAAGAACTCGCTTCCCCAGGTAAATCAGCTAGTTCTATCTCTAAATCAGGTAACTGGGTGTCAGACCCAACAGGGCAAGGTTTAGGCCTCTTGTACTGTATTAGCTGTGTTCATGTGCTTCTAGTCTTTCTCACCTGAGTACAATATTAGCTGTGTCAATTTCTTTGTCTTAGGCTTGGGTTTGGGTATATATATCCAAAATGGGGTGGGTACCTTGCTGACCTAGGACCCTCATTCATTTCCATTTCATCTGCTTGTTAGATATTCTAATTTCACTTGAATTTTTTTTCTCTTCTCTTTGTACTATATACCACCAAGTATTAATTATTCTTATATAGCCAGCATACTATTGCACCTCTCACATTACTCCCAATTCATCAAGTGTTGTGGTATATATATTATAGGAAAAAACACATTCTATGAATTCTCATTGACAACTGACCATGAATTTCATATCTTGCCAAATAACTCACTATATATTTAGAGATGCACTACATTATATATTTGTTGACAAGCTGATTGTTACTCTTAATATTTTACAGGATTCTGTCTTTGCATTGCTGGCAATTCCATTCTTCATGTAAGTTTGCAATGGCTTGAAGGAATGTTAGCACAAAATTGATCGAACCATTCCTTACATGAACAGCACTGTGCAACCATAAGGGCAGGGTCATGGGGCTGCCTACATATGCAGATAAGTGGTATTCTTTCGTCCAACCTCTTGTACGTCACATTCCATCTCAGACCTTCCAATGCGAAAGGTAGTAATATTCGTTTTTGGAAGGACATTGCTATATAGATGGTGTCGCATCCTGCTCTGGTCAAAGGTGATGAGTGATGGATTATTCCGACTCCATAGAGCTGTTGCAATTGCAATAGCAAATAACCCACACTCATTGCCTCCAGCCTGTATCTGTATTTTAGGTTTCTCAATGATAAGGTAAGTTCCAGCATAATGCTCCATCCAGGCATGGCTTTTCAGCGTGTCCAATTCTGGATCAATAATAAGAACAGATATAATAATGCATTAGGCATGTATTAAGGTGTAATATCAAATATTACTGTACATAGTCCTCAATTCCATTCACTTGACTCGAAGAAACATGTCAATAACAAATTAAAAAATCATTGGATTTTGGTTGATATAGTTTAAACATAATGACTAACTGGTTCTGGTAGGGAGGCTGTCATATAACAACACTGTGCCCTTGGATGCTCCTACATTTGAAGAAAAACCCATTGGCCGCCAGTATTCATGATCTGCACATAATTCTCTACTGGAGTTCCAGTAAGTGAGCATCCGCTGCCTGGTGCCAAATATTAAACTGGCTGAAGGCCACTCATCTTTGGAAACTGTACATGAAGTAGGGCCTGTGCTTCATTTATGTGGTGTCCTTCAAACATGCTCCAGATTGGAGAGTTATGAGAAAGTCTCTTGGTAAACTCTCTGTAGCTGACAACCTGTTGGCATGGTAGGCATATGCCATTTACAACTCTTAGCCTACGTCTCAACAAACAGAGCACAATCATTCTACCTCCAGTCCAACCATCCACCCACACTGTGGACCAGGACCAATGACAACCAGAAAAGATGTGCATTTCCACGGAATCTTCACAGACTGAGACAGATTGTTTTGTGACTGGTGCGACCCAGACTGTACTGAGGGTCACCACACCAAGGTTTGCTGTGCACTGCCTCTTCCTTGGTGGACTCTTCTCTGCAATATTCATGGCCAGATTCACAGTGGCTTCCTGGATACTAGTACCACAATCAAAGTCACAATCCAGGTATTGTAGGTCAGAGGGAGGGAGGGGTAAGCTTGTCTGCAAGCTTGCATAGCCACTCTCAGTTGTAGGTATTTGTTGGGACACATCACCTACAAGATTGTTTTGAAGCATAGTTTAATGACCTGGTATACTACGGGTCAAGTAAGGCTTTAGGTGTCCTGAATTGACCTTGCTTTTCATGGCATTGCCATTACCATCCTGACAGGCAGAGGCCCATAGAAGTGATGTCAATTATTTCGTAAGGCCCCAACCAGTCTTGTGATTAACCTGTCACCTTTCCTTGATGCTTTTCGTACATTCCTCTGCAAGACATGGTCATCTGCAGCAAACAACAAATGAACATGTGCATATCTTTAAGCCCAAACTTTTGTCTGCAATTTATTAAGAACATAAAATGGATTGGAAATATGCAAGATGTCTTTTATTGAAACTCAACAATTAACTGCCCTTCCTCTCTGTATCTCACACAAGAGCACCATAAATATTGGTCAGATCAATCATCACCCTTAGCATACCTATTGTAAACTGGAAGCGTTTTAAGCCTTTCTTTTGCTTGGAATAAAATACAACTTGTGTTTGGCCTTGGCTTCTTCAATTTTTCCTCGTACCTTTTCATCCAGGGTCTGCACCTGTTCATCCAGGGTCTGCACCTGTTCATCCAGGGCCTGTACTTGTTCATCCAGGGCCTGCACCTGTTCATCCAGGGCCTGTACCTGTTCATCAAGGGCTAGTACCTGTTCATCCAGGGCCTGTACCTAAGTGAATACAGAAGTATAATAAAAAGAGTTTATGCGGATCATTTTACATGCAATAATTTCATTCACAAATAAAATATGAAATATGCACAGCGAATTAGTCATATTTCCTTAATTATAGTCTTTACCTTTTCTACACAATCTTCCAAGTCTGTTTTAATCTCTTCAGGAGACATGTCAGTGTGTATATTCACATACTGTAACTCTTCTTCATAATTATGTTCTGCTATGGCACCCCAAGCTGTGCGATAGAACATCAGTACAAAGGGCTGCTGTTTTGTTGATGATTGTATGCTAGTGTTGATGCCATAAGTGGTAGGGAGCACAAATCTAAGATATCAACAAAATGCAAAGCATGAGAAGAACTAAAGACATGTACATAGTAAGCCTATACACCAACCAACAGTTACAATTGCTATATTGGAACTCTAGGTCATAGGATGGATTACAAAATCCATCCAGTAATAGCAAGCTGCTACAACAGATACACTGACCACCACTGATGCATAGCAGCTTAAAATATAGTAACTTACTTGTTCCAGTCAGTTTGGCTGTAATTTAGACAGTGCCCTCTTAAGTGTCTGGTTTGTGCGCTCATTCTGGCCATTTATTTCTGGATGGTATGCAGAACGCATCATTCGCTTCACACCAAAGGCAGCAGAGATGAAATCATTTACCTGAGTTGGTTAAGCAAAACAGCATGAAATAGATACCAAATATAATGCACACTATACTATGTTACTAATAACATTCACTGTAAAAAGAAGCCATCTGCGTAGTAGTTATGGAGAAGAGATGAGTTGTCTGACCACCACTGCTAAACATTGGAATTGAATTCTTATTTAGCATTTATTATGCATCTTGAATGTAAAAAATATTTAAGACTTGTCACTAACCTGGTTAATAAATTCACGGCCCTGGTCCAGGACCATAACTGTAGATGAGCTCAAGTATCACTTTAACAACATCTGCAGCACACTTTGACTTAATGGGACGAGAAAACACCCACTTTGTGAAAAGGTCAGTCACAGTGCATATATATCTGTGGCCTTTATCGGTAGCTGCAAATGGGCCAATCAGGTCAATGCCCAGAGTCTCCCATCTTTAATATAAAACACACAGTTATTATACTCAAACTCCTCTGCACTGTCCATAATTCAGAAACAGCCACATCTGGGAACACCCCCACATTTCCCCCAATATTGATGATTTGCCTTGAATTTTGTACTTGCAGCACTGCACACGTACATGCTGCACATGTGCAATGACCGAAAACAACATGAACACAGTTATTTAAAAAAGAAATGATGGTATTTGCCTCAGTGATTCCTGTCTCATCCGAGCTGCAGTGTCATGCCATTTCTTCACAAGAATTTTTTTTGAGGATCACGTGATACACATGACTTGATTGTGCAATGTCGAGGTGCCTAGTAGACAGATGTTCCCAGATACGGATGAAGGGAGTTCAAGCATATATGTTCATGTGATTTGCATGCATACTTGCCAACTTTCCATAAGTTAATTCCGGGACATTATTTTTTTTTAACGAATTTTCGACCCCACCACCTAATTTCTGTGCGCCTTTCCCTTGACCACGCCATTAATTTTATACACGATTTTTCGACCTAACTAACCGGTTCATCTCAACATACAGCTGTGATGTAGTATTCTCTGTAGATTTCTGGAAGAGGCGGTTGAATTGATCCATTGAGGGCAAGATAAAAGAACAACAGAGGTTTCGTCAGAGGATTCTCAAGCCTTGAAAGAATGCTACAGACCTTAGCTGTTTCAGCTTCCTCACAAGACAAGAAGAATGACTTCAAACCATCATACTGCCTGAGGTAATGATTCACACACTTCAGCAAGCTGAGCCATCGTGTGGGGCAATGCTTCAAATTCACCCCTCGCTCAGTGGTGAAAAGTGAACACCTTAGGATGCTCTCTTGCTGCTATGGAGGTAGTAGAATATGTCGATGAAGAGCTGGTCAATGTTCACTGGGAGTACCTTCAAACCAGCTTTGACTGTTAAATCAGCCAAATGGCAGATGCAACCAACATCATACAAAGTTGGGATCTCATCCTTAATCAGCTTCTGCACACCTGACCTCACTCCTTTCATAACATTGGTGGTATCAGACATGAAAGACACTGCATTGTCAAAGCTGAGCCCATTCTTAGTCAGTGACTCTTTCAAGGCTTGAACACAAATTGGGAGCTATATCAATGTTCACAACAGGTATATCCAAGAATCTCGTCCGTACTTCACCTATCTGTGGATCAAAAATCCTCAAAAGACTTATGCAAGGCTTATCCCTCTTGTCATGGGATTCATCAATCATCAAAGAGAATGGACCACTTGACATTGCCTCCATAACTCTCTGTGTGAAGTAAGGAGCAAGAGCTTTCTTCACTATGGCGGTGGTTTTGGTGTGGGAACAGGATAATTTCTTTGCAATTTCAGAGTTTGGGAACATCTTGCTGAAAAGCTTGGTGGCGTGGTCACTAGACAGAAAGGATATGTTGTGCTTAGCAACAAATGTAGCCCACCTGACCTCTGCTTCGATTACTTGATCACTTCTTTGATGTTGGAAGAGAGAGGTGATTGGAATAGTTGATAACACAGCCTTTGACATATCCTTATGTTTCTTGCTCTTGAGGTGAGATGTGACATCATTATGGCCACCATGGGTAACACCAAAGTCGATTGCACACAGATTACATTGGGCATACAAGTGACCAAAAATGAAGGCAAGACTACTGACATTACTATTGCATTGAACACAAGCAGCACACTGTACCCATGATGTTATTATTTACCATGTATTTGTATTTGGGCCATGCTTACTTACTTTGTCAATCAATTTCATTATATATTTTTAATTTATACCTTTGAAACTCCTATCCCCTGAAATTCTTTGATCCATTTATTGTCAAAATGGCATTCTCTCTTCTGCTTCTTTGCTACACTATAATTATAGCCATTTTGCTGACATGCAGAGAAGTTTCACGTGAGTGCCGCACCTTTAACTGAAACAAGGTCAAAGGTTGTTTCACACACCGTAATTGTTTATCTGAAGTTTTTCTCTGCTAAAAAGTGTCCTGTTTTTGTTGCTTTACGAGTGTTAAAGGACTAAACTAAACAAGCTTGAGACTGCATTGGCCATCTAAGCGAGTGGAACCGCAAGGTGCGCGTAGCTATAAATTCAGGGAAATTTCCGGGACAAGGACACCACCGGAACAAGGCTCAAAATTCCGTGCCATTCCGGGACGGTTGGCAACTCTGTGCCATGTGTCATGCAGTATAAAATCAGTGACCTGTTGGAAACTTTGATAGGATGTAGCTCTGTTGCAATGGTCTTAAAATTGTTGGCACCTTTGACAAGTGGATATCTAAAAACACAATAAAATGACTGTAGTTTCATGAGGCAACATTTTTATATATTACATGATAAGAGCAAACCAGGATTTGAACAATTCACAGATTTCTCACACTAATACTGGTCCATACATTGAGCAAGCAACTCGTAGATTATCCACACGAACTATACTTTAAGGAGGAACTTATCAACGTCTGCTCAAAACACTTACGTTAGACTGTGTCAATACAAAAGATGATCCACACTTCATACTTAGAGCTTACTCTACTAGGCCAGTGTCAGTTGAAATAATGTAAGAGAGGCATCAAATAGAATACCAATGCCATGTATATGTGTATATATATCCATAGAAACATTTTTATAAATGGGTAGTGTTCAGGTTCAGGCATCCATGACTGTGGAACAGCCTGTCCTAACAGGGCAGGATTTCCGAAAGAATTGCTAACAAAGGTCACAAACAGCAACCAATGGTCATGGACTTTGGTTCCAATGGCCCCCTACTTGCTACTGTCTGTGTAGACATGAGGAGTATATACTTCATGTCTACCATTCATGTGCCAGAGCCTGCACTTGGATCCACATGCACCATGGAGAGGCACACACTAGTGCCCAGGAAGATAAGCTTTGCCCTCCATGCTTACCTGATTACTAGTGCTACATGAAGAGAGTGTGTTCAGAAAAAAAATTTTTTTTCCACCTGCACGCTTGACCGAGTACTTATCTTTTAGTGCCCAATGAAAACACTCACTGCGTAGCCTCTAGCCACAGGTGCTAATTTGAACTCGAACACTTTGCAATCTGGAGATATTTATGCAGAGCCACAGGCATTCAGGTTTTGAGGTACCCCCACTTTAGAAATCGATACAACGATGGTCTCGCCATAAGTGATGAATGATGGCTTGCCATCAGTGATGAAGGGTTGCTCTAGAATCCCTAAAACCTCTCCTTCCCCAGCGCTTTATGCAAGTTTCTGCTAGGGGAAGGAAATGTTTGGCATCCCAAAATTATTTTCTTGGTCCAGTGACTTTTACAAGATTATATACACCCTGTTAAAAGGGGCTGTGGGGAGCAGAACTGACGGGATGCTCCCTCTGAAGTCTGAAGAAAAGAAATATTGGGCGTAGTATGTCTTGCCTGGTCTTGGGGGGGAACGCTTGACTACCTCTCCTGTGTCATACGTGGTCCACCCAATTATCCATCCTGTAACTTGGCTATCGTTATACCAATGAAAAATATTTTAGTATCAAAAGAGAGCACATAGAGAGACCTCTCTTTTGAGATATATATCAGGTCCATACCATGAAGTTTACAGAATCTACAGAGCAATAAATGGTAATCACAAGTTGTAGTTTTTTAAATAAAAAAATGGTCCTGTCCCTCCTTAAGCGTATGGGATGCAACACGATGCAATGCATCGCATTGCGATGCAACCTCATGTTCACCATCGACGTGTCGTGTTGCAATCGTCGCCGCGCAAGCGATGCGCCTATTGTGAACCAGCCTTTAGATTATTGAGTATTGTATATATAGCACACACTTTGGAATGCTGCACTCAGTACAGTGATTTTAATCAACAGATTACCTCTTGATTTACACCTTGTTTACAAGTACATGGTATGCTTTGTTTAGAGGGCCTGTCATAATGATCAAAATGCAGTAGCAGTAAAACCTCTCTGGAGCCATATATTCTCTTGGATATTGATGTTAGTGATGAAGCTCTATGGATGTGACATTTGCTGGCATTGCATACTACAGATGTGTACCATACACCAGAGTTTTAGAGTTGACCTGATTTGTTCTAAAACATGTACTGTCCTACCACATCCCAGAGAGCACCTATAGTAACTTCAGAGAACATAAATTCATTTATGCTCCTGTAAGGAATGCTGCCCCCTCAGTGCATTATAACATTGCTTTTTATCCCACCACCGACACCCTTATTCGAATTTCTGAAAGAAACATCCTACAGTGGTCCCTCCCTATTAAGACCACCCAGGGAGCACTTCCAACTGGTCTTATTAGAGAGGTGGTCTTACTTGGGAATAACACTCCAGGGGTCTCACAAAGCATTGCTCAGTGGATTTTATTGTGTAGTGTACACACATTCATAATATTAAACCAACTGCAAGCTCCCCATTGGAATTATGGGTGTGTCTTGGAAAGACATTGGTTATCATTGTACACATGTATGTATTGGACATTAAACTCATGCAGTGTCCTTAGGACACAGAAAGTCTGAGATACTGGACTGGACAGTCCGCTCCATCCTGTTCTGGATGACCATCTGCTCGATAGAATCAGCACCTGCCACAAGCTTGGGAATGCCTCGAGTGGCAAAGTCACGCAGCTTGCACACCATCTCGAACACCTCTGACACAGTCACAGGAGTGGGCATGGGGCCATCCTCCTCCTCATCTGACTCAGGCTCCTCAGGGGAGGAGTCAGCAGGGGTGGCGAGGGCATGGTTGAGGGCAGGGTCATAGTGGTCCTCACTGGTGTGCACCTCGCTGTCGATGTTGGCGTAGTCCTCGGCAGTGTCACACCCTCCGGCAGCTGCGCATTTATGACTCCTCTACCTCAGCAGCGGGGGCAGTGGTGGTCGTGAAGCCACACTTCTTAAAGCACTTCTTGATGGTGGACACATGGAGGTCATCCCCAGGCCTTCATGAGCCAGTGGATTGCCATCAGAATGTCCACCTTCTTGACAAGCGAGCTCATTTTCTCAGTGCAACCACTATCGGCATTCACAGTGTCGTCCATGAGCCGGAGAATATAGCAGATCATCTGCTTCTGGTAGACCAGCTTCATGGCCTGGATGATGTCAGCGTCCATAGGCTGAAGCTTGGAAGTGGTGTTGGCAGGAAGGAAGACCAGCTTGAGGTTTCTGAGGTTGATATCTGAGTGCGCTGAGCAGTTGTCAATGAATATGATGATCTTCCGGCCCTTGGCAAGCATCTTATTGTTGGTGCGCTTGAGCTACTGCTCCCAGATAGGAGTGCTCATCCATGCCTTGGCCTGTGCCTCATACTCGATGCCGAGGTCCCTCTTTGGATCAATGCAGATGTAAAAATGTACCAGTTCCTGATTTTTCACAGTTGGGCAAAAGTATGTCACTTCAATGGAAGGTAGATCTTCAAACAAAAAACTAAATTCACTCTATTCTTGGATGCTTGGTCTTACTTGGGAGGATATTGACCCAGCCAAGTGGTCTTATAAGAGAGGTGGACTTGTCTTAGAGGGTCTCACTTGGGAGGGGCAAAATAAAGCCAACCAACCGGGATCAAGCAAAAATGGTCTCATAATGGAGGTGGTCTTACTTGGGAGGGTCTTAATACAGAGGGACCACTGTATTGACACAATATCGTGCATAAACGATCATTAAAAATTCTATAACTAGTTCAACAAAGTTTCTTTTTCAGAGTAAAAATAGTCCAGCTTGTTTCATAGACAAAGGGCAGCTGTCTTCTGTATCACTTGGTCCATCACCACATAGAGATGACAGCTGCATGCTGTGATAAGCCATGAACAGCTGCATGTTGTGACAAGCCATGGACAGCTGCATGCAGTGACTGAGATATCCATAGGTCTCCACAAAACTACCATTTTGTCAAGCTGGGCCACTTATTATATCAGTAAACAACAAAATAGGCACTTAAAACTGAGCAACTACATAACAGCGAGGGTACAGAGTACATGCATAATATGAAAACCCTGATTGTTATTTCTTTGTCTACTATTTCTGCAACTGTGCATAAGAGCTAAAGAATTATCCTCCCAACCTTCAGGAGTTCTGGCAGAGCACACCCAGAACAGTGCTGTTTGAGTTCATCATACATATGCACAGAGATTTGGTGACCATATGATGGAGAAAGATCAAGTGTGGAGAGACAGGAGGGTCAGCTTCAGGTGAGCAGACGGCCAAGCTTAATAAAATATATCTCAACAACAATACCACTAATATAACCTGATCCGCCTTTACGATATTACAACTTATGTATTGATATATCACTATGTACAAATACTTACCCAACTATAAACATCCTTTGCCATAGTCATCATACAATAATAGTCCTGTGTAAGACATGCCAAGGTACGCTTCTGACCTTGATGTGCACTATTGATGTCATGGGCCTCACGCAAAATTTTCTGCTGCTCATCAATTGAGAGCAGGACCAAGCGCTTAAGCTTCTTATTGGGATGGTTTTTTGCTGGTTGTGAGTAGAACATTGTTTCACCTATAGACAAAATAGCCATGACAAGTTGTGTCATGTACATTATTTCATAGACCTTTATAACAAGACACGTAAATAATTTTTGGTCACTTGAAAGAAATCTGCCAAGTTCTATGAAATCAGGAAGCAATGGTTTATGTAGGCCTAATTTGTTGTGGAGAATATAGACCATGTATTGGAGGCTTATGAAATCATTGGCATTGATCAATTTATGTCCACATGACAATCACGATCTGAACCAGTAAAGCTGTGGAGAAAACACCACAAGCAGGTGGTAATTATTTACATAGCAATGACAATAAAACTGATGCTGCTCTTCCGAATACCACTGCACAGATATATGCACCATTCTGTAAATAGTACTCAACCTTCCGCAGGAACACACGTTGGTCTCTCTCTGTCGCATGACTGACCTGAAAATTCAAATATCAACTTATATCTGAGGGGTAGTATGATAGTTTGTTAGATCAACATCATAGGGAAATGGAATTATGTTACATACTTATCTGTAGATATCTGTCTCCCAGCAATGGCTTCGCTATGCGAATAATACTATCTGGTCACCCCAATGGCTTATAGTTTCCTGATTTGCGTGGGAGGGAGGAAATATGTGTCTGCACATGCGCAGTTGGTGAAGTGGAGGTGGTGCCCTCGACAAATATGTATGTTTATTTGATATATATATATTTATTATAATTATATATATATATATGTTTATTTGATTATTATATATATATATGTTTATTTGATATATATATATATATATGTTTATTTGATATCTTTATTTGATATAATTATATATGTTTATTTGAATTTATCTGATATTTATATATGTCTATATGTCTATTTGATATATATATATGTGTTTATTTTGTTTATTTGAAATATATATGTTTATCTGATATATTATATTTTTATTTGATATATATATATGTTTATTAGTTTATTTGAAATATATATATATGTTTATTTGAATATATGTTTATTAATTATATAATTATATACGTTTATATGATATATATATATATGTTTATTTGACATATATATGTTTATTTGATATATACATGATATATATATGTATGTTTATTAGATATAAATATATGTTTATTTGATATATATATGTTTATTTGATATAATATATATATGTTTATATTTCAAATAAACATATATATAATATATAATATATATCAAATATAATATATATATATCAAATAATCATTTATTTCAAATAAACATATACATATCTAATAAACATCAAATATATATATATATCATATATTTCAAATAAACATAATAAGATATCATATATATATCAAATAAACAAAATATATGTTTATTGGATATATATGGGTATTTGATGTTTATTTGATATATATATAATGTTTATTTGATATATATATATATATATATATTTGTATATTTGATTCATATATTTGATATATATGTTTATTTGATATAATATATATATGTTTATTTTGTTTATTTGATATATATATGATATATTATTATGTTTATTTGAAATATATGATATATATATATATATTAATTTTGATGTTTATTAGATATGTATATGTTTATTTGAAATAAATGATTATTTGATATATATATATTTGATATTATTATATTATATATATATATATATGTTTATTTGAAATATATATGTTTATTGGATATATATGTGTATTTGATGTTTATTTGATATATATAATGTTTATTTGATATATATATATCTGATTCATATATTTGATATATATAATATATGTTTATTTGTGTTTATTTGATATATATATATAATATGCTTATTTGATATATATATAATATAATTATATGTTTATTTGAATATGTATATTATGTATATTAGTTTATTTTGTTTATTATATTTATTTGATATATATATGTTTATTTGATATATTTATTTGATATATATATGTTTATTTAATATGTATATATATATATATGTTTATTTAATATATATATATTTATTTGATATTGATATATATATATATATATATATATATTGTTTACTTGATATTTGAGTTTATTTGATATATATGTATTTGATATATATAATATGTTTATTTGATATATATATGCTTATTTGATATAATATATATTGATTTATATACGTTTATTAGATATGTATGTTTATTAGAGATATATGTTATATATATGTTTATTAGATGTCCATTTGAAATATATATGTTTAATATATATATTATGTTTATTTGACATATATATGTTTATTTGTTATATATATATTATATACATGTATATGTTATATATGTTTATTAGATAGATATATATGTTTTTTGTTTATTTTATATATAATATGTTTATTTGAAATATATATGTTTATTTGATATATGTATATGTTTATTTGATATATATAATATGTTTATTTGATTATATATGTTTATTTGGTATATATATTTGTATGTTTATTTGATATATATATGTTTATTTGATATATATATATATGTATTTGATATATATATGTTTATTTGGGCATATATATGTTTATTTGATATATTATGTTATTTGTGTTTATTTGATATATATATAGATATATATTGATTTATTTGATATATTATATATATATATCAACTATATATTAAACATATATATATATCAAATAAACATATATATATATCAAATAAACAATTTAATATTAAATAAACATATCTAATAAACATATATATCAAAATATATATCTAATAAACATATATATATCAAATAAATAAACATATATATATCAAATAAACATATATATATATCAAATAATCATATATATATCTTATATATATATCTATATTTCTTATAATTATATTATATATCAAAATAAACATAATTATATATAATTATATATCAAATGTACATATATATATATATATATATCAAATAAATAAACATATATATATCAAATATATTATATATATATATATATATCAAATAAACATATATATATATATATATATATAAATTAACCTATATATATATATATATATCAAATAAACATATATAAATCAAATAAACATATATTATATATATATATATATATCAAATAAACATAATATATCAAATAAACAAACACATATATCAATAAACAATTAACATATATATATAAAATAAATATATATAAAATCATTATTATATAATTGAAAAACAACATACCAAGTTCATTAACACCTAATTAACACATATACTTATATAATAATCAATTACAAAAATACCTAAATAATACTGAAATAATAACTAATTAACAATAAATAAATAAATAACTAAAAAGCTAACACGTTCAACTCCCGACTGACCCCAAAACAGACAAGGCATTCCCCCGCTGGACTGCCACTGAGAGACGCTGAAGGAGGTAAGCACGGGCATTCACCTCCCCAGTTCTTTGCCTTATCCTGAGGCTGAGCTCCTTCTCTAAAATATATCAAATAAACATACAATATATATGAAATAAACATATATATCAAATAAACATAATAAACATTATATATACCAAATAAACAATATAATATATCAAATAAGCATATATATATATATATATATACAGTATATATTAAAAAAACATATATTAAATATATCAAATTAACATAATTATGTATATCAAATAAACATGAGACTATGGAATAGTATGACATCAGTGTTACTCATTCAACCATTAAAAAAAAGATCAAAAAATTATTTTCTGGAACCACTTCATAACTAACTTTGACACAGATAATATTTGTTCTTTCCACATTGTTTGTCCATGTCCAAAGTACTGTTTAATTAAGCCACTCCACATTTATCTATCTTTAAATATTATAATCATATCTATGCACACACACACACACAGCTGCACCAGTACTTGGTGCTAGACTGACTGCACAATATATATTTTCTTCTTTTGATGTTGTTTTTTTGTGTTCACTTCATGTAGAGTCATCTTCATTGTCGCTGTAAAGCCATAATTATTATATTATTATAAGTTAATTATACCACTGCTCTTGCACACGCGCAGTCGTTTTTGTCTGCCGAGATCAAGAAATCATTCCGTGCTTGTGGCAGCACTGTGAAGGTGGGCGGGTCTGAAGATGGAGAAATTCACTGCTTTAAAGTCGATAAAGAAGAAGCTTTAGCTATCCCAGCCATTACTCAAGCTACTCGCCAGCTGTTGGGAGGGAAGTGACAGCTGTGGAGGGAAGTGACAGCTGTGGAGAAGATCATCCATTTGCTTCCTTGGACGAAGAACAGATCGAACATAACGAACTCATTGTAGACGATAGCGATTAGGAACTCTTTCCAGCTAATTACTACCTAGCTCAAATGTTTGAAATGAAACAATCTCAACCACAAACAAACGCGTCAAACAAGACTGGCTTGGCACTGCGCAAGCGCACTGCGCAAGCGCAAGCGCACTGCGCAAGCGCACTGCGCAAGCGCACTGCGCAACTTGACAAGTCGCGACTTATATTCGGTAATTATATCAAATACATCAAATAAACATAATATATATCATCTATATATATATATCAAAAAATATATCTATCAAATAGCAAATAAACATATATATGTGATAGGATCTGAGAAAATGGGTCTTATGTAGAGAAAAATGGTTTTGTGGTGTGACTAAAATGATTACTATTTTAATTTTTTGGCATCTACTACCTTTCCTTAAATATTTGTGTGAAGTCTGAAGGCTTTTACTTGCTTCTTTGTAGGCAACAGTGAGGTTAGAAGATTGGTGGTCAAGAAGCTTGCTACGCGTGTAACGGAACTGCGTTGCCATGCAATGAGGAGAAAATACTGCCCGCAAGATGGGAAACCCCCACAAAATGGGGGATTTCCTACTAGCTGCTCTAGTGGCAGCATGGTTAACAAACTAACAAAGGAAAGGCTTCATTAAAGTGCACAGGAAACTTCAAAATCCATTAATTTAAAATGCGTTTTTCTCAAAATGAATGCTTCAAGTGTCTAGCATTCAGGGTTTCATAACTTTACTTCTGAATTGAAATAAGTGACGATTTGAGTTCCAAAATATAGGATATATGCTTATTTGATATATATATATTTGATATATATATGTTTATTTGATATATACACGTTTATTTGATATATATAATGTTTATTTGATATATGTGATAGGATCTGAGAAAAGGGGTCTTGTGTACCAAAAATATATGAGTTATTGACATATATATATATCAAATAAACATATATATATATATATATAAAATAAACATAGATATATAACAAATAAATATATATCTATTTAATAAACATATAAATATAAATATATTATATCTATATATATTATTGACACAACAATTTCTAATGCGTTTCTTATTGATGTATATATATATATTTATATATATATATATCAAATAAACATATATATATATATATAATATATATATCAAATAAACATGAAATTAACATATATTATATCAAATAACATAATATATATATCAAATAAACATCAAATAAACATATATATATATAAATATATCAAATAAACCTATATATATATTATATCAAGTACACACATATATATATAAAATAAACATATATATATCAATATATATTATATCAAACATCTGAGTCTGAATATTCCAAGCAAAAGTCCTGGGATGGTCTGCTCGTGAAGGCTGCTTTCAATTCTCTCCTGAATTGGGCTAAAAATCCTACTTCTCGAATACGGATTTAAGCAGTTAGAAAGGAGTCAGGCGCTTGGATTCATGCCCTCCCCATGTCTTCATCAGGCCTCCGTATGGATGATGATGTTATCAGCGTAGCCATTGGTTTGCGGTTGGGTACACCTCTCTGTCATCCTCACACTGTTGCCATCAGTGCGGAACTCGGGTGGGCCAGCTAGGGACTGATGGTCTCAGTTGCTCGAAGGGTCAGGGTCATCATTCAAGGCATGCAGCTATCAACGTTCATGTTAGACAATCACTTGCATCCATCAAGGTTCCTTCACATCTGGAGCACTCTGGGATCTGTCGCTCAGATGGCAAGCATCCAGATGGGGCTTCTATTGTTCCCTGGAGGAACGGCCGAAATCTTGTGTGGAATGCTACATGATTGGACACTTTTGCTCTTTCGTATACCACTATGTTACCTGATGGTCCAGGGTGCATTTCTGACTGGGCCGAATTTCTGAAGAAGGGGAAGTATGCAAATATAGAGGCTAGTCATTATTTTGTACCTATTGGTATCGAGACCTCTGGAGTATTTGGGTCTGAGACAAAGAGTTTTCTCCAAGAGCTAGGTGCACGCCTCAAAACTGAGTCTGGTGACCATCGTGCCTACCATTTCTTGCTGCAAAGAATTGCAGTTGCAATCCAACAAGGAAACACTGCTGCAGTGCTTGGATCCAGCTCAGTACCTGACGATCATTATTTCTTAATTTAAATTTATGCAATATGCATGTATTTTATATGCATGTATTCTGCATGTATGCATGTATTCTAGTTTGCATGTATTCTAGTTATTATTATTATTATTTATTATTATTATTTTTGTTCTTATTATTGTTGCTAATATTGTTGCTATTGATGTGGCTATTGTTGTTGCTATTGCTGTTGCTATTGTTGTTAATATTGTTCTTGCTATTGTTGTTGCTAGTTGCTATAGTTGTTGCTATTGTTGTGCTAATATTGTTGCTATTATTCTTGCTATTGTTGCTATATTGTTGCTATCACTGTTGTTATTATTGTTGCTATTACTGTTGCTATTATTGTTGCTATTACTGTTGCTATTACTGTTGCTATTATTGTTGCTATTACTTTTGCTATTACTTTTGCTATTACTTTTGCTATTAATTTTGCTATTACTGTTGTTATTAATGTTGCTATTAGTGTTGTTATTACTGTTGATATTTTTATTACATTATTATTACTATTATTATTACTATTATTAGTACTATTATTATTAATATTATTATCAATATTATTATCATTATTACTACTATTATTACTACTATTATTACTACTATTATTACTACTATTATTATTACTACTACTATAATAATTACTTATATTATTATTATTATTATTATTAATATTGTTATTATTATTATTATTATTATTATTATTATTATTATTATTATTATTATTATTATTATTATTATTATTATTATTATTATTATTATTTCTATTTTAATTTTATCATTATCATCATCATTATTATTATTATTATATTCTTCTCCTCCTCCTCCTCCTCATCAACATCATCATCATCATCATCATCATCATCATCATCATCATCATCATCATCATCATCATCATCATCATCATCATCATCATCATCATCATCATCATCATCATCATCATCATCATCATCATCATCATCATCATCATCATCATCATCATCATCATCATCATCATCATCATCATCATCATCATCATCATCATCATCATCATCATCATCATCATCATCATCATCATCATCATCATCATCATCATCATCATCATCATCATCATCATCATCATCATCATCATCATCATCATCATCATCATCATCATCATCATCATCATCATCATCATCATCATCATCATCATCATCATCATCATCATCATCATCATCATCATCATCATCATCATCATCATCATCATCATCATCATCATCATCATCATATTTATATATTGCATATTGTTTGCGGTTATAAAGAGCAAGGGAATACGCCAACCACTGTGTAATAAGAAATAAAGATGGCCCAAAGAACAAGGGTCCAAAGTTCAGACTACATCTAGACTTGGTAACGTCAAGTGTCCAAAGTTCAGACTACATCCAGACTTGGTAACGTCAAGTGTCCAAAGTTCAGACTACATCTAGACTTGGTAACGTCAAGTGTCCAAAGTTCAGACTACACCTAGACTTGGTAACGTCAAGTGTCCAAAGTTCAGACTACATCCAGACTTGGTAAAGGTTTTAACAACACAACAACAAAAACCACATCATATTTGCACGCACATATCTTGTTTAGTCACATTATCTGCGCGTGTAAAAACAGTCAGGCCAGCTAAAGAGTGGCCTGTCGGAGTCAGCAGCATTCAACAACTTCATGCAACAACTTTGTGTACAACTATGTCATTACAATGCCAAGCTTATTCTGCCTCACGTCATTACCTGTGAACCCTGTGAACCCTCTCAGTCTCTGGGATGTCCAGGATTAGGTTGTTTCTGTTTATATTTATGTCATTCAAAACAATTGCTAGCACAAGAAGAGGAGGAAAGCTCACCAGCGATGTTGATCCATGCCACTCTTATGCTAGCTCTCTGTGCTGCTCTAAATAAGTCTACACTTATACACACACACAATCATATATTATTCACCTTGGCATAAATATATTTAAGTGGGTGTGGTAGCAATTACTTATTTATTTATTATTTGTCATCGACTGATCATTATTCAATGATAACTACAAAAGCGTATGCTAAGCTTGGCATGATAGAAGAACTTTCAGCAAGTACATTCCAGTAAGTGTCAAGAAACAACTATACACTGATCACAACTTATGTACGGTTCACAGCTCTGGAGACCTTATCTCATTAGGGATATAAAATGCTTGGAAGAAATACAATGCAGGGCGACAATGTATAATTATACTAGATGACTACTTCTCAGATTACAGAGAAAGATTAATAGCACTGAATTTTGTGCCACTGATGTACATCTTCGAACTAAATGATGTTATGTTTTTCATTACTAACTACAAGGACAAAACAGCAGCATTTAACATCACAGAACATGTAGTTTTCTCCAGTCGCTCCTCAAGATGGACATAAAATGGTCCATACCAGATTGACCAACAATAAATCAAGACATTTTTTTTCTCCAACCGGCTTCCTTGATTGTGGAATTCCCTATTACCCATTGACTTGACCCCATTGACTTGACCCTTAGTACACTGAAACTTTCATTGTTCCACACAATCCATGCTCATTTCATTGTTTATGCCAATGTCACAGTCGCATGCTTGTTCCTCACACCACCAACAATACATTCATGGCTACTAGTTAATTCTGGCCAGCCTTCCGTAAAACAACTCTAATAATAATAATAAAGCTTCTCCGTGATCTATCTCCTTCGCACGCAAAATTCAGAATGACCACGTCGTCCACGTCGGGATCGCAGAACCAACTAATTTTGATGCCCTTCAAAGTGGATCTAATCAAGGAAACGAAGGATTTCTCTGGCAACTAGCATTATATTTGACCTATCTGAAGGTGAGCTAAGTGCGTAGAGGCCTGTACGAAGCTGGCGAATTCTGCCGTGGAATCTTAGCGTCATTACTTTGTTGTGGTTGTCGTTTATATTATGTTTGTCACTGACACTGGGACGTGCCACAAGATGAAACTTACGCTACATAGGTTAGTGGCGGCCTGCTCTCCTACATGGCTGGTGAAACAACAGGTCTGTGAAGGAGTTGATGTAATCTGGGTAAAGGGTGGCTAATGTAGTGGCTTGTTGGTTGGTGTGTTTCCTCCTCTACTACTCCCCAGCCTGCCTCTCATATGCACACATGGAGAGAGGCTGGGAAAACTGGCAGCATGACTCTATGCTGCCACAATGCACAAAATTTATGATGTTAGACTACCCACATTTGCTGCCTGCACAGGGGCACATTCTTCAAGATTTAATAACAACACTGCTATCCCATACCTAGGGATTAACTTCAAAACTCTCAATATGGGGGAGGGTGTGGTCCTTCTCATTGACCTTTGACCCTACACCTTGTCACAGTCGACTTGCGAAATGCTCCAAGTTACACTTAATTGACCCTTAACCCTTAACCTTATTATGATGTTCACATGCTCTCTCTCTCTCTCTCACACTCACACACACAGAGGCATTGAGGAGGAGATGATAATACATCTTAGTTGGTGTGACTATTATACTATGAGGTATTTGTTGAAGACGTCCACATACGACAGGTGAGCACACACCAGATGTGACTAGTGTTAGTGGACAATGACTAGGGTTAGGGCTTGGACAATGACTAGGGTTAGGGCCTGGAGATTGACTAGGGTTAGGGCTTGGACAATGACTAGGGTTAGGGCTTGGACAATGTCTAGGGTTAGGGCCTGGACATTGACTAGGGTTAGGGCTTGGACAATGACTAGGGTTAGGGCTTGGACAATGACTAGGGTTAGGGCTTGGACAATGACTAGGGTTAGGGCTTGGACAATGACTAGGGATAGTGCTTGGACATTGACTGTGGTTAGGGCTTGGACAATGACTAGGGTTAGGGCTTGGACAATGACTAGGGTTAGGGCTTGGACAATGACTAGGGTTAGGGCTTGGACAATGACTAGGGTTAGTGCTTGACATTGACTGTGGTTAGGGCTTGGACAATGACTAGGGTTAGGGCTTGGACAATGACTAGGGTTAGAGCTTGGACAATAACTAGGGTTAGGGCTTGGACAATGACTAGGGTTAGAGTTGGACAATGACTAGGGTTAGGGCTTGGACAATGACTAGGGTTAGGGCTTGGACAATGACTAGGGTTAGGGCTTGGACATTGACTGTGGTTAGGGCTTGGACAATGACTAGGGTTAGGGCTTGGACAATGACTAGGGTTAGGGCTTGGACAATGACTAGGGTTAGGGCTTGGACAATGACTAGGGTTAGTGCTTGGACATTGACTGTGGTTAGGGCTAAGACAATGACTAGGGTTAGGGCTTGGACAATGACTAGGGTTAGAGTTGGACAATGACTAGGATTAGGGCTTGGACAATGACTAGGGTTAGGGTTTGGACAATGACTAGAATTAGGGCTTGGACAATGACTAGGGTTAGGGCTTGAACAATGACTAGGGTTAGGGTTTGGACAATGACCAGGGTTAGGGTTTGGACAATGACTAGGGTTAGGGCTTGAACAATGACTAGGGTTAGGGCTTGGACAATGACTAGGGTTAGGGCTTGGACTATGACTAGCGTTAGAACTTGGACAATGACTAGGGTTAGGGCTTGGACAATGACTGGGGTTAGGACTTGGACAATGACTAGGGTTAGGGCCTGGACATTGACTGTGGTTAGGGCTTGGACAATGACTAGGGTTAGTGCTTGGACATTGACTGTGGTTAGGGCTTGGACAATGACTAGGGTTAGGGCTTGGACAATGACTAGGGTTAGGGCTTGGACAATGACTAGGGTTAGAGCTTGGACAATGCATAGGGTTAGGGCTTGGACAATGACTAGGGTTAGAGTTGGACAATGACTAGGATTAGGGCTTGGACAATGAACTAGGTTTAGGGCTTGAACAATGACTAGGGTTAGGGTTTGGACAATGACTAGGGTTAGGGCTTGGACAATGACCAGGGTTAGGGCTTGGAAAATGACTAGGGTTAGGGCTTGGACCATGACTAGGGTTAGGGCTTGGACCATGACTAGGGTTAGGGCTTGGACCATGACTAGTGTTAGTGCCTCGACAATGAATAGGTTTAGGGCTTGGACAAAGGCTAGGGTTAGGAGTTAGAAATATACTAGGATTAGGACTTGGACAAAGGCTATGGTTAGGGGTTGGACATTGACCAGGGTTACGGATTGGACAAAGAATAGGGTTAGGGGTTGGACATACATGTAGACCAGGGTTAGGACTTTGACTAAGGCTAAGATTAGGGGTTTGACATTGACCACGGTTACAGCTTGGACAGAGGCTAGGGTTAGGGGTTGGACATTGACCAGGGTTAAGGCTTGGACAAAGGCTAGTGTTATGGTTGGATATTGACCTGTGTTAGGGCTTGGACAAAGGCTAGGGTTGTAGAAGTACTATAGGGTATAAAGAAACAATTCTGCCTGAGCCTGTAGCCAGGAAGGTAGGCTGGTAAAGAAACAAAGCTGCTGCTTGAGTTATAGCTACCAACTGTTAGTCATTCCCCAAATACATACACTGTATCCAGCCTGCAAGTATAACTATTTTAGCAGCTGGCATTGAGGAATTTACAATGTCTGTTAAGGAGTATGTGTTCACTCAGTTACCATTCTGTGTGCTACATGCATCCCTTTTAGGGAAGAACTGGTGAATATGAATCCACATCCCTGCTGAAAGCTCTAGTAGGGAAGCTGGGGAGTGGGGAAGTTAGATGCAGCAATGTTTGGCTTGACTTTACTAGAACAGCTGGGGAGTGCAAGATCTTGGGAAGTGTGTTCCTGTTAGGGCTTGTGTAGGATCTAGTTTAGGGCTTGGACAATGACTCAAGTTAGTGCTTGGACAATGACTACGGCTACGCAAGCTAGTCTGGATGTGACTAGGGCTAGGACTGGGAGAGACTAGTTACTGTAGGTTGCAATGACTTGGTTAGGGCTTGGACAATGACTACTATTAGTGCCTGGACCATGACTAGTATTAGTGCCTGGACCATGACTAGTATTAGTGCCTGGACCATGACTAGTATTAGTGCCTGGACCATGACTAGTATTAGTGCCTGGACCATGACTAGTATTAGAGCTTGGACCATGGCTAGTATTAGTGCCTGGACCATGACTAGTATTAGTGCCTGGACCATGACTAGTATTAGTGCCTGGACCATGACTAGTATTAGAGCGTTGACCATGACTAGTATTAGTGCCTGGATCATGACTAGTATTAGTGCCTGGACCATGACTAGTATTAGTGCCTGGACCATGACTAGTATTAGAGCGTTGACCATGACTAGTATTAGTGCCTGGATCATGACTAGTATTAGTGCCTGGACCATGACTAGTATTAGTGCCTGGACCATGACTAGTATTAGTGCCTGGACCATGACTAGTATTAGTGCCTGGACCATGACTAGTATTAGTGCCTGGACCATGACTAGTATTAGTGCCTGGACCATGACTAGTATTAGTGCCTGGACCATGACTAGTATTAGTGCCTGGACCATGACTAGTATTAGAGCTTGGACCATGGCTAGTATTAGTGCCTGGACCATGACTAGTATTAGTGCCTGGACCATGACTAGTATTAGTGCCTGGACCATGACTAGTATTAGTGCCTGGACCATGACTAGTATTAGTGCCTGGACCATGACTAGTATTAGTGCCTGGACCATGGCTAATATTAGTGCCTGGACCATGGCTAGTATTAGTGCTTGGACCATGGGCCTGGACCATGGCTGGCTAGTATTTTCCAACCGGCTGAAAAGAATGTTTTTAATATCTGGAGACATTCTGGGGATTATTGCAGGGTTTTCGTGGAACCGCTAATGAGTGAAAACTACAGTATATAGATGAAAATGATAACTAGGTGAGAAGTCACCGAAAATATGTCACACCCACGTACTACTTGTGTGGACTCATGTATCTAAGAGCTGTTCTTGTAGTCTCGTGAGCCAGACCACTGCTCCCGACCACCATGGAAACATGTATACTGTGTTGCTTACTTTGAGGGTGTGAAACAGCGACGGAAGATTCACAGCAAATCAGCTAAATATGTGCTAACAGTTTTTGGAGTTAGTTTGGGAGTTTGGTTGGCATGGCAACACTAGCACCAGCATCGTTTCCTAGGGCATGCTTCAGGAATGTTGATGTTCTAGGTGAAGAGGAAGCAGGCTCTAGTTAAAGCTGAAGTGCAGTGTCTTGTAGAATTATCCAGTATTGGGTCAAACTCCCACAGCTGAAACTGATCAGGCTGATGATGGTAGGGCCCCTGTGATGAAGCAATCAGCTGAATAAAGCCAATAAATCCATGAGGCTCCCAGCCATAAGAAAAGGTGCTATAATGAGGTTGAGCCCAGGGACACAGTCTCACTAACAAGAACCTTCCCTCTCCTCCTCTACCAATAAGAGGCCACACTAACAAGAACCTTCCCTACCCTCCTCTACCAATAAGAGGTCACACTAACAAGAACCTTCCCTCTCCTCCTCTACCAATAAGAGGCCACACTAACAAGAACATTCCCTGCCCTCCTCTACCAATAAGAGGTCACACTAACAAGAACCTTCCCTGCCCTCCTCTACCAATAAGAGGTCACACTAACAAGAACCTTCCCTACCCTCCTCTACCAATAAGAGGTCACACTAACAAGAATCTTCCCTGCCCTCCTCTACCAATAAGAGGTCACACTAACAAGAACCTTCCCTCTCCTCCTCTACAAATAAGAGGCCACTAACAAGAACCTTCCCTGCCCTCCTCTACCAATAAGAGGCCACACTAACAAGAACCTTCCCTACCCTCCTCTACCAATAAGAGGTCACACTAACAAGAACCTTCCCTGCCCTCCTGTACCAATATGAGGTCACACTAACAAGAACCTTCCCTACCCTCCTCTACCAATAAGAGGTCACACTAACAAGAACCTTCCCTCTGCTCTACCAATAAGAGGTCACACTAACAAGAACCTTCCCTCTCCTCCTCTACCAATAAGAGGCCACACTAACAAGAACCTTCCCTACCCTCCTCTACCAATAAGAGGTCACACTAACAAGAACCTTCCCTACCCTCCTCTACCAATAAGAGGTCACACTAACAAGAACCTTCCCTACGCTCCTCTACCAATAAGAGGTCACACTAACAAGAACCTTCCCTACCCTCCTCTACCAATAAGAAGTCACACTAACAAGAACATTCCCTGCCCTCCTCTACCAATAAGAGGTCACACTAACAAGAACCTTCCCTGCCCTCCTCTACCAATAAGAGGTCACACTAACAAGAACCTTCCCTACCCTCCTCTACCAATAAGAGGTCACACTAACAAGAACCTTCCCTCTCCTCCTCTACAAATAAGAGGCCACACTAACAAGAACCTTCCCTGCCCTCCTCTACCAATAAGAGGCCACACTAACAAGAACCTTCCATACCCTCCTCTACCAATAAGAGGTCACACTAACAAGAACCTTCCCTCTCCTCCTCTTCCAATAAGAGGCCACTAACAAGAACCTTCCCTGCCCTCCTCTACCAATAAGAGGCCACACTAACAAGAACCTTCCCTACCCTCCTCTACCAATAAGAGGTCACACTAACAAGAACCTTCCCTCTCCTCCTCTACCAATAAGAGGCCACACTAACAAGAACCTTCCCTGACCTCCTCTACCAATAAGAGGTCACACTAACAAGAACCTTCCCTACCCTCCTCTACCAATAAGAGGTCACACTAACAAGAACCTTCCCTGCCCTCCTGTACCAATAAGAGGTCACACTAACAAGAACCTTCCCTGCCAATAAGAGGCCACACTAACAAGAACCTTCCCTGCCCACCTCTACCAATAAGAGGTCACACTAACAAGAACCTTCCCTGCCCTCCTCTACCAATAAGAGGTCACACTAACAAGAACCTTCCCTCTCCTCCTCTACAAATAAGAGGCCACTAACAAGAACCTTCCCTGCCCTCCTCTACCAATAAGAGGCCACACTAACAAGAACCTTCCCTACCCTCCTCTACCAATAAGAGGTCACACTAACAAGAACCTTCCCTGCCCTCCTGTACCAATATGAGGTCACACTAACAAGAACCTTCCCTACCCTCCTCTACCAATAAGAGGTCACACTAACAAGAACCTTCCCTCTGCTCTACCAATAAGAGGTCACACTAACAAGAACCTTCCCTCTCCTCCTCTACCAATAAGAGGCCACACTAACAAGAACCTTCCCTACCCTCCTCTACCAATAAGAGGTCACACTAACAAGAACCTTCCCTACCCACCTCTACCAATAAGAGGTCACACTAACAAGAACCTTCCCTACCCTCCTCTACCAATAAGAGGTCACACTAACAAGAACCTTCCCTACCCTCCTCTACCAATAAGAAGTCACACTAACAAGAACATTCCCTGCCCTCCTCTACCAATAAGAGGTCACACTAACAAGAACCTTCCCTGCCCTCCTCTACCAATAAGAGGTCACACTAACAAGAACCTTCCCTACCCTCCTCTACCAATAAGAGGTCACACTAACAAGAACCTTCCCTCTCCTCCTCTACAAATAAGAGGCCACACTAACAAGAACCTTCCCTGCCCTCCTCTACCAATAAGAGGCCACACTAACAAGAACCTTCCATACCCTCCTCTACCAATAAGAGGTCACACTAACAAGAACCTTCCCTCTCCTCCTCTTCCAATAAGAGGCCACTAACAAGAACCTTCCCTGCCCTCCTCTACCAATAAGAGGCCACACTAACAAGAACCTTCCCTACCCTCCTCTACCAATAAGAGGTCACACTAACAAGAACCTTCCCTCTCCTCCTCTACCAATAAGAGGCCACACTAACAAGAACCTTCCCTGACCTCCTCTACCAATAAGAGGTCACACTAACAAGAACCTTCCCTACCCTCCTCTACCAATAAGAGGTCACACTAACAAGAACCTTCCCTGCCCTCCTGTACCAATAAGAGGTCACACTAACAAGAACCTTCCCTGCCAATAAGAGGCCACACTAACAAGAACCTTCCCTGCCCTCCTCTACCAATAAGAGGTCACACTAACAAGAACCTTCCCTGCCCTCCTCTACCAATAAGAGGTCACACTAACAAGAACCTTCCCTGCCCTCCTCTACCAATAAGAGGTCACACTAACAAGAACCTTCCCTCTCCTCCTCTACCAATAAGAGGTCACACTAACAAGAACCTTCCCTGCCCTCCTCTACCAATAAGAGGCCACACTAACAAGAACCTTCCCTCTCCTCCTCTACCAATAAGAGGTCACACTAACAAGAATCTTCCCTGCCCTCCTCTACCAATAAGAGGCCACACTAACAAGAACCTTCCCTCTGCTCTACCAATAAGAGGTCACACTAACAAGAACCTTCCCTCTGCTCTACCAATAAGAGGTCACACTAACAAGAACCTTCCCTCTCCTCCTCTACCAATATGAGGCCACACTAACAAGAACCTTCCCTACCCTCCTCTACCAATAAGAGGTCACACTAACAAGAACCTTCCCTACCCTCCTCTACCAATAAGAGATCACACTAACAAGAACCTTCCCTACCCTCCTCTACCAATAAGAGGTCACACTAACAAGAACCTTCCCTACCCTCCTCTACCAATAAGAGGTCACACTAACAAGAACATTCCCTGCCCTCCTCTACCAATAAGAGGTCACACTAACAAGAACCTTCCCTACCCTCCTCTACCAATAAGAAGTCACACTAACAAGAACCTTCCCTGCCCTCCTCTACCAATAAGAGGTCACACTAACAAGAACCTTCCCTGCCCTCCTCTACCAATAAGAGGTAACACTAACAAGAATCTTCCCTGCCCTCCTCTACCAATAAGAGGTCACACTAACAAGAACCTTCCCTCTCCTCCTCTACCAATAAGAGGCCACACTAACAAGAACCTTCCCTGCCCTCCTCTACCAATAAGAGGCCACACTAACAAGAACCTTCCATACCCTCCTCTACCAATAAGAGGTCACACTAACAAGAACCTTCCCTACCCTCCTCTACCAATAAGAGGTCACACTAACAAGAACCTTCCCTACCCTCCTCTACCAATAAGAGGTCACACTAACAAGAACCTTCCCTACCCTCCTCTACCAATAAGAAGTCACACTAACAAGAACATTCCCTGCCCTCCTCTACCAATAAGAGGTCACACTAACAAGAACCTTCCCTGCCCTCCTCTACCAATAAGAGGTCACACTAACAAGAACCTTCCCTACCCTCCTCTACCAATAAGAGGTCACACTAACAAGAATCTTCCCTGCCCTCCTCTACCAATAAGAGGTCACACTAACAAGAACCTTCCCTCTGCTCTACCAATAAGAGGTCACACTAACAAGAACCTTCCCTCTCCTCCTCTACCAATAAGAGGCCACACTAACAAGAACCTTCCCTACCCTCCTCTACCAATAAGAGGTCACACTAACAAGAACCTTCCCTACCCTCCTCTACCAATAAGAGGTCACACTAACAAGAACCTTCCCTACCCTCCTCTACCAATAAGAGGTCACACTAACAAGAACCTTCCCTACCCTCCTCTACCAATAAGAGGTCACACTAACAAGAACCTTCCCTACCCTCCTCTACCAATAAGAGGTCACACTAACAAGAACCTTCCCTACCCTCCTCTACCAATAAGAAGTCACACTAACAAGAACATTCCCTGCCCTCCTCTACCAATAAGAGGTCACACTAACAAGAACCTTCCCTGCCCTCCTCTACCAATAAGAGGTCACACTAACAAGAACCTTCCCTACCCTCCTCTACCAATAAGAGGTCACACTAACAAGAATCTTCCCTGCCCTCCTCTACCAATAAGAGGTCACACTAACAAGAACCTTCCCTCTCCTCCTCTACAAATAAGAGGCCACTAACAAGAACCTTCCCTGCCCTCCTCTACCAATAAGAGGCCACACTAACAAGAACCTTCCCTACCCTCCTCTACCAATAAGAGGTCACACTAACAAGAACCTTCCCTGCCCTCCTGTACCAATATGAGGTCACACTAACAAGAACCTTCCCTACCCTCCTCTACCAATAAGAGGTCACACTAACAAGAACCTTCCCTCTGCTCTACCAATAAGAGGTCACACTAACAAGAACCTTCCCTCTCCTCCTCTACCAATAAGAGGCCACACTAACAAGAACCTTCCCTACCCTCCTCTACCAATAAGAGGTCACACTAACAAGAACCTTCCCTACCCTCCTCTACCAATAAGAGGTCACACTAACAAGAACCTTCCCTACCCTCCTCTACCAATAAGAGGTCACACTAACAAGAACCTTCCCTACCCTCCTCTACCAATAAGAAGTCACACTAACAAGAACATTCCCTGCCCTCCTCTACCAATAAGAGGTCACACTAACAAGAACCTTCCCTGCCCTCCTCTACCAATAAGAGGTCACACTAACAAGAACCTTCCCTACCCTCCTCTACCAATAAGAGGTCACACTAACAAGAACCTTCCCTGCCCTCCTCTACCAATAAGAGGTCACACTAACAAGAACCTTCCCTGCCCTCCTCTACCAATAAGAGGCCACACTAACAAGAACCTTCCCTCTCCTCCTCTACAAATAAGAGGCCACACTAACAAGAACCTTCCCTGCCCTCGTCTACCAATAAGAGGCCACACTAACAAGAACCTTCCATACCCTCCTCTACCAATAAGAGGTCACACTAACAAGAACCTTCCCTCTCCTCCTCTTCCAATAAGAGGCCACTAACAAGAACCTTCCCTGCCCTCCTCTACCAATAAGAGGCCACACTAACAAGAACCTTCCCTACCCTCCTCTACCAATAAGAGGTCACACTAACAAGAACCTTCCCTCTCCTCCTCTACCAATAAGAGGCCACACTAACAAGAACCTTCCCTGATCTCCTCTACCAATAAGAGGTCACACTAACAAGAACCTTCCCTACCCTCCTCTACCAATAAGAGGCCACACTAACAAGAACCTTCCCTCTCCTCCTCTACCAATAAGAGGCCACACTAACAAGAACCTTCCCTGATCTCCTCTACCAATAAGAGGTCACACTAACAAGAACCTTCCGTGCCCTCCTGTACCAATAAGAGGTCACACTAACAAGAACCTTCCCTGCCAATAAGAGGTCACACTAACAAGAACCTTCCCTACCCTCCTCTACCAATAAGAGGTCACACTAACAAGAATCTTCCCTGCCCTCCTCTACCAATAAGAGGTCACACTAACAAGAACCTTCCCTCTCCTCCTCTACAAATAAGAGGCCACTAACAAGAACCTTCCCTGCCCTCCTCTACCAATAAGAGGCCACACTAACAAGAACCTTCCCTACCCTCCTCTACCAATAAGAGGTCACACTAACAAGAACCTTCCCTGCCCTCCTGTACCAATATGAGGTCACACTAACAAGAACCTTCCCTACCCTCCTCTACCAATAAGAGGTCACACTAACAAGAACCTTCCCTCTGCTCTACCAATAAGAGGTCACACTAACAAGAACCTTCCCTCTCCTCCTCTACCAATAAGAGGCCACACTAACAAGAACCTTCCCTACCCTCCTCTACCAATAAGAGGTCACACTAACAAGAACCTTCCCTACCCTCCTCTACCAATAAGAGGTCACACTAACAAGAACCTTCCCTACCCTCCTCTACCAATAAGAGGTCACACTAACAAGAACCTTCCCTACCCTCCTCTACCAATAAGAAGTCACACTAACAAGAACATTCCCTGCCCTCCTCTACCAATAAGAGGTCACACTAACAAGAACCTTCCCTGCCCTCCTCTACCAATAAGAGGTCACACTAACAAGAACCTTCCCTGCCCTCCTCTACCAATAAGAGGCCACACTAACAAGAACCTTCCCTCTCCTCCTCTACAAATAAGAGGCCACACTAACAAGAACCTTCCCTGCCCTCGTCTACCAATAAGAGGCCACACTAACAAGAACCTTCCATACCCTCCTCTACCAATAAGAGGTCACACTAACAAGAACCTTCCCTCTCCTCCTCTTCCAATAAGAGGCCACTAACAAGAACCTTCCCTGCCCTCCTCTACCAATAAGAGGCCACACTAACAAGAACCTTCCCTACCCTCCTCTACCAATAAGAGGTCACACTAACAAGAACCTTCCCTCTCCTCCTCTACCAATAAGAGGCCACACTAACAAGAACCTTCCCTGATCTCCTCTACCAATAAGAGGTCACACTAACAAGAACCTTCCCTACCCTCCTCTACCAATAAGAGGCCACACTAACAAGAACCTTCCCTCTCCTCCTCTACCAATAAGAGGCCACACTAACAAGAACCTTCCCTGATCTCCTCTACCAATAAGAGGTCACACTAACAAGAACCTTCCGTGCCCTCCTGTACCAATAAGAGGTCACACTAACAAGAACCTTCCCTGCCAATAAGAGGTCACACTAACAAGAACCTTCCCTACCCTCCTCTACCAATAAGAGGTCACACTAACAAGAATCTTCCCTGCCCTCCTCTACCAATAAGAGGTCACACTAACAAGAACCTTCCCTCTCCTCCTCTACAAATAAGAGGCCACTAACAAGAACCTTCCCTGCCCTCCTCTACCAATAAGAGGCCACACTAACAAGAACCTTCCCTACCCTCCTCTACCAATAAGAGGTCACACTAACAAGAACCTTCCCTGCCCTCCTGTACCAATATGAGGTCACACTAACAAGAACCTTCCCTACCCTCCTCTACCAATAAGAGGTCACACTAACAAGAACCTTCCCTCTGCTCTACCAATAAGAGGTCACACTAACAAGAACCTTCCCTCTCCTCCTCTACCAATAAGAGGCCACACTAACAAGAACCTTCCCTACCCTCCTCTACCAATAAGAGGTCACACTAACAAGAACCTTCCCTACCCTCCTCTACCAATAAGAGGTCACACTAACAAGAACCTTCCCTACCCTCCTCTACCAATAAGAGGTCACACTAACAAGAACCTTCCCTACCCTCCTCTACCAATAAGAAGTCACACTAACAAGAACATTCCCTGCCCTCCTCTACCAATAAGAGGTCACACTAACAAGAACCTTCCCTGCCCTCCTCTACCAATAAGAGGTCACACTAACAAGAACCTTCCCTACCCTCCTCTACCAATAAGAGGTCACACTAACAAGAACCTTCCCTCTCCTCCTCTACAAATAAGAGGCCACACTAACAAGAACCTTCCCTGCCCTCCTCTACCAATAAGAGGCCACACTAACAAGAACCTTCCATACCCTCCTCTACCAATAAGAGGTCACACTAACAAGAACCTTCCCTCTCCTCCTCTTCCAATAAGAGGCCACTAACGAGAACCTTCCCTGCCCTCCTCTACCAATAAGAGGCCACACTAACAAGAACCTTCCCTACCCTCCTCTACCAATAAGAGGTCACACTAACAAGAACCTTCCCTCTCCTCCTCTACCAATAAGAGGCCACACTAACAAGAACCTTCCCTGACCTCCTCTACCAATAAGAGGTCACACTAACAAGAACCTTCCCTACCCTCCTCTACCAATAAGAGGTCACACTAACAAGAACCTTCCCTGCCCTCCTGTACCAATAAGAGGTCACACTAACAAGAACCTTCCCTGCCAATAAGAGGCCACACTAACAAGAACCTTCCCTGCCCTCCTCTACCAATAAGAGGTCACACTAACAAGAACCTTCCCTGCCCTCCTCTACCAATAAGAGGTCACACTAACCAGAACCTTCCCTGCCCTCCTCTACCAATAAGAGGTCACACTAACAAGAACCTTCCCTCTCCTCCTCTACCAATAAGAGGTCACACTAACAAGAACCTTCCCTGCCCTCCTCTACCAATATGAGGCCACACTAACAAGAACCTTCCCTCTCCTCCTCTACCAATAAGAGGTCACACTAACAAGAATCTTCCCTGCCCTCCACTACCAATAAGAGGTCACACTAACAAGAACCTTCCCTCTGCTCTACCAATAAGAGGTCACACTAACAAGAACCTTCCCTCTCCTCCTCTACCAATATGAGGCCACACTAACAAGAACCTTCCCTACCCTCCTCTACCAATAAGAGGTCACACTAACAAGAACCTTCCCTACCCTCCTCTACCAATAAGAGGTCACACTAACAAGAACCTTCCCTACCCTCCTCTACCAATAAGAGGTCACACTAACAAGAACCTTCCCTACCCTCCTCTACCAATAAGAGGTCACACTAACAAGAACATTCCCTGCCCTCCTCTACCAATAAGAGGTCACACTAACAAGAACCTTCCCTACCCTCCTCTACCAATAAGAAGTCACACTAACAAGAACCTTCCCTGCCCTCCTCTACCAATAAGAGGTCACACTAACAAGAACCTTCCCTGCCCTCCTCTACCAATAAGAGGTCACACTAACAAGAATCTTCCCTGCCCTCCTCTACCAATAAGAGGTCACACTAACAAGAACCTTCCCTCTCCTCCTCTACCAATAAGAGGCCACACTAACAAGAACCTTCCCTGCCCTCCTCTACCAATAAGAGGCCACACTAACAAGAACCTTCCATACCCTCCTCTACCAATAAGAGGTCACACTAACAAGAACCTTCCCTGCCCTCCTCTACCAATAAGAGGTCACACTAACAAGAACCTTCCCTCTCCTCCTCTTCCAATAAGAGGCCACTAACAAGAACTTTCCCTGCCCTCCTCTACCAATAAGAGGCCACACTAACAAGAACCTTCCCTACCCTCCTCTACCAATAAGAGGCCACACTAACAAGAACCTTCCCTGACCTCCTCTACCAATAAGAGGTCACACTAACAAGAACCTTCCCTCTCCTCCTCTACCAATAAGAGGCCACACTAACAAGAACCTTCCATACCCTCCTCTACCAATAAGAGGTCACACTAACAAGAACCTTCCCTGCCCTCCTGTACCAATATGAGGTCACACTAACAAGAACCTTCCCTGCCCTCCTGTACCAATAAGAGGCCACACTAACAAGAACCTTCCCTGCCCTCCTCTACCAATAAGAGGTCACACTAACAAGAACCTTCTCTCTCCTACTCTACCAATAAGAGGTCACACTAACAAGAACCTTCTCTCTCCTACTCTACCAATAAGAGGTCACACTAACAAGAACCTTCCCTGCCCTCCTCTACCAATAAGAGGTCACACTAACAAGAACCTTCCCTACTCTCCTCTACCAATAAGATGTCACACTAACAAGAACCTTCCCTGCCCTCCTCTACCAATAAGAGGTCACACTAACAAGAACCTTCCCTCTCCTCCTCTACCAATAAGATGTCACACTAACAAGAACCTAGGTCACACTAACAAGAACCTTCCCTGCCCTCCTCTACCAATAAGAGGTCACACTAACAAGAACCTTCCCTGCCCTCCTCTACCAATAAGAGGCCACACTAACAAGAACCTTCCCTCTGCTCTACCAATAAGAGGTCACACTAACAAGAACCTTCCCTCTGCTCTACCAATAAGAGGTCACACTAACAAGAACCTTCCCTCTCCTCCTCTACCAATATGAGGCCACACTAACAAGAACCTTCCCTACCCTCCTCTACCAATAAGAGGTCACACTAACAAGAACCTTCCCTACCCTCCTCTACCAATAAGAGGTCACACTAACAAGAACCTTCCCTACCCTCCTCTACCAATAAGAGGTCACACTAACAAGAACCTTCCCTACCCTCCTCTACCAATAAGAGGTCACACTAACAAGAACATTCCCTGCCCTCCTCTACCAATAAGAGGTCACACTAACAAGAACCTTCCCTACCCTCCTCTACCAATAAGAAGTCACACTAACAAGAACCTTCCCTGCCCTCCTCTACCAATAAGAGGTCACACTAACAAGAACCTTCCCTGCCCTCCTCTACCAATAAGAGGTCACACTAACAAGAATCTTCCCTGCCCTCCTCTACCAATAAGAGGTCACACTAACAAGAACCTTCCCTCTCCTCCTCTACCAATAAGAGGCCACACTAACAAGAACCTTCCCTGCCCTCCTCTACCAATAAGAGGCCACACTAACAAGAACCTTCCATACCCTCCTCTACCAATAAGAGGTCACACTAACAAGAACCTTCCCTGCCCTCCTCTACCAATAAGAGGTCACACTAACAAGAACCTTCCCTCTCCTCCTCTTCCAAAGAGGCCACTAACAAGAACCTTCCCTGCCCTCCTCTACCAATAAGAGGCCACACTAACAAGAACCTTCCCTACCCTCCTCTACCAATAAGAGGCCACACTAACAAGAACCTTCCCTGACCTCCTCTACCAATAAGAGGTCACACTAACAAGAACCTTCCCTCTCCTCCTCTACCAATAAGAGGCCACACTAACAAGAACCTTCCCTGACCTCCTCTACCAATAAGAGGTCATACTAACAAGAACCTTCCCTACCCTCCTCTACCAATAAGAGGCCACACTAACAAGAACCTTCCATACCCTCCTCTACCAATAAGAGGTCACACTAACAAGAACCTTCCCTGCCCTCCTGTACCAATATGAGGTCACACTAACAAGAACCTTCCCTGCCCTCCTGTACCAATAAGAGGCCACACTAACAAGAACCTTCCCTGCCCTCCTCTACCAATAAGAGGTCACACTAACAAGAACCTTCTCTCTCCTACTCTACCAATAAGAGGTCACACTAACAAGAACCTTCCCTGCCCTCCTCTACCAATAAGAGGTCACACTAACAAGAACCTTCCCTACTCTCCTCTACCAATAAGATGTCACACTAACAAGAACCTTCCCTGCCCTCCTCTACCAATAAGAGGTCACACTAACAAGAACCTTCCCTCTCCTCCTCTACCAATAAGAGGTCACACTAACAAGAACCTTCCCTGCCCTCCTCTACCAATAAGAGGTCACACTAACAAGAACCTTCCCTGCCCTCCTCTACCAATAAGAGGCCACACTAACAAGAACCTTCCCTACCCTCCTCTACCAATAAGATGTCACACTAACAAGAACCTTCCCTTCCCTCCTGTACCAATAAGAGGTCACACTAACAAGAACCTTCCCTGCCCTCCTCTACCAATAAGAGGCCACACTAACAAGAACCTTCCCTACCCTCCTCTACCAATAAGAGGTCACACTAACAAGAACCTTCCCTCTCCTCCTCTACAAATAAGAGGTCACACTAACAAGAACCTTCCCTGCCCTCCTCTACCAATAAGAGGTCACACTAACAAGAACCTTCCCTACCCTCCTCTACCAATAAGAGGTCACACTAACAAGAACCTTCCCTCTCCTCCTCTACAAATAAGAGGCCACACTAACAAGAACCTTCCCTGCCCTCCTCTACCAATAAGAGGCCACACTAACAAGAACCTTCCATACCCTCCTCTACCAATAAGAGGTCACACTAACAAGAACCTTCCCTACCCTCCTCTACCAATAAGAGGTCACACTAACAAGAACCTTCCGTGCCCTCCTGTACCAATAAGAGGTCACACTAACAAGAACCTTCCCTGCCAATAAGAGGTCACACTAACAAGAACCTTCCCTACCCTCCTCTACCAATAAGAGGTCACACTAACAAGAATCTTCCCTGCCCTCCTCTACCAATAAGAGGTCACACTAACAAGAACCTTCCCTCTCCTCCTCTACAAATAAGAGGCCACTAACAAGAACCTTCCCTGCCCTCCTCTACCAATAAGAGGCCACACTAACAAGAACCTTCCCTACCCTCCTCTACCAATAAGAGGTCACACTAACAAGAACCTTCCCTCTGCTCTACCAATAAGAGGTCACACTAACAAGAACCTTCCCTCTCCTCCTCTACCAATAAGAGGCCACACTAACAAGAACCTTCCCTACCCTCCTCTACCAATAAGAGGTCACACTAACAAGAACCTTCCCTACCCTCCTCTACCAATAAGAGGTCACACTAACAAGAACCTTCCCTACCCTCCTCTACCAATAAGAGGTCACACTAACAAGAACCTTCCCTACCCTCCTCTACCAATAAGAAGTCACACTAACAAGAACATTCCCTGCCCTCCTCTACCAATAAGAGATCACACTAACAAGAACCTTCCCTGCCCTCCTCTACCAATAAGAGGTCACACTAACAAGAACCTTCCCTACCCTCCTCTACCAATAAGAGGTCACACTAACAAGAACCTTCCCTCTCCTCCTCTACAAATAAGAGGCCACACTAACAAGAACCTTCCCTGCCCTCCTCTACCAATAAGAGGCCACACTAACAAGAACCTTCCATACCCTCCTCTACCAATAAGAGGTCACACTAACAAGAACCTTCCCTCTCCTCCTCTTCCAATAAGAGGCCACTAACAAGAACCTTCCCTGCCCTCCTCTACCAATAAGAGGCCACACTAACAAGAACCTTCCCTACCCTCCTCTACCAATAAGAGGTCACACTAACAAGAACCTTCCCTCTCCTCCTCTACCAATAAGAGGCCACACTAACAAGAACCTTCCCTGACCTCCTCTACCAATAAGAGGTCACACTAACAAGAACCTTCCCTACCCTCCTCTACCAATAAGAAGTCACACTAACAAGAACCTTCCCTGCCCTCCTGTACCAATAAGAGGTCACACTAACAAGAACCTTCCCTGCCAATAAGAGGCCACACTAACAAGAACCTTCCCTGCCCTCCTCTACCAATAAGAGGTCACACTAACAAGAACCTTCCCTGCCCTCCTCTACCAATAAGAGGTCACACTAACAAGAACCTTCCCTGCCCTCCTCTACCAATAAGAGGTCACACTAACAAGAACCTTCCCTCTCCTCCTCTACCAATAAGAGGTCACACTAACAAGAACCTTCCCTGCCCTCCTCTACCAATATGAGGCCACACTAACAAGAACCTTCCCTCTCCTCCTCTACCAATAAGAGGTCACACTAACAAGAATCTTCCCTGCCCTCCTCTACCAATAAGAGGCCACACTAACAAGAACCTTCCCTCTGCTCTACCAATAAGAGGTCACACTAACAAGAACCTTCCCTCTGCTCTACCAATAAGAGGTCACACTAACAAGAACCTTCCCTACCCTCCTCTACCAATAAGAGGTCACACTAACAAGAACCTTCCCTATCCTCCTCTACCAATAAGAGGTCACACTAACAAGAACCTTCCCTACCCTCCTCTACCAATAAGAGGTCACACTAACAAGAACCTTCCCTACCCTCCTCTACCAATAAGAGGTCACACTAACAAGAACATTCCCTGCCCTCCTCTACCAATAAGAGGTCACACTAACAAGAACCTTCCCTACCCTCCTCTACCAATAAGAAGTCACACTAACAGAACCTTCCCTGCCCTCCTCTACCAATAAGAGGTCACACTAACAAGAACCTTCCCTGCCCTCCTCTACCAATAAGAGGTCACACTAACAAGAATCTTCCCTGCCCTCCTCTACCAATAAGAGGTCACACTAACAAGAACCTTCCCTCTCCTCCTCTACCAATAAGAGGCCACACTAACAAGAACCTTCCCTGCCCTCCTCTACCAATAAGAGGCCACACTAACAAGAACCTTCCATACCCTCCTCTACCAATAAGAGGTCACACTAACAAGAACCTTCCCTGCCCTCCTCTACCAATAAGAGGTCACACTAACAAGAACCTTCCCTCTCCTCCTCTTCCAATAAGAGGCCACTAACAAGAACCTTCCCTGCCCTCCTCTACCAATAAGAGGCCACACTAACAAGAACCTTCCCTACCCTCCTCTACCAATAAGAGGCCACACTAACAAGAACCTTCCCTGACCTCCTCTACCAATAAGAGGTCACACTAACAAGAACCTTCCCTCTCCTCCTCTACCAATAAGAGGCCACACTAACAAGAACCTTCCCTGACCTCCTCTACCAATAAGAGGTCACACTAACAAGAACCTTCCCTACCCTCCTCTACCAATAAGAGGCCACACTAACAAGAACCTTCCATACCCTCCTCTACCAATAAGAGGTCACACTAACAAGAACCTTCCCTGCCCTCCTGTACCAATATGAGGTCACACTAACAAGAACCTTCCCTGCCCTCCTGTACCAATAAGAGGCCACACTAACAAGAACCTTCCCTGCCCTCCTCTACCAATAAGAGGTCACACTAACAAGAACCTTCTCTCTCCTACTCTACCAATAAGAGGTCACACTAACAAGAACCTTCTCTCTCCTCCTCTACCAATAAGAGGTCACACTAACAAGAACCTTCCCTGCCCTCCTCTACCAATAAGAGGTCACACTAACAAGAACCTTCCCTGCCCTCCTCTACCAATAAGAGGCCACACTAACAAGAACCTTCCCTCTGCTCTACCAATAAGAGGTCACACTAACAAGAACCTTCCCTCTGCTCTACCAATAAGAGGTCACACTAACAAGAACCTTCCCTCTCCTCCTCTACCAATATGAGGCCACACTAACAAGAACCTTCCCTACCCTCCTCTACCAATAAGAGGTCACACTAACAAGAACCTTCCCTACCCTCCTCTACCAATAAGAGGTCACACTAACAAGAACCTTCCCTACCCTCCTCTACCAATAAGAGGGCACACTAACAAGAACCTTCCCAACCCTCCTCTACCAATAAGAGGTCACACTAACAAGAACCTTCCCTACCCTCCTCTACCAATAAGAGGTCACACTAACAAGAACATTCCCTGCCCTCCTCTACCAATAAGAGGTCACACTAACAAGAACCTTCCCTACCCTCCTCTACCAATAAGAAGTCACACTAACAAGAACCTTCCCTGCCCTCCTCTACCAATAAGAAGTCACACTAACAAGAACCTTCCCTGCCCTCCTCTACCAATAAGAGGTCACACTAACAAGAATCTTCCCTGCCCTCCTCTACCAATAAGAGGTCACACTAACAAGAACCTTCCCTCTCCTCCTCTACCAATAAGAGGCCACACTAACAAGAACCTTCCCTGCCCTCCTCTACCAATAAGAGGCCACACTAACAAGAACCTTCCATACCCTCCTCTACCAATAAGAGGTCACACTAACAAGAACCTTCCCTGCCCTCCTCTACCAATAAGAGGTCATTCTAACAAGAACCTTCCCTCTCCTCCTCTTCCAATAAGAGGCCACTAACAAGAACCTTCCCTGCCCTCCTCTACCAATAAGAGGCCACACTAACAAGAACCTTCCCTACCCTCCTCTACCAATAAGAGGCCACACTAACAAGAACCTTCCCTGACCTCCTCTACCAATAAGAGGTCACACTAACAAGAACCTTCCCTCTCCTCCTCTACCAATAAGAGGCCACACTAACAAGAACCTTCCCTGACCTCCTCTACCAATAAGAGGTCACACTAACAAGAACCTTCCCTACCCTCCTCTACCAATAAGAGGCCACACTAACAAGAACCTTCCATACCCTCCTCTACCAATAAGAGGTCACACTAACAAGAACCTTCCCTGCCCTCCTGTACCAATATGAGGTCACACTAACAAGAACCTTCCCTGCCCTCCTGTACCAATAAGAGGCCACACTAACAAGAACCTTCCCTGCCCTCCTCTACCAATAAGAGGTCACACTAACAAGAACCTTCTCTCTCCTACTCTACCAATAAGAGGTCACACTAACAAGAACCTTCTCTCTCCTACTCTACCAATAAGAGGTCACACTAACAAGAACCTTCCCTGCCCTCCTCTACCAATAAGAGGCCACACTAACAAGAACCTTCCCTGCCCTCCTCTACCAATAAGAGGTCACACTAACAAGAACCTTCCCTACCCTCCTCTACCAATAAGAGTTCACACTAACAAGAACCTTCCCTACTCTCCTCTACCAATAAGATGTCACACTAACAAGAACCTTCCCTGCCCTCCTCTACCAATAAGAGGTCACACTAACAAGAACCTTCCCTCTCCTCCTCTACCAATAAGAGGTCACACTAACAAGAACCTTCCCTGCCCTCCTCTACCAATAAGAGGTCACACTAACAAGAACCTTCCCTGCCCTACTCTACCAATAAGAAGCCACACTAACAAGAACCTTCCCTACCCTCCTCTACCAATAAGATGTCACACTAACAAGAACCTTCCCTGCCCTCCTGTACCAATAAGAGGTCACACTAACAAGAACCTTCCCTGCCCTCCTCTACCAATAAGAGGCCACACTAACAAGAACCTTCCCTACCCTCCTCTACCAATAAGAGGTCACACTAACAAGAACCTTCCCTCTCCTCCTCTACAAATAAGAGGTCACACTAACAAGAACCTTCCCTGCCCTCCTCTACCAATAAGAGGTCACACTAACAAGAACCTTCCCTACCCTCCTCTACCAATAAGAGGTCACACTAACAAGAACCTTCCCTCTCCTCCTCTACAAATAAGAGGCCACACTAACAAGAACCTTCCCTGCCCTCCTCTACCAATAAGAGGCCACACTAACAAGAACCTTCCATACCCTCCTCTACCAATAAGAGGTCACACTAACAAGAACCTTCCCTGCCCTCCTCTACCAATAAGAGGTCACACTAACAAGAACCTTCCCTCTCCTCCTCTTCCAATAAGAGGCCACTAACAAGAACCTTCCCTCTCCTCCTCTACCAATAAGAGGCCACACTAACAAGAACCTTCCCTGACCTCCTCTACCAATAAGAGGTCACACTAACAAGAACCTTCCCTACCCTCCTCTACCAATAAGAGGCCACACTAACAAGAACCTTCCATACCCTCCTGTACCAATAAGAGGTCACACTAACAAGAACCTTCCCTGCCCTCCTCTACCAATAAGAGGTCACACTAACAAGAACCTTCCCTGCCAATAAGAGGCCACACTAACAAGAACCTTCCCTGCCCTCCTCTACCAATAAGAGGTCACACTAACAAGAACCTTCTCTCTCCTACTCTACCAATAAGAGGTCACACTAACAAGAACCTTCCCTACTCTCCTCTACCAATAAGATGTCACACTAACAAGAACCTTCCCTGCCCTCCTCTACCAATAAGAGGTCACACTAACAAGAACCTTCCCTCTCCTCCTCTACCAATATGAGGTCACACTAACAAGAACCTTCCCTGCCCTCCTCTACCAATAAGAGGTCACACTAACAAGAACCTTCCCTCTCCTCCTCTACCAATAAGAGGTCACACTAACAAGAACCTTCCCTGCCCTCCTCTACCAATAAGAGGCCACACTAACAAGAACCTTCCCTCTCCTCCTCTACCAATAAGAGGTCACACTAACAAGAATCTTCCCTGCCCTCCTCTACCAATAAGAGGTCACACTAACTAGAGAATAACTCGTCACGTAGTATAAGTATAATAATAGTGATGTACGCAGTAACTGACATAATGTATGTGTGTAAGCTTGTTATATACATACAGGATGTGGGTGTGGTTACATATGGTAAAGGGCGTCTGCATAATATTAACTACCTCCCCCAAGTTCAAAGTGGTAGGAGATAGTCGGTGCTTTGGACTGAGTTTGTGCACAGCCCTGTTACATAAGGTACTGCTCGTGCCAGCCTGGGGCTCTCTTTTTTCTCCCAGATGATCGGGTGGGAGCTGGGTCTGCGGGCTCGGGTGGGATGATCTCCTCCAGTGGCATCTTGAACGGGTCTGCAGGAGTCGGTGCGAGGGTGGGGCTCGGTGGTGGGGTGGTCGAAGGTGGAGCTGGATCGGGGGTAGAGACGGGGCCATTGAGTGGCTCAGTGGGGATGCCCGGAGAGGTGTCCCCTGGTGAGGCATTGATGTCTGGTAAGGGATGTCCAATGGATTCAGGTGTGTCTCTGTATTCTGGCGGAGGAGCAGGAGTGTAGGGCGTAAATTTCCTCAGAAACTGCCTATTCCTGGCGGTGCACCTCCCAACCCCGTCGATACGTATCAGGTATTGATGGTGCTGCTTGACCTCGACGACGATCCCCGACTTGTCCCATCTGGTGGGGAAATTTCCAGTTTGATTTTGTACCATAACATGGTCACCAACTCGTAGGGGTGGGAGGTTCCTAGAGTGTTCCTTCCAGGACTCCCTAGTCTTGGCGTGGCGATGGCGGAGGGCGTCCTCCCGTTTGGTCATGAGCTCTTTCCAGGTGGAGTGTGGGGAGTATCTCCCTTCTCGGATTGGAAGGAGGTCTCTGATCCTGTGACCAAATATAACCTGTGCGGGGGACAGTTTCGTCAAAGGATCCGGCATGTTCCTATGTGCTAACATGGCACGCTGCAACTTGTCTGTGTACAAGCTGCCTGAATTGTCCACATTGTTAGCGATCATGCGCTTCATGGACTTCACACCAATCTCAGCTCGGCAGTTGCTGTGAGGGAAGGCTACCGAGCTGAGGCGGTGGTGGATTTGCCAATCTTTCAGGTATTTGGCTGTAGCACCAGAAGTGAATTCCGGTCCCCCATCTGTTGCCAGCTCCTCTGGTATGCCGAACGTCATGAAGGAGATCCTCAGCTGTTCGATCAGTCCTCTGGCCCCATCCACCGACTTGCATATCACAGGCCAGTTAGAGTATCTGTCGACAATGATCAGATAGCGATGACCCATGTATGTAAAATAGTCGGCGCAGATGTGCTGCCAGGGACGGGTAGGGAGGATGGGTTCGGTTGGGGGAAGCTTGGCTTGAGAGGGGGCCATGCGGTTGCATGGTCCGCATGAATCCCTGGTTTGTCCAATATCTCTGGTGATGCCAGGCCAGAAAATGGATTCTTCTGCCTTGGCTATCATTGTAGAGGTGCCATGGTGCGCGGCATGTAGGGCCGAGAGGCAGGCTTTCCTCAGGGTGGTTGGGATGACCAGTCTGTGTTTGTAACAGACGACCCCTTCATCGATGGACATGTTGTTTCGAAGGGGGAAGTATTGCTGGAGGTTGGTAGGCATTTCCTTCGCCGAACTAGGGAAGCCGTTCTCGCAGATCCATCAGCGTTTGTAAGTCTGGACTTGCTATTGTAGCTTCCAGGACGTTGGGCAAGGTTGTCAGGGTTGAGGAGTTGATATTGGAGATGAGGGCTTGGTTGAGGTCACGATCCATTATTGATTCCAGTTCCATACCGCAGTGCACCCCTCTGAAGAGGTGGGTGGGGATGGATAGGGATGGGGTGTGACTGACCACAGAGTCTGCATCTTGGAGATGCATGGGTGGGCCATGGGTGTCTCCAGTGGGGTGGCGTGATAGGGTGTCAGCCACCTTGTTTCTCACGCCGGGGATATGAACCACCCGGAACCGGAATGGGAGAGTCTTTTCCTTCAGGTTCCGGACCCGGGCGTTCTGTATATCTTCCAATCTTCGGTCACCGAAGATTTTAGTCAGGGGTTGATGATCCACTGCGATGATCAGGTCATCACAGCCCAGGACGAAATGGCGAGCTTTGATCAAGGCGTCGGCCAGGGCGAGGGATTCCCCCTCCACAGCGCTGTATCTGGATTCCGCTGACTGGGTAAAGCGGCTACCCACCATGGCGATCTTCCAACCTTCATGGCAGCAGAACAGTTTGTCTTTCGGGCACTGGCAGTGTTTTTGAAACAACCAGTACCCGATTCCCTGTCGGGACCAGTCTGTAGCTAGGCATGTCTGTAGAGACTTGTCATAGATCTGGACTCCCTTGGCAATCATCCTGGTGATCACAGTCTTTGACTCCTCCAAGGCCTCCTGCAGTGAAGGTGTCCACTTGAATCGGGTGTCCTTCTTTAGAAGTTCCCTGAAGGGTAACATGGTGTCCGTCATTGAGAAGGCGTAGCTCACTTGGTTTACTAGGCCAAACCATGACCGCACGTCCGTGAGGCTGGTGGGGGTGGGGAAATCTGTAATGGCTTGATGGAACTTGGGACCTGGTTTGACCTCTGTGGGGGTGATGGTGAAGCCCGCGAAGTTCACAGTCTCCTTCCCGAAGTCAAACTTGTCAGGGTTGAGGGTGATCCCATTCCTCCCGCAGCGGTCTAGCCAACGAGAGGTCTGGTGGAAGGACTCTGTGAGATCATCTGCCCATAAAAGGGTGTCATCCACACACTGGGTCTTGTTCAAGAAATCGCTGGTGATTTCATCAAACCTGCGAGTGTAGCCATCCCCAGAGGCAATGTATCCCTGGGGGGCAGTCCTGTAACGGAATAGGCCTTCGGGTGTGGTGAAGGTGGTAAAGTGGCGGTCGTCCTCATGGAGGGGAACGGAGTGGTATCCATTCCAGGCGTCTGTAACAGTCTTGATGGTCCGTGGGGGCACGGACCTGGCCTGGAGGAAGGGTGCCACGGTGTGGTGGGTATCCCTTTTCGCCACCTTATTCAGGGCCTGGAAGTCGACTGTTCGTCTGGGTTCTCCGTTAGCCTTGGCAGTAATTACCATCCTCTGGCACCAGCCGGTGGGCGTATTCATCTCCACCCTCTCAATGACGCCTAGCCTGACGTCCCTTTCCAGACCCGCTTTCACTTTGTCACGGAAGTGGATTGGGACGTCCCCTGGTGATCTGACAGTCACGGGTGTGGCGTTCTCGTCTATGAGGAGTCGCATAGGGGGGCCAGACATCATTGGGAGGGGCTGATGTTCACATGTATTAAACGTGCTGGCTGAGTATCGGTCCAGGAGGAAGCGTTCCAGCTTGGCTCTGTTATCAGGTATGGCAGGGAACGGGAGCGATTCCTGTAGTGGTGGGGGGAGTTGACGCTTGAGGCAATTGCAGGTTCGGTCAGGTAGGGTGATCCTGGTAGCTCTAGGTGGCGCCTCCCCCTTTGCAGAGTCACATGTTGTGTCGGGGAATGAAGTTGGGACGATGCCGAGGTCGATGCAAGCCTCTAGGCTCAGGAATAGCTTCGTGGCCGTGCTAGTGATGTATATCATCTGTTTAGAGGAGCGGTGTGGGGCATCTGGATGAGTTAGGGAGGCAATGGCAGCTCCAAGGAGCTCGATGTCCTGGCCATTGGCTGCCGTCATCCTCATTCGTGCCCGGAGGAACTCCGTGGGGCGGAGTCCCAAATTTCTCGCGGTTTGAGGGCCCATTAGGCAGCTCTGGCATCCGGTGTCTGCCATAGCGTAGACAGAGGTGGTGCCTTCCCTCGAGAGAGACCTATTGAGGGTTTTGTAGTCCCCTTTGTGCGTCGAAATGGTGAGCTTCACATAAGGTTGAGGTTGGGATGTGCGTTTAATCCAGGTCCTCGATCGCTTGTCAAAGACGTGATGGTCTAGGATCCCCATCTGGTTATCAGAGGATCTGACAGCGGATGTGAAGGTGTGAGGCAATGAGGTTGGTGTGGAATGTACCACGTCCTGGTTTGCCCTCTCAGGGGTGTGGTCGCGGTCAGGTGACCGCCTACCCCGCTTGGGTTTCTGCTTGTAGGTCCTGTGGGGTTTTCTGCACACCTTGGTGAAGTGGTTCGGGATACCACAATTCGAGCAAATGACCCCGAAAGCGGGGCAGTTGGACTGTCTGCCTGGGGTGTGTGATCCACCGCAGTTGGTACAGCCGGACGGTTGACTGTTGTGTTGGGGGCGTGGGGGCGAGGGTCTCTTCCCCTGTTGTCGATAGCTGCTAGCGTCCATCGGTTTGGTGGTGGGCATTGAGTATGTGCCCGATTCCCTGCCTCCTTGCTCTCCACTGCTGTGATCAGTCTTCTGAGGCTCTTGTCCTCGTTTGTGTCTCCCATCATTTCCCTCCGGATCTGGCCGTCTGCTAGTCCACGGATAATGACATGGCGCTGCATCCTATCGGAAAATGACACATCTAGGCCACAAGTGCATCGTTCTGTTAGCTGGCAGGTGGCTGCCTGACCCTTGACACGGGTGGCGAATGAACGAACGAGCTCATCCCTGTCCTGTCTCATGGCGAGTAGGGCGTCTGTGGCCACCTCGATATTCTCGGCTCGGACAGCAAGGAGCTTGATGGCAGCCAACGCTTGGACCTCTGTGTGTCTGGCCATGGAGGTGCCTGCCTGTCTGGAAATCCCAAGACGCAGGTCGGGGTCACAGCACTCGAGGAGTTGTTGGACCCGATCAGGGCCGACGAGGTTCGTGGCCATGGTGTACTCCGCCCAACGGTGGAGGAAGTACTGCCATTCTTCCGCTGTCCCCTCGGACTTAACCACAGGCCGCTTGACTGGCTCCAGCTTGGTATTGTGGTGGGCCTGATATGGTGTGGGTGGGGTGTGGCTGATGAGGTGCCCATTGAGTAGTGCGACTACCACTATGTCCACCAGATCCTCAGTTTCATAAGTGCAACCCTCTATGGGACACTTGACCACAGGCATTGGCGGGCTTAGTCTTATAGGATGGTTTAGTCTTATAGGATGGTTATGGTTAGTCGGTTATGGTTATGAGCTCACCACGAATCCGTGACCTTTCTTAGGGACCCTGACCTTTCGTCGGCAGGCGCTAGGCCTGCTGCTGGGCGTCTGGTTGGTCCCTTCGATCGGCCCCTGGAGTAGTCGGTCTCTGGTGATGGGGTTGCTTGGCCCTTGATATGGGCGAACCCTCCAAGGTCTGGCCTGCAGAATTCAACTGTCTCCAGGACCACGGGCGTGGTATTCTCAATACAACAACGGTACAATACAACGGTGTCCTCTGGTATAGCGATGCCACTGGTGGCGCTATCTGACCCTGGTAGCTCTGGGTCTATGAAGACTGACTACACTGCGCTAGAGTTACTGCGTACATAGAGAATAACTCGTCACGTAGTATAAGTATAATAATAGTGATGTACGCAGTAACTGACATAATGTATGTGTGTAAGCTTGTTATATACATACAGGATGTGGGTGTGGTTACATATGGTAAAGGGCGTCTGCATAAGATTAACTACTAACAAGAACCTTCCCTGCCCTCCTCTACCAATAAGAGGCCACACTAACAAGAACCTTCCCTACTCTCCTCTACCAATAAGAGGTCACACTAACAAGAACCTTCCCTACCCTCCTCTACCAATAAGAGGTCACACTAACAAGAACCTTCCCTGCCCTCCTCTACCAATAAGAGGTCACACTAACAAGAACCTTCCCTCTCCTCCTCTTCCAATAAGAGGCCACTAACAAGAACCTTCCCTGCCCTCCTCTACCAATAAGAGGCCACATTAACAAGAACCTTCCCTACCCTCCTCTACCAATAAGAGGTCACACTAACAAGAACCTTCCCTCTCCTCCTCTACCAATAAGAGGCCACACTAACAAGAACCTTCCCTGACCTCCTCTACCAATAAGAGGTCACACTAACAAGAACCTTCCCTACCCTCCTCTACCAATAAGAGGCCACACTAACAAGAACCTTCCATACCCTCCTCTACCAATAAGAGGTCACACTAACAAGAACCTTCCCTGCCCTCCTGTACCAATAAGAGGCCACACTAACAAGAACCTTCCCTGCCCTCCTCTACCAATAAGAGGTCACACTAACAAGAACCTTCTCTCTCCTACTCTACCAATAAGAAGTCACACTAACAAGAACCTTCCCTGCCCTCCTCTACCAATAAGAGGTCACACTAACAAGAACCTTCCCTACTCTCCTCTACCAATAAGATGTCACACTAACAAGAACCTTCCCTCTTCTCCTCTACCAATAAGAGGTCACACTAACAAGAACCTTCCCTGCCCTCCTCTACCAATAAGAGGTCACACTAACAAGAACCTTCCCTACTCTCCTCTACCAATAAGATGTCACACTAACAAGAACCTTCCCTGCCCTCCTGTACCAATAAGAGGTCGCACTAACAAGAACCTTCCCTGCCCTCCTCTACCAATAAGAGGCCACACTAACAAGAACCTTCCCTACCCTCCTCTACCAATAAGATGTCACACTAACAAGAACCTTCCCTGCCCTCCTGTACCAATAAGAGGTCACACTAACAAGAACCTTCCCTGCCCTCCTCTACCAATAAGAGGCCACACTAACAAGAACCTTCCCTACCCTCCTCTACCAATAAGAGGTCACACTAACAAGAACCTTCCATACTCTCCTCTACCAATAAGATGTCACACTAACAAGAACCTTCCCTACCCTCCTCTACCAATAAGAGGTCACACTAACAAGAACCTTCCCTGCCCTCCTCTACCAATAAGAGGCCACACTAACAAGAACCTTCCCTACCCTCCTCTACCAATAAGATGTCACACTAACAAGAACCTTCCCTGCCCTCCTCTACCAATAAGAGGCCACACTAACAAGAACCTTCCCTGCCCTCCTGTACCAATAAGAGGTCACACTAACAAGAACCTTCCCTGCCCTCCTCTACCAATAAGAGGCCACACTAACAAGAACCTTCCCTACCCTCTTCTACCAATAAGAGGTCACACTAACAAGAACCTTCCCTGCCCTCCTGTACCAATAAGAGGTCACACTAACAAGAACCTTCCCTGCCCTCCTCTACCAATAAGAGGTCACACTAACAAGAACCTTCCCTGCCCTCCTGTACCAATAAGAGGTCACACTAACAAGAACCTTCCCTGCCCTCCTGTACCAATAAGAGGTCACACTAACAAGAACCTTCCCTGCCCTCCTGTACCAATAAGAGGTCACACTAACAAGAACCTTCCCTCTCCTCCTCTACCAATAAGAGGGCACATTAACAAGAACCTTCCCTGCCCTCCTCTACCAATAAGAGGTCACACTAACAGGAACCTTCCCTACCCTCCTCTACCAATAAGAGGTCACACTAACAAGAACATTCCCTGCCCTCCATTACCAATAAGAGGTCACACTAACAAGAACCTTCCCTACCCTCTTCTACCAATAAGAGGTCATACTAACAAGAACCTTCCCTACCCTCCTCTACCAATAAGAGGTCACACTAACAAGAACCTTCCCTCTCCTCCATTACCAATAAGAGGTCACACTAACAAGAACCTTCCCTACCCTCTTCTACCAATAAGAGGTCATACTAACAAGAACCTTCCCTACCATCCTCTACCAATAAGAGGTCACACTAACAAGAACCTTCCCTCTCCTCCTCTACCAATAAGAGGTCACACTAACAAGAACCTTCCCTACCCTCCTCTACCAATAAGAGGTCACACTAACAAGAACCTTCCCTACCCTCCTCTACCAATAAGAGGTCACACTAACAAGAACATTCCCTACCCTCTTCTACCAATAAGAGGTCACACTAACAAGAACCTTCCCTCTCCTCCTCTACCAATAAGAGGCCACACTAACAAGAACCTTCCCTGCCCTCCTCTACCAATAAGAGGTCACACTAACAAGAACCTTCCCTGCCCTCCTGTACCAATAAGAGGTCACACTAACAAGAACCTTCCCTGCCCTCCTCTACCAATAAGAGGTCACACTAACAAGAACCTTCCCTGCCCTCCTGTACCAATAAGAGGTCACACTAACAAGAACCTTCCCTGCCCTCCTGTACCAATAAGAGGTCACACTAACAAGAACCTTCCCTACCCTCCTCTACCAATAAGAGGTCACACTAACAAGAACCTTCCCTGCCCTCCTCTACCAATAAGAGGTCACACTAACAAGAACCTTCCCTACCCTCCTCTACCAATAAGAGGCCACACTAACAAGAACCTTCCCTGCCCTCCTCTACCAATAAGAGGTCACACTAACAAGAACATTCCCTGCCCTCCTGTACCAATAAGAGGTCACACTAACAAGAACCTTCCCTGCCCTCCTCTACCAATAAGAGGCCACACTAACAAGAACCTTCCCTACCCTCCTCTACCAATAAGAGGCCACACTAACAAGAACCTTCCCTGCCCTCCTCTACCAATAAGAGGTCACACTAACAAGAACCTTCCCTGCCCTCCTGTACCAATATGAGGTCACACTAACAAGAACCTTCCCTGCCCTCCTGTACCAATAAGAGGTCACACTAACAAGAACCTTCCCTACCCTCCTCTACCAATAAGAGGCCACACTAACAAGAACCTTCCCTGCCCTCCTCTACCAATAAGAGGTCACACTAACAAGAACCTTCCCTGCCCTCCTGTACCAATATGAGGTCACACTAACAAGAACCTTCCCTGCCCTCCTGTACCAATAAGAGGTCACACTAACAAGAACCTTCCCTGCCCTCCTCTACCAACAAGAAGTCACACTAACAAGAACCTTCCCTGCCCTCCTGTACCAATAAGAGGTCACACTAACAAGAACCTTCCCTGCCCTCCTCTACCAATAAGAGGTCACACTAACAAGAACCTTCCCTGCCCTCCTCTACCAATAAGAGGCCACACTAACAAGAACCTTCCCTACCCTCCTCTACCAATAAGAGGCCACACTAACAAGAACCTTCCCTGCCCTCCTCTACCAATAAGAGGTCACACTAACAAGAACCTTCCCTGCCCTCCTGTACCAATATGAGGTCACACTAACAAGAACCTTCCCTGCCCTCCTGTACCAATAAGAGGTCACACTAACAAGAACCTTCCCTACCCTCCTCTACCAATAAGAGGCCACACTAACAAGAACCTTCCCTGCCCTCCTCTACCAATAAGAGGTCACACTAACAAGAACCTTCCCTGCCCTCCTGTACCAATATGAGGTCACACTAACAAGAACCTTCCCTGCCCTCCTGTACCAATAAGAGGTCACACTAACAAGAACCTTCCCTGCCCTCCTCTACCAACAAGAAGTCACACTAACAAGAACCTTCCCTGCCCTCCTGTACCAATAAGAGGTCACACTAACAAGAACCTTCCCTGCCCTCCTCTACCAATAAGAGGTCACACTAACAAGAACCTTCCCTGCCCTCCTCTACCAATAAGAGCTTGTAAATTAATGACAAAAAGTAGCAAAGGACACAGGAAGTGTGCAGTACTGGAGGCCTGGTTGGTGTAGATATATATACTTCCTGCTCAAGATGAAGGAACTTGTGTCTGGTATTATTTGGGTGGAGATACTTTGTCTTCATCGTTGGAACTGTTTGTTGGTCACACATCAGGGTTCCACTGTTGGGGGTGAGGCTGGGGGAGGGTGCGTTGCTTACGTTTGTTTGTAGGTCCTCATAATGAGTCTTGGGGGTGGGGGAGGGGGAGGGGATGTTGGTATTAGAGGGCATTCCTAATGGATCTTGTAGACTGAAGAAGTGTAAATTGTTATTGCTTGTGGCAGAGATTGTGATGATGTAATAGTAACCAGGCCAACTATGATTAATGCATTTCTATTGGATACTTGACTGGCTCCGCAGAGTTTGGAGATGGAGGAGTTGGATTCTTCAGATGTGGTGTTTAGTTACCCTATACTACACACACACCTCTGGTCCCCATGTCTATCCCTATGGCAACGTCCTCTACCTAACTGGCAGGGAGTGCAACTAATCGAACAAGCGGACATGAAATGATGGGCGGAGTTTCACTCTCTAGGACCCACCTCACTGAGTAAGTATAACTGTGGGTATGGGTGGAGAGAGATGGAATATAATATATAGCCAGCACTGGACAATGTTCAGAGTATGAGCATACTAAATCTCTTATTCAGCAATGCCATGAAAATTTCAAAAATGATCCGTTCTACGTGTAAATAAGCTCAACATTTAATTAGCAAGCCACTTTTCTGTGTAGTGGCCTAGTGGAGATGGTTGAAGTTTGTGGCACTAATTGTTCCTCTTTACACAGAGAGAAGCCTCGGAGGCAAACACCTGCTCTTAGCCCAAGATTTGCCCTGTGGGCAGCTTACTTTGTCGTAACCTGGCTTCCAGCTGCACCTTCATAAGCCTGAAGCTGCACCATCACAAGCTCTCTCCATTCTTTAAGTACAGCTGCACCTTCACAAGCTCTCTCCATTCTTTAAGTACAGCTGCACCTTCACAAGCTCTCTCCATTCTTTAAGTACAGCTGCACCTTCACAAGCTCTCTCCATTCTTTAAGTACAGCTGCACCTTCACAAGCTCTCTCCATTCTTTAAGTACAGCTGCACCTTCACAAGCTCTCTCCATTCTTTAAGTACAGCTGCACCTTCACAAGCTCTCTCCATTCTTTAAGTACAGCTGCACCTTCACAAGCTCTCTCCATTCTTTAAGTACAGCTGTACCTTCACAAGCTCTCTCCATTCTTTAAGTACAGCTGCACCTTCACAAGCTCTCTCCATTCTTTAAGTACAGCTGCACCTTCACAAGCTCTCTCCATTCTTTAAGGACAGCTGCACCCTCACAAGCTCTCTCCATTCTTTAAGTACAGCTGCACCTTCACAAGCTCTCTCCATTCTTTAAGTACAGCTGCACCCTCACAAGCTCTCTCCATTCATTAAGTACAGCTGCACCTTCACAAGCTCTCTCCATTCTTTAAGTATAGCTGCACCTTCACAAGCTCTCTCCATTCTTTAAGTACAGCTGCACCTTCACAAGCTCTCTCCATTCTTTAAGTACAGCTGCACCTTCACAAGCTCTCTCCATTCTTTAAGTACAGCTGCACCTTCACAAGCTCTCTCCATTCTTTAAGTACAGCTGCACCCTATTACAAGCTTACACTTCTGTAGGCTACCACTTATATACCTGACATGTCAGCTGTGGCACTGCATGTATCCAATAGCTCTGTAGGCTACCACTTATATACCTGACATGTCAGCTGTGGCACTGCATGTATCCAATAGCGAAGAGGAGGTTGACTTTGGCTTAAGGAGTTGCTCACTTCTTCAGAGAAAGCTCATCTTCAACAATGACTAGGGTTAGGGCTTGGACAATGACTAGGGTTAGGGCTTGGACAATGACTAGGAGTAGGGCTTGGAAATTACTAGGATAACTGCTTAGACAGTGACTACGGTGAGTGGTTGGACATTGACTAGGGTTAGTGCCTGGAAAATGACTAGGATTATGGTCTGGACAATGACTATGGTTAGGCCTTGGACCATGAATAGTGTTACTGTAGACTTTGTCCAATGATTGACCCAATCAATGGACAATGACTAGGGTTAAGGTTTGGAATAGGACTAGTGTTAAGTTTATACTGTACAGTTTGACTAGGATTTGGGACTGGGCAATAACTAGGGATACATGTACATGTATGAAGGTCTTGGACCATGCATAGGGCCTAGCTTTAAACGAGCTTGGACAAAGACTACGATTAGGGACTGGATAATGACTTTGGTTAGTGCTAGGCCTTGAACAGGTTAGTGCCTTGACAATGACTAGGGTTAGGGGTTGGACATTGACTATGGTTAGAGGTTAGGGTATAAAGAAACAAAGCTGCCTGAGCCTGTAGCAAGGAAGGTAGGCTGGTAAAGAAACAAAGCTGCTGCTTGAGTTATAGCTACCAACTGTTAGCCATTCCCCAAATACATACAATATCTAGCCTGCAAGTACCGCAAAAATTATTTTAGCAGCTGGCATTGAGGAATTTACAAGATCTGTTAAGGAGTATCTAATTCACTCAGTTACCTTTCTGTGTGCTACATGCATCCCTTTTAGGGAAGAACTGGTGAATATGAATCTATATCCCTGCTGTCAACTCTAGTACACCAGCTGGTGAATATGAATCTATATCCCTGCTGTCAACTCTAGTACACCAGTTGGTGAATATGAATCTATATCCCTGCTGTCAACTCTAGTACACCAGTTGGTGAATATGAATCTATATCCCTGCTGTCAACTCTAGTACACCAGTTGGTGAATATGAATCTACATCCCTGCTGTCAACTCTAGTACACCAGCTGGTGAATATGAATCTATATCCCTGCTGTCAACTCTAGTACACCAGCTGGTGAATATGAATCTACATCCCTGCTGTCAACTCTAGTACACCAGCTGGTGAATATGAATCTACATCCCTGCTGTCAACTCTAGTACACCAGTTGGTGAATATGAATCCACATCCCTGCTGTCAACTTTAGTAGGGCATCTGGGGAGTGGGGAAGTTAGATGCAGCAATGTTTGGCTATACTTTACTAGAGCAGCTGGGGAGAGCAAGATCTTGTGAAGTGTGTTATTGTTAGGACTTGTGTAGGACCTAGTTTAGGGCTTTGACAGACGTTGGACAATGACTAGGGTTAGGGCTTGGATAATGACTAGGGTTAGGGCTTGGACAATGACTAGGGTTAGGGCTTTGACATAAGGTTTAGGGCTTGGACAATGACTAGGGTTAGGGCTTGGATAATGACTAGGGTTAGGGCTTGGACAATGACTAGGGTTAAGGCTTGGATAATGACTAGGGTTAGGGCTTGGATAATGACTAGGGTTAGGGCTTGGACAATGACTAGGGTTAGGGCTTGGACAATGACTAGGGTTAGGGCTTGGATAATGACTAGGGTTAGGGCTTGGACAATGACTAGGGTTAAGGCTTGGATAATGACTAGGGTTAGGGCTTGGATAATGACTAGGGTTAGGGCTTGGGCAATGACTAGGGTTAGGGCTTGGGCAATGACTAGGGTTAGGGCTTGGACAATGACTAGGGTTAGGGCTTGGACAATGACTAGGGTTAGGGCTTGGACAATGACTAGGGTTAGGGCTTGGACAATGACTAGGGTTAAGGCTTGGATAATGACTAGGGTTAGGGCTTGGATAATGACTAGGGTTAGGGCTTGGACAATGACTAGGGTTAAGGCTTGGATAATGACTAGGGTTAGGGCTTGGATAATGACTAGGGTTAGGGCTTGGACAATGACTAGGGTTAGGGCTTGGGCAATGACTAGGGTTAGGGCTTGGACAATGACTAGGGTTAGGGCTTGGACAATGACTAGGGTTAGGGCTTGGACAATGACTAGGGTTAGGGCTTGGACAATGACTAGGGTTAAGGCTTGGATAATGACTAGGGTTAGGGCTTGGATAATGACTAGGGTTAGGGCTTGGACAATGACTAGGGTTAAGGCTTGGATAATGACTAGGGTTAGGGCTTGGATAATGACTAGGGTTAGGGCTTGGACAATGACTAGGGTTAGGGCTTGGGCAATGACTAGGGTTAGGGCTTGGACCATGACTAGGGTTAGGGCTTGGATAATGACTAGGGTTAGGGCTTGGACAATGACTAGGGTTAAGGCTTGGATAATGACTAGGGTTAGGGCTTGGATAATGACTAGGGTTAGGGCTTGGACAATGACTAGGGTTAGGGCTTGGACAATGACTAGGGTTAGGGCTTGGATAATGACTAGGGTTAGGGCTTGGACAATGACTAGGGTTAAGGCTTGGATAATGACTAGGGTTAGGGCTTGGATAATGACTAGGGTTAGGGCTTGGACAATGACTAGGGTTAGGGCTTGGGCAATGACTAGGGTTAGGGCTTGGACAATGACTAGGGTTAGGGCTTGGACAATGACTAGGGTTAGGGCTTGGACAATGACTAGGGTTAGGGCTTGGACAATGACTAGGGTTAAGGCTTGGATAATGACTAGGGTTAGGGCTTGGATAATGACTAGGGTTAGGGCTTGGACAATGACTAGGGTTAAGGCTTGGATAATGACTAGGGTTAGGGCTTGGATAATGACTAGGGTTAGGGCTTGGACAATGACTAGGGTTAGGGCTTGGGCAATGACTAGGGTTAGGGCTTGGACAATGACTAGGGTTAGGGCTTGGACAATGACTAGGGTTAGGGCTTGGACAATGACTAGGGTTAGGGCTTGGACAATGACTAGGGTTAAGGCTTGGATAATGACTAGGGTTAGGGCTTGGATAATGACTAGGGTTAGGGCTTGGACAATGACTAGGGTTAAGGCTTGGATAATGACTAGGGTTAGGGCTTGGATAATGACTAGGGTTAGGGCTTGGACAATGACTAGGGTTAGGGCTTGGACAATGACTAGGGTTAGGGCTTGGATAATGACTAGGGTTAGGGCTTGGACAATGACTAGGGTTAAGGCTTGGATAATGACTAGGGTTAGGGCTTGGATAATGACTAGGGTTAGGGCTTGGGCAATGACTAGGGTTAGGGCTTGGGCAATGACTAGGGTTAGGGCTTGGACAATGACTAGGGTTAGGGCTTGGACAATGACTAGGGTTAGGGCTTGGACAATGACTAGGGTTAGGGCTTGGACAATGACTAGGGTTAAGGCTTGGATAATGACTAGGGTTAGGGCTTGGATAATGACTAGGGTTAGGGCTTGGACAATGACTAGGGTTAAGGCTTGGATAATGACTAGGGTTAGGGCTTGGATAATGACTAGGGTTAGGGCTTGGACAATGACTAGGGTTAGGGCTTGGGCAATGACTAGGGTTAGGGCTTGGACAATGACTAGGGTTAGGGCTTGGACAATGACTAGGGTTAGGGCTTGGACAATGACTAGGGTTAGGGCTTGGACAATGACTAGGGTTAAGGCTTTGATAATGACTAGGGTTAGGGCTTGGATAATGACTAGGGTTAGGGCTTGGACAATGACTAGGGTTAAGGCTTGGATAATGACTAGGGTTAGGGCTTGGATAATGACTAGGGTTAGGGCTTGGACAATGACTAGGGTTAGGGCTTGGGCAATGACTAGGGTTAGGGCTTGGACCATGACTAGGGTTAGGGCTTGGATAATGACTAGGGTTAGGGCTTGGACAATGACTAGGGTTAAGGCTTGGATAATGACTAGGGTTAGGGCTTGGATAATGACTAGGGTTAGGGCTTGGACAATGACTAGGGTTAGGGCTTGGACAATGACTAGGGTTAGGGCTTGGATAATGACTAGGGTTAGGGCTTGGACAATGACTAGGGTTAAGGCTTGGATAATGACTAGGGTTAGGGCTTGGATAATGACTAGGGTTAGGGCTTGGACAATGACTAGGGTTAGGGCTTGGGCAACGACTAGGGTTAGGGCTTGGACAATGACTAGGGTTAGGGCTTGGACAATGACTAGGGTTAGGGCTTGGACAATGACTAGGGTTAGGGCTTGGACAATGACTAGGGTTAAGGCTTGGATAATGACTAGGGTTAGGGCTTGGATAATGACTAGGGTTAGGGCTTGGACAATGACTAGGGTTAAGGCTTGGATAATGACTAGGGTTAGGGCTTGGATAATGACTAGGGTTAGGGCTTGGACAATGACTAGGGTTAGGGCTTGGGCAATGACTAGGGTTAGGGCTTGGACAATGACTAGGGTTAGGGCTTGGACAATGACTAGGGTTAGGGCTTGGACAATGACTAGGGTTAGGGCTTGGACAATGACTAGGGTTAAGGCTTGGATAATGACTAGGGTTAGGGCTTGGATAATGACTAGGGTTAGGGCTTGGACAATGACTAGGGTTAAGGCTTGGATAATGACTAGGGTTAGGGCTTGGATAATGACTAGGGTTAGGGCTTGGACAATGACTAGGGTTAGGGCTTGGGCAATGACTAGGGTTAGGGCTTGGACAATGACTAGGGTTAAGGCTTGGATAATGACTAGGGTTAGGGCTTGGATAATGACTAGGGTTAGGGCTTGGACAATGACTAGGGTTAGGGCTTGGGCAATGACTAGGGTTAGGGCTTGGACAATGACTAGGGTTAGGGCTTGGACAATGACTAGGGTTAGGGCTTGGACAATGACTAGGGTTAGGGCTTGGACAATGACTAGGGTTAAGGCTTGGATAAAGACTAGGGTTAGGGCTTGAATGACTAGGGTTAGGGCTTGGACAATGACTAGGGTTAAGGCTTGGATAATGACTAGGGTTAGGGCTTGGATAATGACTAGGGTTAGGGCTTGGACAATGACTAGGGTTAGGGCTTGGGCAATGACTAGGGTTAGGGCTTGGACAATGACTAGGGTTAGGGCTTGGACAATGACTAGGGTTAGGGCTTGGACAATGACTAGGGTTAGGGCTTGGACAATGACTAGGGTTAAGGCTTGGACAATGACTAGGGTTAGGGCTTGGATAATGACTAGGGTTAGGGCTTGGACAATGACTAGGGTTAAGGCTTGGATAATGACTAGGGTTAGGGCTTGGATAATGACTAGGGTTAGGGCTTGGACAATGACTAGGGTTAGGGCTTGGGCAATGACTAGGGTTAGGGCTTGGACAATGACTAGGGTTAAGGCTTGGATAATGACTAGGGTTAGGGCTTGGATAATGACAAGGGTTAGGGCTTGGACAATGACTAGGGTTAGGGCTTGGGCAATGACTAGGGTTAGGGCTTGGACAATGACTAGGGTTAAGGCTTGGATAATGACTAGGGTTAGGGCTTGGATAATGACTAGGGTTAGGGCTTGGACAATGACTAGGGTTAGGGCTTGGGCAATGACTAGGGTTAGGGCTTGGACAATGACTAGGGTTAGGGCTTGGACAATGACTAGGGTTAGGGCTTGGACAATGACTAGGGTTAGGGCTTGGACAATGACTAGGGTTAAGGCTTGGATAATGACTAGGGTTAGGGCTTGGATAATGACTAGGGTTAGGGCTTGGACAATGACTAGGGTTAAGGCTTGGATAATGACTAGGGTTAGGGCTTGGATAATGACTAGGGTTAGGGCTTGGACAATGACTAGGGTTAGGGCTTGGGCAATGACTAGGGTTAGGGCTTGGACAATGACTAGGGTTAGGGCTTGGACAATGACTAGGGTTAGGGCTTGGACAATGACTAGGGTTAGGGCTTGGACAATGACTAGGGTTAGGGCTTGGACAATGACTAGGGTTAGGGCTTGGACAATGACTAGGGTTAAGGCTTGGACCATGACTAGGGTTAGGGCTTGGACAATGACAAGGGTTAGGGCTTGGACAATGACTAGGGTTAGGGCTTGGACAATGACTAGGGTTAGGGCTTGGACAATGACTAGGGTTAGGGCTTGGACAATGACTAGGGTTAGGGCTTGGACAATGACTAGAGTCAGGGCTTGGACCATGACTAGGGTTAGGGCTTGGACAATGACTAGGGTTAGGGCTTGGACAATGACTAGGGTTATGGCTTGGACAATGATTAGGGTTAGGGCTTGGACAATGACTAGGGTTAGGGCTTGGACAATGACTAGGGTTAGGGCTTGGACAATGACTAGGGTTAGGGCTTGGACAATGACTAGGGTTAGGGCTTGGACAATGACTAGGGTTAGGGCTTGGACAATGACTAGGGTTAGGGCTTGGACAATGACTAGAGTCAGGGCTTGGACCATGACTAGGGTTAGGGCTTGGACAATGACTAGGGTTAGGGCTTGGACAATGACTAGGGTTATGGCTTGGACAATGATTAGGGTTAGGGCTTGGACAATGACTAGAGTTATGGCTTGGACAATGACTAGGGTTAGGGCTTGGACAATGACTAGGGTTAGGGCTTGGACAATGACTAGGGTTAGTGCTTGGACCATGACTAGAGTCAGGGCTTGGACCATGACTAGGGTTAGGGCTTGGACAATGACTAGGGTTAGGGCTTGGACAATGACTAGGGTTATGGCTTGGACAATGATTAGGGTTAGGGCTTGGACAATGCCTAGAGTTAGGGCTTGGACCATGACTAGGGTTAGGGCTTGGACAATGACTAGGGTTAGGGCTTGGACCATGACTAGGGTTAGGGCTTGGACAATGACTAGGGTTAGTGCTTGGACAATGACTAGGTTTAGGGCTTGGACAATGACTAGGGTTAGGGCTTGGACAATGACTAGGCTTAGGGCTTGGACAATGACTATGGTTAGGGCTTGGACCATGCTAGAGTTAGGGCTTGGACAATGACTAGGGTTAGGGCTTGCAATGACTAGGGTTAGGGCTTGGACAATGACTAGGTTTAGAGCTTGGACAATGACTAGGATTAGGGCTTGGACAATGACTAGGTTAAAGGCTTGGACAATGACTAGGGTTAGGGCTTGGACAATGACTAGGGTTAGGGCTTGGAACAATGACTAGGATTAGGGCTTGGACAATGACTAGGTTTAGGGCTTGGACAATGACTAGGGTTAGGGCTTGGACAATGACTAGGATTAGGGCTTGGACAATGACTAGAGTTAGGGCTTGGACAATAACTAGTTAGGGCCTGGACAATGACTAGGGTTAGGGCTTGGAGAATTGACTCCGGGACTTATTGGAACAGATGGGTGTTTATGTGAGAATGTGTGTGTGTGTGGTGTGTGTGTTCACAGGTTGTATGGGGCAGTAGCTATTGGTGCACTCACCCTGAAAGCCGTGGGCTACCATGAAAGTGCATATCTGTGCACACATTCATGCTGTGCTAGTGATTGATGTGCCACCTGCAGCCAGTGTAGAGTGCTTGCTGAGGGCAGTTTAGTTTGGCCCTACATGGTCATGTATTGGAGCTGCAGGTTGCCATGTGAAGTGGAGTCAGCCCTCACCTCTTGCTAGTAGCTACTTGCCAGCATCAAGTCTTGAGTAGCTATAAGCACTGGGACTGGTAGAGCTGCACAAACACTACAGATGGGGCCAGCAGATTATAGATTATATGCTGTGAAGAGGGAGGGGTCTAAATTATATACTGACAAACATGACCATGTGGTTATGACTTGCCAGCTCCTAGATTGCACACACTTCACTGTGTATATGCAGTATATTGTAGAGTGGCTGGAACATTGTTGATGTTCCAGCCACCCACACTTGCCCAAGTGCTTGACCACCTACTTATGTTTGAGCTAATAATGACAGCACTTATTGTATGCGAGAGCCTCAGGTGCTAATTTCAATGCCTTGCACTAGCCAATTAGCAGCTAGAAAAACTTGGGCAGGTGGTTTGGAGTCCCCAACTTTGACTGCCTGTACCTTGCGGGTGCTTGTACCTATGCAACAGTTTTTAGTATCAAGAGAGAGCACCCAGAGAGACCTATCTTTTCAGTTCTAGATCAAGGCCATACAGTGAAGTGTGCAGAATCTATGGAGGTCCAAAGTGGAAACCACAGTTGTTTCACACTTTGGTGCTATCCCACTTATTTATTTCTGGAGAGGTATGCAATGAAGTGGGCGGCTAAAAGTATCGTAACTCAAGAATGGTTGACAATAATGAGCTGAAGCTTGAAATGCAGTTAGTATAATAGTGAAGCTAGTGAATGGTGAAGGACAAAGATTATAATATATATAGTGGTCTACTCCACATGGACAATGACTAGGGTTAGGGCTTGGACAATGACTAGGGTTAGGGCTTGGAAGGTCAGGGCCAAGGGATTGGCTAGGGACAGGGCAATGGCTAGAGTTAGAGGTGATTGGGATTAAGGCAAGTATGTCCTCCATTCTTGATTCTTAAAATCTTATAGTATAGTCAATTGGGGTAAAAAAAACGTTTCCCTTAACTTTACCTTTTAAGAGCCAGAGTAAAGGATTTACTGAAAACACATGTGCCATCCTCTAGTACTTTACTATCAAATGATGACTAACATAAATAAAATATAATATCCTCTGTCTTATAATGAAATATTAATAAAAATATGGTGGCTTTTTTTAACCCCATGAAAGTGGTAATGAAAGGTAATGAAAGGGATGAAAGGGGTAAAAAAACACCCACCCCTTAAAAAATATCCTAAAAGATAAAATCAAATGTAATTACTTCAATGTTTTATCAATTGAATATTTTTTCATTAAAATTTGTTCAAATAGTTCAGTAAATAGTAAAATAATGGTTTACAGTTGGTGCATTTTCTTAATTGAAAATGTTTATCACTTTTGCTTCACACTCGAACTTCAGCAGTGCATTCCCTCGACTAACTGTTTCCACTACTGGCTGAACAGGGCCATACATGCAACGATCCACTGCTACTATCTCCACATCTTCCTGCCTTGGCCAATCGTAGAAAATGCGTGTTGAGTCTGTGCTTCACTCTCTTTTTTGGAAGGAAGGTCAATTCAGCTGAAGTGGGATCAGCATCTTCGTCATCACTGAAAACTTTTGATAAGTCCATGTACCATTGATAATCAATGACTAAAGTTGGTTTATTCATATTCAGTTACTCACATTATATATGTATAGGATATCCTATACAAAAGAGTCAGTTATGCGCCTATGTAACCTCCGAGTTTGCGGAAACCCCGAGGCGAAGCCGAGGAATGTAACAGCAAACGAGTAGGTTACACTGGCGCATAACCGACTCTTTTGTATAGGCTATCTTACTTATGCTGCATTGCACACGCGCTAAACTACATGCGGTTAAAAGTGTAGGTTACGCGCCTATGTAACCTATAGTTATTAACCAATCAGATTAGCCACAGATCATGTGATGTGGTATAAATACTATCATTCTGTCCATCAGAATGATATAGTCCATAATTATAGGTACCATTGACTAGGTGGTTTGGTTTATTCATATTCAAATAATTCATATTACTCATAATTATGCTCTAACTCACAAATTAGCATGACTGGAGAAGGAAAAAATGAAAATATAGTACTTGAAAAAAAGACTAGAAAAAAATTGCAAAAAAACAGCTGGCTTTTTTTAACCCCGAGTGACCAAAAATATCTGGGATAAAAAAAAGCCGGTCTAAAAAACGCTAAAATATCAATTTTTTGTGGGATAAACCATTTAGTAACTATTTTCTTTTGGCTAGCGTTCATAATTTACTACTAATCTACCCAAAAGTTCAGGTGAGTCAGAAAAAAGTTAATTTCTGGTATTTTCTACATGTTTAGGTTCTTTATTTTGTCATGTCCTCCATGTCAATATTTTTATACAAAAACACACATTAATGAAAAGTCCATTAAAAGTACTAGACAGATCAAGGATTGCTTTAATTCTTAAAGCAGTTGTGTCTTCCCCAGACCCCTGGTCTTTTTTACCCCAACTTCCCCCCCGGCTTTTTTTTTAACCCCAATTGACTTTTCAAAGAGAGGAGGGATGGCTGCCACCAGGACATGTCTTTGCTTCCACCATTCTGTCACTCCACAGAGACATGTGCTGGCCCCCACAAACATACTCCTACATGTAATGTATATACAGAATCAGTGGGTGTGCAATATTTAGGGAATAGGAAATCTCATTTGCTCCTGCACTTTGATGATAGCAGTGGGTTGCTAAGCAACTAGATAATGCACCTGCCTGTTGAAATGTGTGGTCAAGTGTGAAGAGTATTATACACTGCATTTAATGTTTTTAGATTTTTAATCCAATGGTGTTGGTCCAGTGTGTTTCCCTATAGAGCTATGGCCACCTACATGTACTTCAACCTGCCTCCACCCAGTGTGGTGTTGGTCCAGTGTGTGTCCCCATAAAGCTATGGCCACCTACATGTACTTCAACCTTCTCCACCCAGTTTGATGTTGGTCCAGTGTGTGTCCCCATAGAGCTATGGCCACCTACTTCAAACTGCCTCCACCCAGTGTGGTGTTGGTCCAGTGTGTGTCCCCATAGAGCTATGGCCACCTATTTCAAACTGCCTCCACCCAGTGTGGTGTTGGTCCAGTTTGTGTCCCCATAGAGCTATGGCCACCTACTTCAACCTGCCTCCACCCAGTGTGGTGTTGGTCCAGGGTGTGTCCCCATAGAGCTATGGTCACCTGCTTCAACCTGCCTCCACCCAGTGTAGTGTTGGTCCAGTGTGTGTCCCCATAGAGCTATCGCCATCTGCTTCAACCTGCCTCCACCCAGTGTGGTGTTGGTCCAGTGTGTGTCCCCATAGAGCTATGGCCACCTACTTCAACCTGCCTCCACCCAGTGTGGTGTTGGTCCAGTGTGTGTCCCCATAGAGCTATGGCCACCTACTTCAACCTGCCTCCACCCAGTGTGGTGTTGGTCCAGGGTGTGTCCCCATAGAGCTATGGCCACTTACTTCAACCTGCCTCCACCCAGTGTGGTGTTGGTCCAGTGTGTGTCCCCATAGAGCTATGGCCACCTCCTAGTTAGTGCCGGGCAGTGCCTAGGGCTGTAGGAACTGCTGCTGGAGTGTTATGTGGGAGGCCACACTAGGCCAGCCTCATAGAACATGTGGTTTACTCGAGAAGTTAGCATCCTTTGTGGTGGGTTTACACTACTATTACCTAATTAGCACATCCTTTATGCTGAGGTCAGGTATGCTAGTACTCCACACACTTGTAAGATGTCCACCTCACCTGACTCAGCTTCAGCATGGACCATCATTGAGCATGCGTGAGCATGGTGTGCTCCATGTGGGATAGCTCTGGTGCTGGTTGATGTGCGGAGGTGTGCAGACGTTCCAACCCCCAGAGATGAAAATTAGGGAACCTTCGCCTAAATTAGATTTTGCTTAAATTATAGATTTCTCCCAATTCTTGTGTATAGCTATATAGTTATAGTTATAGGAAAAAATGTAAATACCTTATTCACTTGAATAGAAGTCGCTCTGAAAGCTGCATTCACACCTAGTTAATTACACCACCGCTCTTGCACACGTGCAGTTGTTTATCATTAGCTAAGATAGCTTGTCTGCCGAGTTGATCAAGAAATCATTCCGTGCTTGTGGCATCACTGTGAAGGTGGACGGGTCTGAAGATGGAGAAATTTAATGCCTCAAAAGTCGATAAAGTAGCAGCTTTAGCTATCCCAGCCATTACACAAGCTACTCACCAGCTGTTGGAAGGAAGTGGCAGCGGTGGAGAAGATCCATTTGCTTCCCTGGACGAAAAGTATAAAGAACAGATCGAACATAACGAACTCATTGTAGATAACATTATAGATAACGATAGCAATTCTCTAGCCAGCTAACTACTACCTACTACCTGCTCAATGTTTGAAATGAAACAATCACAACCACAATGACGCACACAAAAATTGCGTCAGCACAATAGCACACTGGCTTGGCACTGCGCAAGCGCATTGCTTGAAGATAGCAACTTGATTTAGCTGAAATTAGTACAAGTCGCGACTTCTATTCGAGTGAATACGGTATTCATAAAAAGTGAAATATAATGATAAAATTCACTTCATCCAACTAGAATAAAATCAATGAAATATAACAGCAACAGCAGTATATATATATATATATATATAGGTAGCAAAATCAATAGGAATAGTATATATATATATATATATATAGGTAGCAAAATCAATAGGAATAGTATATATATATATATATATATATATACATAGGTAGCAAAATCAATAGGAATAGTATATATATATATATATATATAGGTAGCAAAATCAATAGGAATAGTATATATATATATATATATATATATATATACATAGGTAGCAAAATCAATAGGAATAGTATATATATATATATATATATATATATATATATATATATATAGGTAGCAAAATCAATAGGAATAGTATATATATATATATAGGTAGCAAAATCAATAGGAATAGTATATATATATATATAGGTAGCAAAATCAATAGGAATAGTATATATATATATATATATATAGGTAGCAAAATCAATAGGAATAGTATATATATATATATATATATATATAGGTAGCAAAATCAATAGGAATAGTATATATATATATATATATATATAGGTAGCAAAATCAATAGGAATAGTATATATATATATATATATATATAGGTAGCAAAATCAATAGGAATAGTATATATATATATATATATATATAGGTAGCAAAATCAATAGGAATAGTATATATATATATAGGTAGCAAAATCAATAGGAATAGTATATATATATATATATATATATATAGGTAGCAAAATCAATAGGAATAGTATATATATATATATATATATATATATATAGGTAGCAAAATCAATAGGAATAGTATATATATATATATATATATATAGGTAGCAAAATCAATAGGAATAGTATATATATATATATATATATATAGGTAGCAAAATCAATAGGAATAGTATATATATATATATATATATATATAGGTAGCAAAATCAATAGGAATAGTATATATATATATATATATATATAGGTAGCAAAATCAATAGGAATAGTATATATATATATATATATATATATATATAGGTAGCAAAATCAATAGGAATAGTATATATATATATATATATATATATATATATAGGTAGCAAAATCAATAGGAATAGTATATATATATATATATATATATATATATAGGTAGCAAAATCAATAGGAATAGTATATATATATATATATATATAGGTAGCAAAATCAATAGGAATAGTATATATATATATATATATATATAGGTAGCAAAATCAATAGGAATAGTATATATATATATATATATATATATAGGTAGCAAAATCAATAGGAATAGTATATATATATATATATATATAGGTAGCAAAATCAATAGGAATAGTATATATATATATATATATATATATATATAGGTAGCAAAATCAATAGGAATAGTATATATATATATATATATATATAGGTAGCAAAATCAATAGGAATAGTATATATATATATATATATATATATAGGTAGCAAAATCAATAGGAATAGTATATATATATATATATATATATAGGTAGCAAAATCAATAGGAATAGTATATATATATATATATATATATAGGTAGCAAAATCAATAGGAATAGTATATATATATATATATATATATATATAGGTAGCAAAATCAATAGGAATAGTATATATATATATATATATATATATATATATACATGTAGGTAGCAAAATCAATAGGAATAGTATATATATATATATATATAGGTAGCAAAATCAATAGGAATAGTATATATATATATATATATATATATAGGTAGCAAAATCAATAGGAATAGTATATATATATATATATATATATAGGTAGCAAAATCAATAGGAATAGTATATATATATATATATATATAGGTAGCAAAATCAATAGGAATAGTATATATATATATATATATATATATAGGTAGCAAAATCAATAGGAATAGTATATATATATATATAGGTAGCAAAATCAATAGGAATAGTATATATATATATATAGGTAGCAAAATCAATAGGAATAGTATATATATATATATATATATAGGTAGCAAAATCAATAGGAATAGTATATATATATATATATATATATAGGTAGCAAAATCAATAGGAATAGTATATATATATATATATATATATAGGTAGCAAAATCAATAGGAATAGTATATATATATATATATATATATATAGGTAGCAAAATCAATAGGAATAGTATATATATATATATATATATATAGGTAGCAAAATCAATAGGAATAGTATATATATATATATAGGTAGCAAAATCAATAGGAATAGTATATATATATATATATATATATATAGGTAGCAAAATCAATAGGAATAGTATATATATATATATATATATATATATATAGGTAGCAAAATCAATAGGAATAGTATATATATATATATATATATAGGTAGCAAAATCAATAGGAATAGTATATATATATATATATATATATATAGGTAGCAAAATCAATAGGAATAGTATATATATATATATATATATATATAGGTAGCAAAATCAATAGGAATAGTATATATATATATATATATATATAGGTAGCAAAATCAATAGGAATAGTATATATATATATATATATATATATATATAGGTAGCAAAATCAATAGGAATAGTATATATATATATATATATATATAGCAAAATCAATAGGAATAGTATATATATATATATATATATATATAGGTAGCAAAATCAATAGGAATAGTATATATATATATATATATATATAGGTAGCAAAATCAATAGGAATAGTATATATATATATATATATATATATATAGGTAGCAAAATCAATAGGAATAGTATATATATATATATATATATATATATATATATATATATATATAGGTAGCAAAATCAATAGGAATAGTATATATATATATATATATATATATATATATATAGGTAGCAAAATCAATAGGAATAGTATATATATATATATATATATAGGTAGCAAAATCAATAGGAATAGTATATATATATATATATATATATAGGTAGCAAAATCAATAGGAATAGTATATATATATATATATATATATATAGGTAGCAAAATCAATAGGAATAGTATATATATATATATATATATAGGTAGCAAAATCAATAGGAATAGTATATATATATATATATATATATATATATAGGTAGCAAAATCAATAGGAATAGTATATATATATATATATATATATATATATATAGGTAGCAAAATCAATAGGAATAGTATATATATATATATATATATATAGGTAGCAAAATCAATAGGAATAGTATATATATATATATATATATATATAGGTAGCAAAATCAATAGGAATAGTATATATATATATATATATATAGGTAGCAAAATCAATAGGAATAGTATATATATATATATATATATATAGGTAGCAAAATCAATAGGAATAGTATATATATATATATATATATATATATATAGGTAGCAAAATCAATAGGAATAGTATATATATATATATATATATATATATATATATACATGTAGGTAGCAAAATCAATAGGAATAGTATATATATATATATATATAGGTAGCAAAATCAATAGGAATAGTATATATATATATATATATATATATAGGTAGCAAAATCAATAGGAATAGTATATATATATATATATATATATAGGTAGCAAAATCAATAGGAATAGTATATATATATATATATATATAGGTAGCAAAATCAATAGGAATAGTATATATATATATATATATATATAGGTAGCAAAATCAATAGGAATAGTATATATATATATATATATATATATATATATATAGGTAGCAAAATCAATAGGAATAGTATATATATATATAGGTAGCAAAATCAATAGGAATAGTATATATATATATATATATATAGGTAGCAAAATCAATAGGAATAGTATATATATATATATATATATATATATAGGTAGCAAAATCAATAGGAATAGTATATATATATATATATATAGGTAGCAAAATCAATAGGAATAGTATATATATATATATATATATAGGTAGCAAAATCAATAGGAATAGTATATATATATATATATATATAGGTAGCAAAATCAATAGGAATAGTATATATATATATATATATATATATAGGTAGGAAAATCAATAGGAATAGTATATATATATATATATATATATAGGTAGCAAAATCAATAGGAATAGTATATATATATATATATATATATATATAGGTAGCAAAATCAATAGGAATAGTATATATATATATATATATATATAGGTAGGAAAATCAATAGGAATAGTATATATATATATATATATATAGGTAGCAAAATCAATAGGAATAGTATATATATATATATATATATATATAGGTAGCAAAATCAATAGGAATAGTATATATATACATGTATAACGGAACAGCAACATTGGCTCAACTCGGCATAAGAGCCGATCAGAAAGGGATATTTACTCACCCAATCTTTGCTCTATCTTGTTTTTTATATTTCTTCTTCTTTGTTTAAAGGAAGAGACACTACTAACACTAACACTAACAGTGCTGATTTCTAATTCCGTTTCTTCCTCGCTACTTGAACTTCCGCTTTCTCTTAGTCTCTTAGTGCCATTTTTGATTTCCTCCAGGGTTCAAAGTCCGCATACAACTGCCACGGTCGCGGTGATTGTGAGGAAAGAACAGCAGTCTGTAGGATTTGTGATAGTCTATGAATTTGTGGATTTCTGTTAGCTGCTAGTCTCTGGATTTTTAAAAATCGGGAGAATTTTATGAAAATCGGGAGATCGGGAGATTGGGTCCAAATTCGGGAGACTCCCCCAAAAATCGGAAGGGTTGGAACGGATGTGTGTGTCTAGTGAATAATCTTCTAGTGAGGGCATGGTGGGTGTGTCTAGTGAATAATCTTCTAGTGAGGGCATGATGGGTGTGTCTAGTGAATAATCTTCTAGTGAGGGCATGATGGGTGTGTCTAGTGAATAATCTTCTAGTGAGGGCATGGTGGGTGTGTCTAGTGAATAATCTTCTAGTGAGGGCATGATGGGTGTGTCTAGTGAATAATCTTCTAGTGAGGGCATGGTGGGTGTGTCTAGTGAATAATCTTCTAGTGAGGGCATGATGGGTGTGTCTAGTGAATAATCTTCTAGTGAGGGCATGGTGGGTGTGTCTAGTGAATAATCTACTAGTGAGGGCATGATGGGTGTGTCTAGTGAATAATCTACTAGTGAGGGCATGGTGGGTGTGTCTAGTGAATAATCTTCTAGTGAGGGCATGATGGGTGTGTCTAGTGAATAATCTTCTAGTGAGGGCATGAGGGGTGTGTCATAGATTCTGCACACTTCATGGTATGGACTTGATATATAGCTCAAAAGATAGGTCTCTCTGTGTGCTTTCTCTTGACTAAAACATGTTGCATGGGTATAGCTCCATAAAGAGTTTTAGTATCAAGAGGGAGCACACAGAGAGACCTATCTATTGAGCTATGTATATATCAAGTCCATACAGTGAAGTGTGCAGAATCAATGGAGGTCCAAAGTGGTATAATCACAGTAGTTTAACACTTTGCCCACTTATTCATTTCTGGAGAGGTATGCAATGAAGTGGGCGGCTAAAAGTATCGTAACTCAAGAATGGTTGACAATAATGAGCTAAAGCTTGAAATGCAGTTAGTATAATAGTGAAGGCAGTGAATGGCGAAGGACAAAGATTAGAATATATTTTTGGGATTAAAAAAGAATTGTCTAATAGTAATACTGTTGGACAATGACTAGGGTTAGGGCTTGGACAATGACTAGGGTTAGGATTGGGAGGAGGGCCAAGGGATTGGCTAGGGCTAGGGCAATAGCTAGGGTTAGAGTTAGGGCTTGGACCATGACTAGGGTTAGGGCTTGGCATAACTAGGGTTAGGGCTTGGCCAATGACTAGGGTTAGGGCTTGGACCATGACTAGGGTTAGGGCTTGGACAATGACTAAGGTTAGGGCTTGGACAATGACTAGGGCTAGGGCTTGGACCATGACTAGGGTTAGGGCTTGGACAATGACTAGGGTTAGGATTGGACCATGACTAGGGTTAGGGCTTGGACCATGACTAGGGTTAGGGCTTGGACAATGACTAGGGCTAGGGCTTGGACCATGACTAGGGTTAGGGCTTGGACAATGACTAGGGTTAGGGCTTGAACAATGACTAGGGTTAGGGCTTGGACCATGACTAGAGTTAGGATTGGACAATGACTAGGGTTAGGGCTTGCACAATGACTAGGGTTAGGGCTTGGACCATGACTAGGGTTAGGGCTTGGAGCATGACTAGGGTTAGGGCTTGGACCATGACTAGGATTAGGATTGGGAGGAGGGCCAAGGGATTGGCTAGGGTTAGGGCAATAGCTAGGGTTAGGGTTAGGGCTTGGACCATGACTAGGGTTAGGATTGGGAGGAGGGCCAAGGGATTGGCTAGGGCTAGGGCAATAGCTAGGGTTAGGGTTAGGGCTTGGACCATGACTAGGGTTAGGATTGGGAGGAGGGCCAAGGGATTGGCTAGGGCTAGGGCAATAGCTAGGGTTAGAGTTAGGGCTTGGACCATGACTAGGGTTAGGATTGGGAGGAGGGCCAAGGGATTGGCTAGGGCTAGGGCAATAGCTAGGGTTAGAGTTAGGGCTTGGACCATGACTAGGGTTAGGGCTTGGCATAACTAGGGTTAGGGCTTGGCCAATTACTAGGGTTAGGGCTTGGACCATGACTAGGGTTAGGGCTTGGACAATGACTAAGGTTAGGGCTTGGACAATGACTAGGGCTAGGGCTTGGACCATGACTAGGGTTAGGGCTTGGACAATGACTAGGGTTAGGATTGGACCATGACTAGGGTTAGGGCTTGGACCATGACTAGGGTTAGGGCTTGGACAATGACTAGGGCTAGGGCTTGGACCATGACTAGGGTTAGGGCTTGGACAATGACTAGGGTTAGGGCTTGAACAATGACTAGGGTTAGGGCTTGGACCATGACTAGAGTTAGGATTGGACAATGACTAGGGTTAGGGCTTGCACAATGACTAGGGTTAGGGCTTGGACCATGACTAGGGTTAGGGCTTGGAGCATGACTAGGGTTAGGGCTTGGACCATGACTAGGATTAGGATTGGGAGGAGGGCCAAGGGATTGGCTAGGGTTAGGGCAATAGCTAGGGTTAGGGTTAGGGCTTGGACCATGACTAGGGTTAGGATTGGGAGGAGGGCCAAGGGATTGGCTAGGGCTAGGGCAATAGCTAGGGTTAGGGTTAGGGTTTGGACCATGACTAGGGTTAGGATTGGGAGGAGGGCCAAGGGATTGGCTAGGGCTAGGGCAATAGCTAGGGTTAGAGTTAGGGCTTGGACCATGACTAGGGTTAGGATTGGGAGGAGGGCCAAGGGATTGGCTGGGGCTAGGGCAATAGCTAGGGTTAGGGTTAGGGCTTGGACCATGACTAGGGTTAGGATTGGGAGGAGGGCCAAGGGATTGGCTAGGGCTAGGGCAATAGCTAGGGTTAGGGTTAGGGCTTGGACCATGACTAGGGTTAGGATTGGGAGGAGGGCCAAGGGATTGGCTAGGGCTAGGGTTAGGGCTTGGACCATGACTAGGGTTAGGATTGGGAGGAGGGCCAAGGGATTGGCTAGGGCTAGGGCAATAGCTAGGGTTAGGGTTAGGGCTTGGACCATGACTAGGGTTAGGATTGGGAGGAGGGCCAAGGGATTGGCTAGGGCTAGGGCAATAGCTAGGGTTAGGGTTAGGGCTTGGACCATGACTAGGGTTAGGATTGGGAGGAGGGCCAAGGGATTGGCTAGGGCTAGGGCAATAGCTAGGGTTAGGGTTAGGGCTTGGACCATGACTAGGGTTAGGATTGGGAGGAGGGCCAAGGGATTGGCTAGGGCTAGGGCAATAGCTAGGGTTAGGGTTAGGGCTTGGACCATGACTAGGGTTAGGATTGGGAGGAGGGCCAAGGGATTGGCTAGGGCTAGGGCAATAGCTAGGGTTAGAGTTAGGGCTTGGACCATGACTAGGGTTAGGGCTTGGCATAACTAGGGTTAGGGCTTGGCCAATGACTAGGGTTAGGGCTTGGACCATGACTAGGGTTAGGGCTTGGACAATGACTAAGGTTAGGGCTTGGACAATGACTAGGGCTAGGGCTTGGACCATGACTAGGGTTAGGGCTTGGACAATGACTAGGGTTAGGATTGGACCATGACTAGGGTTAGGGCTTGGACCATGACTAGGGTTAGGGCTTGGACAATGACTAGGGCTAGGGCTTGGACCATGACTAGGGTTAGGGCTTGGACAATGACTAGGGTTAGGGCTTGAACAATGACTAGGGTTAGGGCTTGGACCATGACTAGAGTTAGGATTGGACAATGACTAGGGTTAGGGCTTGCACAATGACTAGGGTTAGGGCTTGGACCATGACTAGGGTTAGGGCTTGGACCATGACTAGGGTTAGGGCTTGGAGCATGACTAGGGTTAGGGCTTGGACCATGACTAGGATTAGGATTGGGAGGAGGGCCAAGGGATTGGCTAGGGTTAGGGCAATAGCTAGGGTTAGGGTTAGGGCTTGGACCATGACTAGGGTTAGGATTGGGAGGAGGGCCAAGGGATTGGCTAGGGCTAGGGCAATAGCTAGGGTTAGGGTTAGGGCTTGGACCATGACTAGGGTTAGGATTGGGAGGAGGGCCAAGGGATTGGCTAGGGCTAGGGCAATAGCTAGGGTTAGAGTTAGGGCTTGGACCATGACTAGGGTTAGGATTGGGAGGAGGGCCAAGGGATTGGCTGGGGCTAGGGCAATAGCTAGGGTTAGGTTTAGGGCTTGGACCATGACTAGGGTTAGGATTGGGAGGAGGGCCAAGGGATTGGCTAGGGCTAGGGCAATAGCTAGGGTTATGGTTAGGGCTTGGACCATGACTAGGGTTAGGATTGGGAGGAGGGCCAAGGGATTGGCTAGGGCTAGGGCAATAGCTAGGGTTAGGGTTAGGGCTTGGACCATGACTAGGGTTAGGATTGGGAGGAGGGCCAAGGGATTGGCTAGGGCTAGGGCAATAGCTAGGGTTAGGGTTAGGGCTTGGACCATGACTAGGGTTAGGATTGGGAGGAGGGCCAAAGGATTGGCTAGGGCTAGGGCAATAGCTAGGGTTAGGGTTAGGGCTTGGACCATGACTAGGGTTAGGATTGGGAGGAGGGCCAAGGGATTGGCTAGGGCTAGGGCAATAGCTAGGGTTAGAGTTAGGGCTTGGACCATGACTAGGGTTAGGGCTTGGCATAACTAGGGTTAGGGCTTGGCCAATGACTAGGGTTAGGGCTTGGACCATGACTAGGGTTAGGGCTTGGACAATGACTAAGGTTAGGGCTTGGACAATGACTAGGGCTAGGGCTTGGACCATGACTAGGGTTAGGGCTTGGACAATGACTAGGGTTAGGATTGGACCATGACTAGGGTTAGGGCTTGGACCATGACTAGGGTTAGGGCTTGGACAATGACTAGGGCTAGGGCTTGGACCATGACTAGGGTTAGGGCTTGGACAATGACTAGGGTTAGGGCTTGAACAATGACTAGGGTTAGGGCTTGGACCATGACTAGAGTTAGGATTGGACAATGACTAGGGTTAGGGCTTGCACAATGACTAGGGTTAGGGCTTGGACCATGACTAGGGTTAGGGCTTGGAGCATGACTAGGGTTAGGGCTTGGACCATGACTAGGATTAGGATTGGGAGGAGGGCCAAGGGATTGGCTAGGGCTAGGGCAATAGCTAGGGTTAGGGTTAGGGCTTGGACCATGACTAGGGTTAGGATTGGGAGGAGGGCCAAGGGATTGGCTAGGGCTAGGGCAATAGCTAGGGTTAGGGTTAGGGCTTGAACCATGACTAGGGTTAGGATTGGGAGGAGGGCCAAGGGATTGGCTAGGGCTAGGGCAATAGCTAGGGTTAGGGTTAGGGCTTGGATTATGACTAGGTTAGGGCCTGGACAATAACTACGGTTAGGGTTTGGAAGGTCAGGGCCAAGGGATTGGCTAGGGATAGGGCAATGGCTAGGGTTACATGTGAATGGGATTAAGGCAAGTATGTCCTCCATTCTTGATTATTAAAATCTTATGGTATAGTCAATTGGGTTAAAAAAAACACGTTTCCCTTAACTTTACCTTTTAAGAGCCAGATTAAAGGATTTACTGAAAACACATGTGCCCTCCTCTAGTACTTTACTATCAAATGATGACTAACATAAATAAAATAAAATATCCTATGTCCTATAATGAAATATTAATAAAAATATTTATTAATATGGTGGCATTTTTAGGGGTAAAAAAAAAAATCCGGTTCGGGGTAAAAAAAACCCACTCCTTTAAAAATATCCTAAAAGATAAAATCAAATGTAATTACTTCAATATTTTATCAATTGAATTTTTTTTCATTAAAATTTGTTCCAATAGTCCAGTAAATAGTACAGTAATGGTTTACAGTTGGTTTTATTGCATTTTCTTAATTGAAAATGTTTATCACTTTTGCTTCACACTCAAACTTCAGCAGTGCCTTCCCTCGACTAATTGTTTCCACCACTGGCTGAACAGGGCCATACATGCAACCATCCACTGCTACTATCTCCACATCTTCCGGCTTTGGCCAATCATAGAAAATGTGTGTTGAGTCTGTGCTTCACTCTCTTTTTTTGAAGGAAGGTAAATTCAGCTGAAGTGGGATCAGCATCTTCGTCATCACTGAAAACTTTTGATAGTCCATGTACCATTGATAATCAATGACTAAAGTTGGTTTATTCATATTCAGTTATCACATTATATATATATATACTATTGTATCATTCTGTCCATCAGAATGATATAGTCCATGTACCATTCACTAGGTGGTTTATTCAAATAATTCATATTACTCACAATTATGCTCTAACTCACAAATTAGCATGACTGGAGAAGAAAAAAATGAAAATATAGTACTTGGGGGGGAAAATAGAAAAAAATTGCAAAAAAAACAGCTGGCTTTTTTTAACCCCGAGTGACCAAAAATATCTGGGGTAAAAAAAAAGCAAGTCCAAAAAACCCTAAAATATCAGATTTTTTGTTTTTTATAAACCATTTAGTAACTATTTTCTTTTGGCTAGCGCTCAAAATTTACTAATCTACCCAAAAGTTCAGGTGAGTCAGAAAAAAGTTAATTTCTGGTATTTTCTACATGTTTAGGTTCTTTATTTTGTCATGTCCTCCATGTCAATATTTTTATACAAAAACACACATTAATGAAAAGCCCATTAAAAGTACTTGACAGATCAAGGATTGCTTTAATTCTTAAAGCAGTTGTGTCTTCCCCAGACCCCTGGTCTTTTTTACCCCAACTTCCCCCCCGGCTTTTTTTTTACCCCAACTTCTCCCCCCCCCCGGCTTTTTTTTAAACCCCAATTGACTTTTCAAAGAGAGGAGGGATGGCTGCCACCAGGACATGTCTTTGCTTCCACCATTCTGTCACTCCACAGAGACATGTGCTGGCCCCCACAAACATACTCCTACATGTATAGTATATACAGAATCAGTGGGTGTGCAATATTTAGGGAATAGGAAATCTCATTAGCTCCTGCACTTATGATAGCAGTGGGTTGCTAGGCAACTAGATAATGCAGAATTTCCCCCTGCCCTTTCAAATGTGTGGTCAAGTGTGAAGAGTATTATACACTGCATTTAATGTTTTTAGATTTTTAATCCAATGGTGTTGGTCCAGTGTGTGTCCCCATAGAGCTATGGCCACCTACTTCAACCTGCCTCCACCCAGTGTGGTGTTGGTCCAGTGTGTGTCCCCTTAGAGCTATGGCCACCTACTTCAACCTGCCTCCACCCAGTGTGGTGTTGGTCCAGTGTGTGTCCCCTTAGAGCTATGGCCACCTACTTCAACCTGCCTCCACCCAGTGTGGTGTTGGTCCAGTGTGTGCCCCCTTAGAGCTATGGCCACCTACTTCAACCTGCCTCCACCCAGTGTGGTGTTGGTCCAGTGTGTGCCCCCTTAGAGCTATGGCCACCTACTTCAACCTGCCTCCACCCAGTGTGGTGTTGGTCCAGTGTGTGCCCCCTTAGAGCTATGGCCACCTACTTCAACCTGCCTCCACCCAGTGTGGTGTTGGTCCAGTGTGTGCCCCCTTAGAGCTATGGCCACCTACTTCAACCTGCCTCCACCCAGTGTGGTGTTGGTCCAGTGTGTGTCCCCATAGAGCTGTGCTCCACCTCCTAGTTAGTGCCAGGGCAGTGCCTAGGGCTGTAGGAACTGCTGCTGGAGTGTTGTCTGGGAGGCCACACTAGGCCAGCCTCATAGAACATGTGGTTTACTAGAGAATTTTGCTGTGTGTCGACACTAATCTACACTAATATAACCTAATTAGCACATCCTTGATGCTGAGGTTAAGTATGCTAGTACTCCAAACACTTGTAAGATGTCCACCTCACCTGACTCAGCTTCAGCATTGACCATCATCGAGCATGCGTGAGCATGGTGTGCTCCATGTGGGATAGCTCTGGTGCTGGTTGATGTGCAGATGTGCTACACACGTGAGCAGTTGCTAGTGTTAGGGCCAGTGCAGTTGCTAGTGTTGTTAGGGCCAGGGCAATGGCTAGGGCCAGTGCAGTTGCTAGTGTTAGGGCCAGGGTAATGGCTAGGGCCAGTGCAGTTGCTAATGTTAGGGCCAGGGTAATGGCTAGGGCCAGTGCAGTTGCTAGTGTTAGGGCCAGGGTAATGGCTAGGGCCAGTGCAGTTGCTAGTGTTAGGGCCAGGGTAATGACTAGGGCCAGTGCAGTTGCTAGTGTTAGGGCCAGGGTAATGGCTAGGGCCAGTGCAGTTGCTAGTGTTAGGGCCAGGGTAATGACTAGGGCCAGTGCAGTTGCTAGTGTTAGGGCCAGGGCAATGGCTAGGGCCAGTGCAGTTGCTAGTGTTAGGGCCAGGGTAATGGCTAGGGCCAGTGCAGTTGCTAGTGTTAGGGCCAGGGTAATGGCTAGGGCCAGTGCAGTTGCTAGTGTTAGGGCCAGGGTAATGGCTAGGGCCAGTGCAGTTGCTAGTGTTAGGGCCAGGGTAATGGCTAGGGCCAGTGCAGTTGCTAGTGTTAGGGCCAGGGTAATGGCTAGGGCCAGTGCAGTTGCTAGTGTTAGGACCAGGGTAATGGCTAGGGCCAGTGCAGTTGCTAGTGTTAGGGCCAGGGTAATGACTAGGGCCAGTGCAGTTGCTAGTGTTAGGGCCAGGGTAATGGCTAGGGCCAGTGCAGTTGCTAGTGTTAGGGCCAGGGCAATGGCTAGGGCCAGTGCAGTTGCTAGTGTTAGGGCCAGGGCAATGGCTAGGGCCAGTGCAGTTGCTAGTGTTGTTAGGGCCAGGGCAATGGCTAGGGCCAGTGCAGTTGCTAGTGTTGTTAGGGCCAGGGCAATGGCTAGGGCCAGTGCAGTTGCTAGTGTTAGGGCCAGGGTAATGGCTAGGGCCAGTGCAGTTGCTAGTGTTAGGGCCAGGGTAATGGCTAGGGCCAGTGCAGTTGCTAGTGTTAGGGCCAGGGTAATGGCTAGGACCAGTGCAGTTGCTAGTGTTAGGGCCAGGGTAATGGCTAGGGCCAGGGTAATGGCTAGGGCCAGTGCAGTTGCTAGTGTTAGGGCCAGGGCAATGGCTAGGGCCAGTGCAGTTGCTAGTGTTAGGGCCAGGGCAATGGCTAGGGCCAGTGCAGTTGCTAGTGTTAGGGCGAGGGTAATGACTAGGGCCAGTGCAGTTGCTAGTGTTAGGGCCAGGGTAATGGCTAGGGCCAGTGCAGTTGCTAGTGTTAGGGCCAGGGTAATAGCTAGGACCAGTGCAGTTGCTAGTGTTAGGGCCAGGGCAATGGCTAGGGCCAGTGCAGTTGCTAGTGTTAGGGCCAGGGTAATGGCTAGGGCCAGTGCAGTTGCTAGTGTTAGGGCCAGGGTAATGGCTATGGCCAGTGCAGTTGCTAGTGTTAGGGCCAGGGCAATGGCTATGGCCAGTGCAGTTGCTAGTGTTAGGGCCAGGGTAATGGCTAGGGCCAGTGTAGTTGCTAGTGTTAGGGCCAGGGTAATGCCTAGGGCCAGTGCAGTTGCTAGTGTTAGGGCCAAGGTAATGGCTAGGGCCAGTGCAGTTGCTAGTGTTAGGGCCAGGGTAATGGCTAGGGCCAGTGCAGTTGCTAGTGTTAGGGCCAGGGTAATGGCTAGGGCCAGTACAGTTGCTAGTGTTAGGGCCAGGGTAATGGCTAGGGCCAGTGCAGTTGCTAGTGTTAGGGCCAGGGTAATGGCTAGGGCCAGTGCAGTTGCTAGTGTTAGGGCCAGGGTAATGGCTAGGGCCAGTGCAGTTGCTAGTGTTAGGGCCAGGGTAATGGCTAGGGCCAGTGCAGTTGCTAGTGTTAGGGCCAGGGTAATGACTAGGGCCAGTGCAGTTGCTAGTGTTAGGGCCAGGGTAATGGCTAGGGCCAGTGCAGTTGCTAGTGTTAGGGCCAGGGTAATGGCTAGGGCCAGTGCAGTTGCTAGTGTTAGGGCCAGGGTAATGGCTAGGGCCAGTGCAGTTGCTAGTGTTAGGGCCAGGGTAATGACTAGGGCCAGTGCAGTTGCTAGTGTTAGGGCCAGGGTAATGGCTAGGGCCAGTGCAGTTGCTAGTGTTAGGGCCAGGGTAATGGCTAGGGCCAGTGCAGTTGCTAGTGTTAGGGCCAGGGTAATGGCTATGGCCAATGCAGTTGCTAGTGTTAGGGCCAGGGTAATGGCTAGGGCCAATGCAGTTGCTAGTGTTGTTAGGGCCAGGGCAATGGCTAGGGCCAGTGCAGTTGCTAGTGTTAGGGCCAGGGTAATGGCTAGGGCCAGTGCAGTTGCTAGTGTTAGGGCCAGGGCAATGGCTAGGGCCAGTGCAGTTGCTAGTGTTAGGGCCAGGGCAATGGCTAGGGCCAGTGCAGTTGCTAGTGTTAGGGCCAGGGTAATGGCTAGGGCCAGTGCAGTTGCTAGTGTTAGGGCCAGGGTAATGGCTAGGGCCAGTGCAGTTGCTAGTGTTAGGGCCAGGGTAATGGCTAGGGCCAGTGCAGTTGCTAGTGTTAGGGCCAGGGTAATGACTAGGGCCAGTGCAGTTGCTAGTGTTAGGGCCAGGGCAATGGCTAGGGCCAGTGCAGTTGCTAGTGTTAGGGCCAGGGTAATGGCTAGGGCCAGTGCAGTTGCTAGTGTTAGGGCCAGGGTAATGGCTAGGGCCAGTGCAGTTGCTAGTGTTAGGACCAGGGTAATGGCTAGGGCCAGTGCAGTTGCTAGTGTTAGGGCCAGGGTAATGGCTAGGGCCAGTGCAGTTGCTAGTGTTAGGGCCAGGGCAATGGCTAGGGCCAGTGCAGTTGCTAGTGTTAGGGCCAGGGCAATGGCTAGGGCCAGTGCAGTTGCTAGTGTTGTTAGGGCCAGGGCAATGGCTAGGGCCAGTGCAGTTGCTAGTGTTGTTAGGGCCAGGGCAATGGCTAGGGCCAGTGCAGTTGCTAGTGTTAGGGCCAGGGTAATGGCTAGGGCCAGTGCAGTTGCTAGTGTTAGGGCCAGGGTAATGGCTAGGGCCAGTGCAGTTGCTAGTGTTAGGGCCAGGGTAATGGCTAGGGCCAGTGCAGTTGCTAGTGTTAGGGCCAGGGCAATGGCTAGGGCCAGTGCAGTTGCTAGTGTTAGGGCCAGGGTAATGACTAGGGCCAGTGCAGTTGCTAGTGTTAGGGCCAGGGTAATGACTAGGGCCAGTGCAGTTGCTAGTGTTAGGGCCAGGGTAATGACTAGGGCCAGTGCAGTTGCTAGTGTTAGGGCCAGGGTAATGACTAGGGCCAGTGCAGTTACTAGTGTTAGGGCCAGGGTAATGGCTAGGGCCACTGTAGTTGCTAGTGTTAGGGCCAGGGTAATGGCTAGGGCCAGTGCAGATGCTAGTGTTAGGGCCAGGGTAATGGCTAGGGCCAGTGCAGTTGCTAGTGTTAGGGCCAGGGTAATGGCTAGGGCCAGTGCAGTTGCTAGTGTTAGGGCCAGGGTAATGGCTAGGGCCAGTGCAGTTGCTAGTGTTAGGGCCAGGGTAATGACTAGGGCCAGTGCAGTTGCTAGTGTTAGGGCCAGGGCAATGGCTAGGGCCAGTGCAGTTGCTAGTGTTAGGGCCAGGGTAATGGCTAGGGCCAGTGCAGTTGCTAGTGTTAGGGCCAGGGTAATGGCAAGGGCCAGTGCAGTTGCTAGTGTTAGGGCCAGGGTAATGGCTAGGGCCAGTGCAGTTGCTAGTGTTAGGGCCAGGGTAATGGCTAGGGCCAGTGCAGTTGCTAGTGTTAGGACCAGGGTAATGGCTAGGGCCAGTGCAGTTGCTAGTGTTAGGGCCAGGGTAATGACTAGGGCCAGTGCAGTTGCTAGTGTTAGGGCCAGGGTAATGGCTAGGGCCAGTGCAGTTGCTAGTGTTAGGGCCAGGGCAATGGCTAGGGCCAGTGCAGTTGCTAGTGTTAGGGCCAGGGCAATGGCTAGGGCCAGTGCAGTTGCTAGTGTTAGGGCCAGGGCAATGGCTAGGGCCAGTGCAGTTGCTAGTGTTGTTAGGGCCAGGGCAATGGCTAGGGCCAGTGCAGTTGCTAGTGTTGTTAGGGCCAGGGCAATGGCTAGGGCCAGTGCAGTTGCTAGTGTTAGGGCCAGGGTAATGGCTAGGGCCAGTGCAGTTGCTAGTGTTAGGGCCAGGGTAATGGCTAGGGCCAGTGCAGTTGCTAGTGTTAGGGCCAGGGTAATGGCTAGGGCCAGTGCAGTTGCTAGTGTTAGGGCCAGGGCAATGGCTAGGGCCAGTGCAGTTGCTAGTGTTAGGGCCAGGGTAATGACTAGGGCCAGTGCAGTTGCTAGTGTTAGGGCCAGGGTAATGACTAGGGCCAGTGCAGTTGCTAGTGTTAGGGCCAGGGTAATGACTAGGGCCAGTGCAGTTGCTAGTGTTAGGGCCAGGGTAATGGCTAGGGCCACTGTAGTTGCTAGTGTTAGGGCCAGGGTAATGGCTAGGGCCAGTGCAGATGCTAGTGTTAGGGCCAGGGTAATGGCTAGGGCCAGTGCAGTTGCTAGTGTTAGGGCCAGGGTAATGGCTAGGGCCAGTGCAGTTGCTAGTGTTAGGACCAGGGTAATGGCTAGGGCCAGTGCAGTTGCTAGTGTTAGGGCCAGGGTAATGACTAGGGCCAGTGCAGTTGCTAGTGTTAGGGCCAGGGTAATGGCTAGGGCCAGTGCAGTTGCTAGTGTTAGGGCCAGGGCAATGGCTAGGGCCAGTGCAGTTGCTAGTGTTAGGGCCAGGGCAATGGCTAGGGCCAGTGCAGTTGCTAGTGTTGTTAGGGCCAGGGCAATGGCTAGGGCCAGTGCAGTTGCTAGTGTTGTTAGGGCCAGGGCAATGGCTAGGGCCAGTGCAGTTGCTAGTGTTAGGGCCAGGGTAATGGCTAGGGCCAGTGCAGTTGCTAGTGTTAGGGCCAGGGTAATGGCTAGGGCCAGTGCAGTTGCTAGTGTTAGGGCCAGGGCAATGGCAAGGGCCAGTGCAGTTGCTAGTGTTAGGGCCAGGGTAATGACTAGGGCCAGTGCAGTTGCTAGTGTTAGGGCCAGGGTAATGACTAGGGCCAGTGCAGTTGCTAGTGTTAGGGCCAGGGTAATGACTAGGGCCAGTGCAGTTGCTAGTGTTAGGGCCAGGGTAATGGCTAGGGCCACTGTAGTTGCTAGTGTTAGGGCCAGGGTAATGGCTAGGGCCAGTGCAGATGCTAGTGTTAGGGCCAGGGTAATGGCTAGGGCCAGTGCAGTTGCTAGTGTTAGGGCCAGGGTAATGGCTAGGGCCAGTGCAGTTGCTAGTGTTAGGACCAGGGTAATGGCTAGGGCCAGTGCAGTTGCTAGTGTTAGGGCCAGGGTAATGACTAGGGCCAGTGCAGTTGCTAGTGTTAGGGCCAGGGTAATGGCTAGGGCCAGTGCAGTTGCTAGTGTTAGGGCCAGGGCAATGGCTAGGGCCAGTGCAGTTGCTAGTGTTAGGGCCAGGGTAATGACTAGGGCCAGTGCAGTTGCTAGTGTTAGGGCCAGGGTAATGGCTAGGGCCAGTGCAGTTGCTAGTGTTGTTAGGGCCAGGGCAATGGCTAGGGCCAGTGCAGTTGCTAGTGTTAGGGCCAGGGTAATGGCTAGGGCCAGTGCAGTTGCTAGTGTTAGGGCCAGGGTAATGGCTAGGGCCAGTGCAGTTGCTAGTGTTAGGGCCAGGGTAATGGCTAGGGCCAGTGCAGTTGCTAGTGTTAGGGCCAGGGTAATGACTAGGGTTAATCCATAGCTAGTTTTATCATTGGGATAGTACCAAAGTGTTAAACAAGTGTAGTTAAGACTTTGGACCTCATAGATACTGCACACTTCACTGTATGGACTTGATATATAGATCAAAAGATAGGTCTCTCTGTGTGCTCTCTCTTGATACTAAAAACTGTTGCATAGGTATAGCCATGCTAAAGTTACAGGCAGTCAAAGTTGGGGCCCTCAAAACCTGAATGTCTATGTAGCTCAAGCGCTTGATAATTGAAATACATGTAGTATCCATTACTAGAGGAAGCTACTCTACTATGTGAGTATTTTAATTAGGCACTAATGGCCAAGCTCCAGGTGGTGTGTGTGTGCGTGTGTTAGAGATATGTAGAGGGTGTGTGGGCTCCACTGGTGTCCCAACACAACTATGTATATTGTTACATAACACATTCCAGGCCAACCCTGTGTGCTTGAGGAGACATCCACACCAGCTCCCTGTGGCCCCATAAATCATGATGCTCTACACTAGCAAGACTTATGCAACATTGAGCAGTTGATCTGGAGACATGAATCAATGGCTGCATACTCCATCATGAGCTTCTAGTGTGAGTGTGTGTGTGTGTGGTGTGTGTGTGTGTGTGTGTTCACTGGTTGTATGGGGCAGTAGCTATTGGTGCACTCACCCTGAAAACCGTGGGCTACCATGAAAGTGCATATCTGTGCACACATTCATGCTGTGCTAGTGATTGATGTGCCACCTGCAGCCAGTGTAGAGTGCTTGCTGAGGGCAGTTTAGTTTGGCCCTACATGGTCATGTATTGGAGCTGCAGGTTGCCATGTGAAGTGGAGTCAGCCCTCACCTCTTGCTAGTAGCTACTTGCCAGCATCAAGTCTTGAGTGGCTATAAGCACTGGGACTGGTAGGGCTGCTCAAACACTACAGATGGGGCCAGCAGTTTATATGGTTATGTTCCTGTGAAGAGGGAGGGGTCTAAATTATATACTGACAAACATGACCATGTGGTTATGACTTACCAGCTCCTAGATTGCACACACTTCACTGTAGATATGCAGTATATTGTAGAGTGGCTGGAACATTGTTGATGTTCCAGCCACCCACACTTGCCCAAGTGCTTGACCACCTACTTATGTGTGAGCTAATAATGACAGCACTTATTGTATGGGAGAGCCTCAGGTGCCAACTTCAATGCCTTGCACTCAACAATTAGCAGCATGGGCAGGTGGTTTGGAGGCCCCAACTTTGACTGCCTGTACCTTGGGGGTGCTTGCTTGTACTTATGCAACAGTTTTTAGTATCAAGAGAGAGCACACAGAGAGACCTATCTTTTCAGTTCTAGATCAAGTCCATACAGTGAAGTGTGCAGAATCTATGGAGGTCCAAAGTGGTAACCACCACTTTGGTACTATCCCAATTATTCTTTTCTGAAGAGGTATTTCTGAAGAGGTATGCAATGAAGTGGGCGGCTACAAGTATCGTAACTCAAGAATGGATGACAATAATGAGCTGAAGCTTGAAATGCAGTTAGTATAATAGTGAAGCTAGTGAATGGCAAAGGACAAAGATTAGAATATATTTTTAGGGATTAAAAAAAGAATTGTCTACTCCACTTGGACCATGACTAGGGCTAGGGTTAGTGCTTGGACCATGACTAGGGCTAGGGTTAGTGCTTGGACCATGACTAGGGTTAGGGTTAGTGCTTGGACCATGACTAGGGTTAGGGTTAGTGCTTGGACCATGACTAGGGTTAGGGTTAGTGCTTGGACCATGACTAGGGCTAGGGTTAGTGCTTGGACCATGACTAGGGTTAGGGTTAGTGCTTGGACCATGACTAGGGTTAGGGTTAGTGCTTGGACCATGACTAGGGCTAGGGTTAGTGCTTGGACCATGACTAGGGTTAGGGTTAGTGCTTGGACCATGACTAGGGTTAGGGTTAGTGCTTGGACCATGACTAGGGCTAGGGTTAGTGCTTGGACCATGACTAGGGTTAGGGTTAGTGCTTGGACCATGACTAGGGTTAGGGTTAGTGCTTGGACCATGACTAGGGCTAGGGTTAGTGCTTGGACCATGACTAGGGTTAGGGTTAGTGCTTGGACCATGACTAGGGTTAGGGTTAGTGCTTGGACCATGACTAGGGTTAGGGTTAGTGCTTGGACCATGACTAGGGTTAGGGTTAGTGCTTGGACCATGACTAGGGTTAGGGTTAGTGCTTGGACCATGACTAGGGTTAGGGTTAGTGCTTGGACCATGACTAGGGTTAGGGTTAGTGCTTGGACCATGACTAGGGTTAGGGTTAGTGCTTGGACCATGACTAATGATTAGAGTTAGGATTGGGAGGATCAGGGCCAAGGGATTGGCTAGGGCTAGGGCAATAGCTAGGGTTAGGGTTAGGGCTTGGACAATGACTAGGGTTAGGGCCTGGACAATGACTACGGTTAGGGTTTGGAAGGTCAGGGCCAAGGGATTGGCTAGGGATAGGGCAATGGCTAGATTTACATGTGAATGGGATTAAGGCAAGTATGTCCTCCATTCTTGATTATTAAAATCTTATGGTATAGTCAATTGGGTTAAAAAAAACACGTTTCCCTTAACTTTACCTTTTAAGAGCCAGATTAAAGGATTTACTGAAAACACATGTGCCCTCCTCTAGTACTTTACTATCAAATGATGACTAGCATAAATAAAATAAAATATCCTATGTCCTATAATGAAATATTAATAAAAATATTTATTAATATGGTGGCTTTTTTAGGGGTAAAAAAAAAAATCCGGTTCGGGGTAAAAAAAACCCACTCCTTTAAAAATATCCTAAAAGATAAAATCAAATTTAATTACTTCAAAAAAATTTCAATTGAATCTTTTTTCATTAAAATTTGTTCAAATAGTACAGTAATGGTTTACAGTGGGTTTTATTGCATTTTCTTAATTGAAAATGTTTATCACTTTTGCTTCACACTCAAACTTCAGCGGTGTCTTCCCTCGACTAACTGTTTCCACTACTGGCTGAACAGGGCCATACATGCAACCATCCACTGCTACTATCTCCACATCTTCCTGCCTTGGCCAATCATAGAAAATGTGTGTTGAGTCTGTGCTTCACTCTCTTTTTTTGAAGGAAGGTAAATTCAGCTGAAGTGGGATCAGCATCTTCGTCATCACTGAAAACTTTTGATAGTCCATATACCATTGATAATCAAATACTAAAGTTGGTTCATTCATATTCAGTTATCACATTATATATATATATACTATTGTATCATTCTGTCCATCAGAATGATATAGTCCATGTACCATTCACTAGGTGGTTTATTCAGTACTTGGGGGGGAAAATAGAAAAAAATTGCAAAAAAAACAGCTGGCTTTTTTTAACCCAAAAATATCTGGGGTAAAAAAAAGCCAGTCCAAAAAACCCTAAAATATCAGATTTTTTGTTTTTTATAAACCATTTTATAAACCATTTAGTAACTATTTTCTTTTGGCTAGCGTTCATAATTTACTATTAATCTACCCAAAAGTTCAGGTGAGTCAGAAAAAAGTTAATTTCGGGTATTTTCTACATGTTTAGGTTCTTTATTTTGTCATATCCTCCATGTTAATATTTTTATACAAAAACACACATTAATGAAAAGTCCATTAAAAGTACTAGACAGATCAAGGATTGCTTAAATTCTTAAAGCAGTTGTGTCTTCCCAGACCCCCTTTTTTTTTACCCCAACTTCCCCCCCCCCGGCTACTCCAATTGACTATAACTTGAGAATCCCCTTCTTCAAAGAGAGGAGGGATGGCTGCCTGCTTCCACCATTCTGTCACTCCACAGAGACATGTGCTGGCCCCCACAAACATACTCCTACATGTATATATTGTATATACAGAATCAGTGGGTGTGCAATATTTAGGGAATAGGAAATCCCATTAGCTTCTGCACTTTGATGATAGCAGTGGGTTGCTTAGCAACTAGATAATGCACCCTGCCCTTTGAAATGTGTGGTCAAGTGTGAAGAGTATTATATACTGCATTTAATGTTTTTAGATTTTTAATCCAGTGGTGTTGGTCCAGTGTGTGTCCCCATAGAGCTATGGCCACCTACTTCAACCTGCCTCCACCCAGTGTGGTGTTGGTCCAGTGTGTGCCCCCTTAGAGCTATGGCCACCTACTTCAACCTGCCTCCACCCAGTGTAGTGTTGGTCCAGGGTGTGTCCCCATGTAGAGCTATGGCCACCTACTTCAACCTGCCTCCACCCAGTGTGGTGTTGGTCCAGGGTGTGTCCCCATAGAGCTATGGTCACCTGCTTCAACCTGCCTCCACCCAGTGTAGTGTTGGTCCAGTGTGTGTCCCCATAGAGCTATCGCCATCTGCTTCAACCTGCCTCCACCCAGTGTGGTGTTGGTCCAGTGTGTGTCCCCATAGAGCTATGGCCACCTACTTCAACCTGCCTCCACCCAGTGTGGTGTTGGTCCAGTGTGTGTCCCCATAGAGCTATGGCCACCTACTTCAACCTGCCTCCACCCAGTGTGGTGTTGGTCCAGTGTGTTTCCCCATAGAGCTATGGCCACCTACTTCAACCTGCCTCCACCCAGTGTGGTGTTGGTCCAGTGTGTGTCCCCATAGAGCTATGGCCACCTACTTCAACCTGCCTCCACCCAGTGTGGTGTTGGTCCAGTGTGTGTCCCCATAGAGCTATGGTCACCTACTTCATCAACCTGCCTCTTCCCAGTGTGGTGTTGGTCCAGTGTGTGTCCCCATAGAGCTATGGCCACCTACTTCAACCTGCCTCCACCCAGTGTGGTGTTGGTCCAGTGTGTGTCCCCATAGAGCTATGGCCACCTACTTCAACCTGCCTCCACCCAGTGTGGTGTTGGTCCAGTGTGTTTCCCCATAGAGCTATGGCCACCTACTTCAACCTGCCTCCACCCAGTGTGGTGTTGGTCCAGTGTGTGTCCCCATAGAGCTATGGCCACCTACTTCAACCTGCCTCCACCCAGTGTGGTGTTGGTCCAGTGTGTGTCCCCATAGAGCTATGGTCACCTACTTCATCAACCTGCCTCTTCCCAGTGTGGTGTTGGTCCAGTGTGTGTCCCCATAGAGCTATGGCCACTTACTTCAACCTGCCTCCACCCAGTGTGGTGTTGGTCCAGTGTGTGTCCCCATAGAGCTATGGCCACCTCCTAGTTAGTGCCGGGCAGTGCCTAGGGCTGTAGGAACTGCTGCTGGAGTGTTGTGTGGGAGGCCACACTAGGCCAGCCTCATAGAACATGTGGTTTACTCGAGAAGTTAGCATCCTTTGTGGTGGGTTTACACTACTATTACCTAATTAGCACATCCTTTATGCTGAGGTCAGGTATGCTAGTACTCCACACACTTGTAAGATGTCCACCTCACCTGACTCAGCTTCAGCATGGACCATCATTGAGCATGCGTGAGCATGGTGTGCTCCATGTGGGATAGCTCTGGTGCTGGTTGATGTGCGGAGGTGTGCAGACGTTCCAACCCCCAGAGATGAAAATTAGGGAACCTTCGCCTAAATTAGATTTTGCTTAAATTAGGTAGATTTCTCCCAATTCTTGTGTATAGCTATATAGTTATAGTTATAGGAAAAAATGTAAATACCTTATTCACTTGAATAGAAGTCGCTCTGAAAGCTGCATTCACACCTAGTTAATTACACCACCGCTCTTGCACACGTGCAGTTGTTTATCATTAGCTAAGATAGCTTGTCTGCCGAGTTGATCAAGAAATCATTCCGTGCTTGTGGCATCACTGTGAAGGTGGACGGGTCTGAAGATGGAGAAATTTAATGCCTCAAAAGTCGATAAAGTAGCAGCTTTAGCTATCCCAGCCATTACACAAGCTACTCACCAGCTGTTGGAAGGAAGTGGCAGCGGTGGAGAAGATCCATTTGCTTCCCTGGACGAAAAGGATGAAGAACAGATCGAACATAACGAACTCATTGTAGATAACATTATAGATAACGATAGCAATTCTCTAGCCAGCTAACTACTACCTACTACCTGCTCAATGTTTGAAATGAAACAATCACAACCACAATGACGCACACAAAAATTGCGTCAGCACAATAGCACAAGACTGGCTTGGCACTGCGCAAGCGCATTGCTTGAAGATAGCAACTTGATTTGGCTGAAATAAGTACAAGTCGCGACTTCTATTCGAGTGAATACGGTATTCATAAAAAGTGAAATATAATGATAAAATTCACTTCATCCAACTAGAATAAAATCAATGAAATATAACAGCAACAGCAGTATATATATATATATATATATAGGTAGCAAAATCAATAGGAATAGTATATATATATATATATATATAGGTAGCAAAATCAATAGGAATAGTATATATATATATATATATATATATACATAGGTAGCAAAATCAATAGGAATAGTATATATATATATATATATATAGGTAGCAAAATCAATAGGAATAGTATATATATATATATATATATATATATATATACATAGGTAGCAAAATCAATAGGAATAGTATATATATATATAGGTAGCAAAATCAATAGGAATAGTATATATATATATATAGGTAGCAAAATCAATAGGAATAGTATATATATATATAGGTAGCAAAATCAATAGGAATAGTATATATATATATATATATAGGTAGCAAAATCAATAGGAATAGTATATATATATATATATATATATAGGTAGCAAAATCAATAGGAATAGTATATATATATATATATATATAGGTAGCAAAATCAATAGGAATAGTATATATATATATATATATATATATATATAGGTAGCAAAATCAATAGGAATAGTATATATATATATATATATATATATAGGTAGCAAAATCAATAGGAATAGTATATATATATATATATATATAGGTAGCAAAATCAATAGGAATAGTATATATATATATATATATATATATATAGGTAGCAAAATCAATAGGAATAGTATATATATATATATATATATATATATATATATATATATATAGGTAGCAAAATCAATAGGAATAGTATATATATATATATATATATATATAGGTAGCAAAATCAATAGGAATAGTATATATATATATATATATATATATAGGTAGCAAAATCAATAGGAATAGTATATATATATATATATATATATAGGTAGCAAAATCAATAGGAATAGTATATATATATATATATATATAGGTAGCAAAATCAATAGGAATAGTATATATATATATATATATATATATATATATAGGTAGCAAAATCAATAGGAATAGTATATATATATATATATATATATATATATATATATAGGTAGCAAAATCAATAGGAATAGTATATATATATATATATATATATATATATATATATATATATATATAGGTAGCAAAATCAATAGGAATAGTATATATATATATATAGTATATATATATATATATATATATATATAGGTAGCAAAATCAATAGGAATAGTATATATATATATATATATATAGGTAGCAAAATCAATAGGAATAGTATATATATATATATATATATATATAGGTAGCAAAATCAATAGGAATAGTATATATATATATATATATATATATATATATATATATAGGTAGCAAAATCAATAGGAATAGTATATATATATATATATATATAGGTAGCAAAATCAATAGGAATAGTATATATATATATATATATATATATAGGTAGCAAAATCAATAGGAATAGTATATATATATATATATATATATAGGTAGCAAAATCAATAGGAATAGTATATATATATATATATATATAGGTAGCAAAATCAATAGGAATAGTATATATATATATATATATATATATATAGGTAGCAAAATCAATAGGAATAGTATATATATATATATATATATATATATATATATATATATAGGTAGCAAAATCAATAGGAATAGTATATATATATATATATAGGTAGCAAAATCAATAGGAATAGTATATATATATATATATATATATATAGGTAGCAAAATCAATAGGAATAGTATATATATATATATATATATATAGGTAGCAAAATCAATAGGAATAGTATATATATATATATATATATAGGTAGCAAAATCAATAGGAATAGTATATATATATATATATATATATAGGTAGCAAAATCAATAGGAATAGTATATATATATATATATATATATATATATATAGGTAGCAAAATCAATAGGAATAGTATATATATATATATATATATATATATATATATAGGTAGCAAAATCAATAGGAATAGTATATATATATATATATATATAGGTAGCAAAATCAATAGGAATAGTATATATATATATATATATATATATAGGTAGCAAAATCAATAGGAATAGTATATATATATATATATATATATAGGTAGCAAAATCAATAGGAATAGTATATATATATATATATATATATAGGTAGCAAAATCAATAGGAATAGTATATATATATATATATATATAGGTAGCAAAATCAATAGGAATAGTATATATATATATATATATATATAGGTAGGAAAATCAATAGGAATAGTATATATATATATATATATATATATAGGTAGCAAAATCAATAGGAATAGTATATATATATATATATATATATATATATAGGTAGCAAAATCAATAGGAATAGTATATATATATATATATATATATAGGTAGGAAAATCAATAGGAATAGTATATATATATATATATATATATAGGTAGCAAAATCAATAGGAATAGTATATATATATATATATATATATAGGTAGCAAAATCAATAGGAATAGTATATATATATATATATATATATATATAGGTAGCAAAATCAATAGGAATAGTATATATATATATATATATATATATAGGTAGCAAAATCAATAGGAATAGTATATATATATATATATATATAGGTAGCAAAATCAATAGGAATAGTATATATATATATATATATATATAGGTAGGAAAATCAATAGGAATAGTATATATATATATATATATATATATATATATATAGGTAGCAAAATCAATAGGAATAGTATATATATATATATATATATATATATAGGTAGCAAAATCAATAGGAATAGTATATATATATATATATATATATAGGTAGGAAAATCAATAGGAATAGTATATATATATATATATATATAGGTAGGAAAATCAATAGGAATAGTATATATATATATATATATATATATAGGTAGCAAAATCAATAGGAATAGTATATATATATATATATATATATAGGTAGCAAAATCAATAGGAATAGTATATATATATATATATATATATAGGTAGGAAAATCAATAGGAATAGTATATATATATATATATATATAGGTAGCAAAATCAATAGGAATAGTATATATATATATATATATATATAGGTAGCAAAATCAATAGGAATAATATATATATACATGTATAACGGAACAGCAACATTGGCTCAACTCGGCATAAGAGCCGATCAGAAAGGGATATTTACTCACCCAATCTTTGCTCTATCTTGTTTTTTATATTTCTTCTTTCTTTGTTTAAAGGAAGAGACACTACTAACACTAACAGCTGATTTCTAATTCCGTTTCTTCCTCGCTACTTGAACTTCCGCTTTCTCTTAGTCTCTTAGTGCCATTTTTGATTTCCTCCAGGGTTCAAAGTCCGCATACAACTGCCACGGTCGCGGTGATTGTGAGGAAAGAACAGCAGTCTGTAGGATTTGTGATAGTCTATGAATTTGTGGATTTCTGTTAGCTGCTAGTCTCTGGATTTTTAAAAATCGGGAGAATTTTATGAAAATCGGGAGATCGGGAGATTGGGTCCAAATTCGGGAGACTCCCCCAAAAATCGGAAGGGTTGGAACGGATGTGTGTGTCTAGTGAATAATCTTCTAGTGAGGGCATGGTGGGTGTGTCTAGTGAATAATCTTCTAGTGAGGGCATGGTGGGTGTGTCTAGTGAATAATCTTCTAGTGAGGGCATGATGGGTGTGTCTAGTGAATAATCTTCTAGTGAGGGCATGGTGGGTGTGTCTAGTGAATAATCTTCTAGTGAGGGCATGGTGGGTGTGTCCAGTGAATAATCTTCTAGTGAGGGCATGATGGGTGTGTCTAGTGAATAATCTACTAGTGAGGGCATGGTGGGTGTGTCTAGTGAATAATCTTCTAGTGAGGGCATGATGGGTGTGTCTAGTGAATAATCTTCTAGTGAGGGCATGATGGATGTGTCTAGTGAATAATCTTCTAGTGAGGGCATGATGGGTGTGTCTAGTGAATAATCTTCTAGTGAGGGCATGGTGGGTGTGTCTAGTGAATAATCTTCTAGTGAGGGCATGATGGATGTGTCTAGTGAATAATCTTCTAGTGAGGGCATGATGGGTGTGTCTAGTGAATAATCTTCTAGTGAGGGCATGGTGGGTGTGTCTAGTGACTAATCTTCTAGTGAGGGCATGGTGGGTGTGTCTAGTGAATAATCTACTAGTGAGCGCATGATGGGTGTGTCTAGTGAATAATCTTCTAGTGAGGGCATGATGGGTGTGTCTAGTGAATAATCTTCTAGTGTGGGCATGGTGTGTGTGTCTAGTGAATAATCTTCTAGTGAGGGCATGATGGGTGTGTCTAGTGAATAATCTTCTAGTGAGGGCATGATGGGTGTGTCTAGTGAATAATCTTCTAGTGAGGGCATGGTGGGTGTGTCTAGTGAATAATCTTCTAGTGAGGGCATGATGGGTGTGTCTAGTGAATAATCTTCTAGTGAGGGCATGGTGTGTGTGTCTAGTGAATAATCTTCTAGTGAGGGCATGGTGGGTGTGTCTAGTGAATAATCTTCTAGTGAGGGCATGGTGGGTGTGTCTAGTGAATAATCTTCTAGTGAGGGCATGGTGGGTGTGTCTAGTGAATAATCTTCTAGTGAGGGCATGATGGGTGTGTCTAGTGAATAATCTTCTAGTGAGGGCATGATGGGTGTGTCTAGTGAATAATCTTCTAGTGAGGGCATGATGGGTGTGTCTAGTGAATAATCTTCTAGTGAGGGCATGGTGGGTGTGTCTAGTGACTAATCTTCTAGTCAGGGCATGGTGGGTGTGTCTAGTGAATAATCTTCTAGTGAGGGCATGGTGGGTGTGTCTAGTGACTAATCTTCTAGTGAGGGCATGGTGGGTGTGTCTAGTGAATAATCTTCTAGTGAGGGCATGGTGGGTGTGTCTAGTGAATAATCTTCTAGTGAGGGCATGGTGGGTGTGTCTAGTGAATAATCTTCTAGTGAGGGCATGGTGGGTGTGTCTAGTGAATAATCTTCTAGTGAGGGCATGATGGGTGTGTCTAGTGAATAATCTTCTAGTGAGGGCATGGTGGGTGTGTCTAGTGAATAATCTTATAGTGAGGGCATGGTGGGTGTGTCTAGTGAATAATCTTCTAGTGAGGGCATGATGGATGTGTCTAGTGAATAATCTTCTAGTGAGGGCATGGTGGGTGTGTCTAGTGAATAATCTTCTAGTGAGGGCATGGTGGGTGTGTCTAGTGAATAATCTTCTAGTGAGGGCATGATGGGTGTGTCTAGTGAATAATCTTCTAGTGAGGGCATGATGGATGTGTCTAGTGAATAATCTTCTAGTGAGGGCATGATGGGTGTGTCTAGTGAATAATCTTCTAGTGAGGGCATGGTGGGTGTGTCTAGTGAATAATCTTCTAGTGAGGGCATGATGGGTGTGTCTAGTGAATAATCTTCTAGTGAGGGCATGATGGGTGTGTCTAGTGAATAATCTTCTAGTGAGGGCATGATGGGTGTGTCTAGTGAATAATCTTCTAGTGAGGGCATGGTGGGTGTGTCTAGTGAATAATCTTCTAGTGAGGGCATGGTGGGTGTGTCTAGTGAATAATCTTCTAGTGAGGGCATGGTGGGTGTGTCTAGTGAATAATCTTCTAGTGAGGGCATGGTGGGTGTGTCTAGTGAATAATCTTCTAGTGAGGGCATGGTGGGTGTGTCTAGTGAATAATCTTCTAGTGAGGGCATGATGGGTGTGTCTAGTGAATAATCTTCTAGTGAGGGCATGGTGGGTGTGTCTAGTGAATAATCTTCTAGTGAGGGCATGATGGGTGTGTCTAGTGAATAATCTTCTAGTGAGGGCATGATGGGTGTGTCTAGTGAATAATCTTCTAGTGAGGGCATGATGGGTGTGTCTAGTGAATAATCTTCTAGTGAGGGCATGGTGGGTGTGTCTAGTGAATAATCTTCTAGTGAGGGCATGGTGGGTGTGTCTAGTGAATAATCTTCTAGTGAGGGCATGGTGGGTGTGTCTAGTGAATAGAATAATCTTCTAGTGAGGGCATGGTGGGTGTGTCTAGTGAATAATCTTCTAGTGAGGGCATGGTGGGTGTGTCTAGTGAATAATCTTCTAGTGAGGGCATGGTGGGTGTGTCTAGTGAATAATCTTCTAGTGAGGGCATGAGGGGTGTGTCATAGATTCTGCACACTTCATGGTATGGACTTGATATATAGCTCAAAAGATAGGTCTCTCTGTGTGCTCTCTCTTGACTAAAACATGTTGCATGGGTATAGCTCCATAAAGAGTTTTAGTATCAAGAGGGAGCACACAGAGAGACCTATCTATTGAGCTATATATCAAGTCCATACAGTGAAGTGTGCAGAATCAATGGAGGTCCAAAGTGGTATAATCACAGTAGTTTAACACTTTGCCCACTTATTCATTTCTGGAGAGGTACATGTATGCAATGGCTAAAAGTATCGTAACTCAAGAATGGTTGACAATAATGAGCTAAAGCTTGAAATGCAGTTAGTATAATAGTGAAGGTAGTGAATGGCGAAGGACAAAGATTAGAATATATTTTTGGGATTAAAAAAGAATTGTCTAATACTGTTGGACAATGACTAGGGTTAGGGCTTGGACAATGACTAGGGTTAGGGCTTGGACAATGACTAGGGTTAGGGCTTGGACAATGACTAGGGTTAGGGCTTGGACAATGACTAGGGTTAGGGCTTGGACCATGGCTAGGGTTAGGGCTTGGACCATGACTAGGGTTAGGGCTTGGACAATGACTAGGGTTAGGGCCTGGGCAATGACTAGGGTTAGGGCTTGGACAATGACTAGGGTTAGGGCTTGGACAATGACTAGGGTTAGGGCTTGGACAATGACTAGGGTTAGGGCTTGGACAATGACTAGGGTTAGGGCTTGGACAATGACTAGGGTTAGGGCTTGGACAATGACTAGGGTTAGGGCTTGGACCATGACTAGGGTAAGGGCTTTGACAATGACTAGGGTTAGGGCTTGGACAATGACTAGGGTTAGGACTTGGACAATGACTAGGGTTAGGGCTTGGACAATGACTAGGGTTAGGGCTTGGACAATGACTAGGGTTAGGGCTTGGACAATGACTAGGGTTAGGGCTTGGACCATGACTAGGGTTAGGGCTTGGACCATGACTAGGGTTAGGGCTTGGACAATGACTAGGGTTAGGGCTTGGACAATGACTAGGGTTAGGGCTTGGACCATGACTAGGGTAAGGGCTTGGACAATGACTAGGGTTAGGGCTTGGACAATGACTAGGGTTAGGACTTGGACAATGACTAGGGTTAGGGCTTGGACAATGACTAGGGTTAGGGCTTGGACAATGACTAGGGTTAGGGCTTGGACCATGACTAGGGTTAGGGCTTGGACAATGACTAGGGTTAGGGCTTGGACCATGACTAGGGTTAGGGCTTGGACCATGACTAGGGTTAGGGCTTGGACAATGACTAGGGTTAGGGCTTGGACCATGGCTAGGGTTAGGGCTTGGACAATGACTAGGCTTGGACCATGACTAGGGTTAGGGCTTGGACAATGACTAGGGTTAGGGCTTGGACAATGACTAGGGTTAGGGCTTGGACCATGGCTAGGGTTAGGGCTTGGACAATGACTAGGGTTAGGGCTTGGACCATGACTAGGGTTAGGGCTTGGACCATGACTAGGGTTAGGGCTTGGACCATGACTTGGGTTAGGGCTTGGAAAATGACTAGGGTTAGGGCTTGGACCATGACTAGGGTTAGGGCTTGGACAATGACTAGGGTTAGGGCTTGGACAATGACTAGGGTTAGGGCTTGGACCATGACTAGGGTTAGGGCTTGCACAATGACTAGGGTTAGGGCTTGGACAATGACTAGGGTTAGGGCTTGGACAATGACTAGGGTTAGGGCTTGGACAATGACTAGGGTTAGGACTTGGACAATGACTAGGGTTAGGGCTTGGACAATGACTAGGGTTAGGGCTTGGACAATGACTAGGGTTAGGGCTTGGACCATGACTAGGGTTAGGGCTTGGACAATGACTAGGGTTAGGGCTTGGACCATGACTAGGGTTAGGGCTTGTACCATGACTAGGGTTAGGGCTTGGACAATGACTAGGGCCAGGACTTGGACAATGACTAGGGTTAGGGCTTGGACCATAACCCTAGTCATTGTCCAAGCCCTAACCCTAGTCATGGTCAAGCCCTAACCCTAGTCATTGTCCAAGCCCTATGGTCCAAGCCCTAGCCCTAGTCATTGTCCAAGCCCTAACCCTAGTCATTGTCCAGGCCCTAACCCTAGTCATTGTCCAAGCCCTAACCCTAGTCATGGTCCAAGCCCTAACCCTAGTCATTGTCCAAGCCCTAACCCTAGTCATGGTCCAAGCCCTAGCCCTAGTCATTGTCCAAGCCCTAACCCTAGTCATTGTCCAAGCCCTAACCCTAGTCATGGTCCAAGCCCCCTAGTCATTGTCCAAGCCCTAACCGTAGTCATTGTCCAAGCCTGGACAATGACTAGGGTTAGGGCTTGGACAATGACTTGGTACATGACTAGGGTTAGGGCTTGGACCATGACTAGGGTTAGGGCTTGGACCATGACTAGGGTTAGGGCTTGGACAATGACTAGGGTTAGGGACCATGACTAGGGTTAGGGCTTGGACGATTACTAGGGTTAGGGCTTGGGCAATGACTAGGGTTAGGGCTTGGACCATCACTAGGGTTAGGGCTTGGACAATGACTAGGGTTAGGGCTTGGACAATGACTAGGGTTAGGGCTTGGAGAATGACTAGGGTCAGGGCTTGGACCATGACTAGGGTCAGACAATGACAAGGGCTAGGGCTTGGACCATGACTTGATGACTAGGCTTAGGGCTTGGACAATGACTAGGGTTAGGGCTTGTACTAGGGTTAGGGCTTGGACAATGACTAGGGTGGGCTTTGACTAGGGTTAGGGCTTGGACGATGACTATGGTTAGGGCTTGGACCATGACTAGGGTTAGGGTTTGGACAATGACTAGGGTCACGGAATGACTAGGGTTAGTGCTTGGACAATGACTAGGATTAGGGCTTGGACAATGACTAGGATTAGGGCCTGGACAATGACTAGGGTTAGGGCTTGGACAATGATTAGGGTTAGGGCCTGGACAATGACTAGGGTTAGGGCCTGGACTATGACTATGGTTAGGGCTTGGATAATGACTAGTGTTAGGGCTTGGACAATGAATAGGGTTAGGGCTTGGACAATGACTAGGGTAAGGGCCTGGACAATGACTAGGGTTAGGGCTTGGACAATGACTAGGGTTAGGGCTTGGACAATGACTAGGACAATGACTAGGGTTAGGGCTTGAACAATGACTAGGGTTAGGACTTGGATAATGGCTAGGGTTATGGCTTGGACAATGACTAGGGTTAGGGCCCTGACAATGACTAGGGTTTATGGCTTGGACCATGACTAGGGTTAGGGCTTAAATGACTATGGTTAGGACTTGGACAATGACTAGGGTCAGGGCATGGACAATGACTAGGGTTAGGGCCTGGACAATGACTAGGGTTAGGGCTTGGACAATGACTAGGGTTAGGGCCTAGACAATGACTAGGGTAAGGGCTTGGATTATGACAAGAGCTAGGGCTTCGACAATGACTAGGGTTAGGGCTTAAATAACTAGGGTTAGGGCTTGGACCATGACTAGGGTTAGGGCTTGGACAATGACTAGGCTTAGGGCTTGGACAATGACTAGGGTTAGGGCTTGGACAATGACTAGGGTAAGGGCTTGGATTATGACTAGGGTTAGGGCTTGGATTATGACAAGAGTTAGGGCTTCGACAATGGCTAGGGTTAGTGCCTGGACAACGAGTTAGGAATTAAACCATGACACAGAATTTCACTAGACCTCCACACACCTCACACAGGACACAGGGTTTCACTAGAACTCCACACTCCTCACACAGGGCACAGAGTTTCACTAGACCTCCACACTCCTCACACAGGGCACAGAATTTCACTAGACCTCCACACTCCTCACACAGGGCACAGAGTTTCACTAGACCTCCACACTCCTCACACAGGGCACAGAGTTTCACTAGACCTCCACACTCCTCACACAGGGCACAGAGTTTCACTAGACCTCCACACTCCTCACACAGGGCACAGAGTTTCACTAGACCTCCACACACCTCACACAGGGCACAGAGTTTCACTAGACCTCCACACTCCTCACACAGGGCACAGAGTTTCACTAGACCTCCACACTCCTCACACAGGGCACAGAGTTTCACTAGACCTCCACACTCCTCACACAGGGCACAGAGTTTCACTAGACCTCCACACTCCTCACACAGGGCACAGAGTTTCACTAGACCTCCACACTCCTCACACAGGGCACAGAGTTTCACTAGACCTCCACACTCCTCACACAGGGCACAGAGTTTCACTAGACCTCCACACTCCTCACACAGGGCACAGAGTTTCACTAGACCTCCACACTCCTCACACAGGGCAGGTAGTTTCTCTAGACCTCCACACTCCTCACACAGGGCACAGAGTTTCACTAGACCTCCACACTCCTCACACAGGGCAGGTAGTTTCACTAGACTCCACACTCCTCACACAGGGCACAGAGTTTCACTAGACCTCCACACTCCTCACACAGGGCAGGTAGTTTCACTAGACCTCCACACTCCTCACACAGGGCACAGAGTTTCACTAGACCTCCACACTCCTCACACAGGGCAGGTAGTTTCTCTAGACCTCCACACTCCTCACACAGGGCACAGAGTTTCACTAGACCTCCACACTCCTCGCATAGGGCACAGAGTTTCACTAAACCTCCACACTCCTCACATAGGACAGAGAGAAGCCTGGCCATGCACCAGACTACATGACTGCCCCCCTCTAAGTTAGCCCTAGGCAATGGGAACAGCAACTGTATGTGGTGGGTACTATTAGGAATAGAACAATTGCCACATTCTTTATGAGGTGACCTCAGATCTGTTCCATTTGTAGTGCCCACCATCACAAAGGAAGGGCAAATGTCCCTGCCAAATATGTCCTCCATTTTTTGTTTCCATGGGCTTGTGGTGACTTGAGAATCCCCTTCTTCAAGGAGAGGACATGCCACCATTCTGTCACTCCACAGAGACATGTGCTGGCCCCCACAAACATACTCCTACATGTAATGTATATACAGAATCAGTGGGTGTGCAATATTTAGGAAATAGGAAATCTCATTCGCTCCTGCACTTTGATGATAGCTGTGGGTTGCTAAGCAACTAGGGAATGCAGAATTTCCCCGTGCCCTTTGAAATGTGTGGGGAAGTGTGAAGAGTATTATACACTGCATTTAATGTTTTTAGATTTTTAATCCAGTGGTGTTGGTCCAGTGTGTGTCCCCATAGAGCTATGGCCATCTACTTCTACCTGCCTCCACCCAGTGTGGTGTTGGTCCAGTGTGTGTCCCCATAGAGCTATGGCCACCTACTTCAACCTGCCTCCACCCAGTGTGATGTTGGTCCAGTGTGTGTCCCCATAGAGCGATGGCCACCTACTTCAACCTGCCTCCACCCAGTGTGGTGTTGGTCCAGTGTGTGTCCCCATAGAGCGATGGCCACCTACTTCAACCTGCCTCCACCCAGTGTGGTGTTGGTCCAGTGTGGGTCCCATAGAGTTATGGCCACCTACATGTACTTCACCCTGCCTCCACCCAGTGTGGTGTGGGTCCCATAGAGCTATGGCCACCTACTTCAACCTGCCTCCACCCAGTGTGGTGTTGGTCCAATGTGTGTCCCCATAGAGCTATGCTCCACCTTCTTGTTAGTGCCAGGGCAGTGCCTAGGGCTGTAGGAACTTCTGCTGGAGTGTTGTCTGGGAGGCCACACTAGGCCAGCCTCATAGAACATGTGATATACTAGAGAATTTTTGCATCCTTTGTTGTGTGTCGACACTAATCTACACTAATATATCTTAATTAGCACAACATGAGGTTAGGTATGCACACACTTGTAAGATGTCCACCTCACCTGACTCAGCTTAAGAATGGACCATCATTGAGCATGCGTGAGCATGGTGTGCTCCATGTGGGATAGCTCAGGTGCTGGTTGATGTGCAGATGTGCTACACACGTGAGCATGTGCCAGTGTTAGGGCCAGGGTAATGGCTAGGGCCAGTGCAGTTGCTAGTGTTAGGGCCAGGGTAATGGCTAGGACCAGTGCAGTTGCTAGTGTTAGGGCCAGGGTAATGGCTAGGACCAGTGCAGTTGCTAGTGTTAGGGCCAGGGCAATGGCTAGGGCCAGTGCAGTTGCTAGTGTTAGGGCCAGGGTAATGGCTAGGACCAGTGCAGTTGCTAGTGTTAGGGCCAGGGTAATGGCTAGGGCCAGTGTAGTTGCTAGTGTTAGGGCCAGGGCAATGGCTAGGGCCAGTGCAGTTGCTAGTGGTAGGGCCAGGGTAATGGCTAGGGCCAGTGCAGTTGCTAGTGTTAGGGCCAGGGCAATGGCTAGGACCAGTGCAGTTGCTAGTGTTAGGGCCAGGGTAATGACTAGGGCCAGGGTAATGACTAGGGCCAGTGCAGTTGCTAGTGTTAGGGCCAGGGTAATGGCTCGGGCCAGTGCAGTTGCTAGTGTTAGGGCCAGGGTAATGGCTAGGACCAGTGCAGTTGCTAGTGTTAGGGCCAGGGTAATGGCTAGGGCCAGTGCAGTTGCTAGTGTTAGGGCCAGGGTAATGGCTAGGACCAGTGCAGTTGCTAGTGTTAGGGCCAGGGTAATGGCTAGGACCAGTGCAGTTGCTAGTGTTAGGGCCAGGGCAATGGCTAGGGCCAGTGCAGTTGCTAGTGTTAGGGCCAGGGTAATGGCTAGGACCAGTGCAGTTGCTAGTGTTAGGGCCAGGGTAATGGCTAGGGCCAGTGTAGTTGCTAGTGTTAGGGCCAGGGCAATGGCTAGGGCCAGTGCAGTTGCTAGTGGTAGGGCCAGGGTAATGGCTAGGGCCAGTGCAGTTGCTAGTGTTAGGGCCAGGGCAATGGCTAGGACCAGTGCAGTTGCTAGTGTTAGGGCCAGGGTAATGACTAGGGCCAGGGTAATGACTAGGGCCAGTGCAGTTGCTAGTGTTAGGGCCAGGGTAATGGCTCGGGCCAGTGCAGTTGCTAGTGTTAGGGCCAGGGTAATGGCTAGGACCAGTGCAGTTGCTAGTGTTAGGGCCAGGGTAATGGCTAGGGCCAGTGCAGTTGCTAGTGTTAGGGCCAGGGTAATGGCTAGGGCCAGTGCAGTTGCTAGTGTTAGGACCAGGGTAATGGCTAGGGCCAGTGCAGTTGCTAGTGTTAGGGCCAGGGTAATGGCTAGGGCCAGTGCAGTTGCTAGTGTTAGGGCCAGGGTAATGGCTAGGGCCAGTGCAGTTGCTAGTGTTAGGGCCAGGGTAATGGCTAGGGCCAGTGCAGTTGCTAGTGTTAGGGCCAGGGCAATGGCTAGGGCCAGTGCAGTTGCTAGTGGTAGGGCCAGGGTAATGGCTAGGGCCAGTGCAGTTGCTAGTGTTAGGGCCAGGGCAATGGCTAGGACCAGTGCAGTTGCTAGTGTTAGGGCCAGGGTAATGACTAGGGCCAGGGTAATGACTAGGGCCAGTGCAGTTGCTAGTGTTAGGGCCAGGGTAATGGCTCGGGCCAGTGCAGTTGCTAGTGTTAGGGCCAGGGTAATGGCTAGGACCAGTGCAGTTGCTAGTGTTAGGGCCAGGGTAATGGCTAGGGCCAGTGCAGTTGCTAGTGTTAGGGCCAGGGTAATGGCTAGGGCCAGTGCAGTTGCTAGTGTTAGGACCAGGGTAATGGCTAGGGCCAGTGCAGTTGCTAGTGTTAGGACCAGGGTAATGGCTAGGGCCAGTGCAGTTGCTAGTGTTAGGGCCAGGGTAATGGCTAGGGCCAGTGCAGTTGCTAGTGTTAGGGCCAGGGTAATGGCTAGGGCCAGTGCAGTTGCTAGTGTTAGGGCCAGGGTAATGGCTAGGGCCAGTGCAGTTGCTAGTGTTAGGGCCAGGGTAATGGCTAGGGCCAGTGCAGTTGCTAGTGTTAGGGCCAGGGCAATGGCTAGGGTCAGTGCAGTTGCTAGTGTTAGGGCCAGGGTAATGGCTAGGGCCAGTGCAGTTACTATGACCACATCCTTTTAGTTTATGAGGTGACTCAGATCTGGTGCCAATACCATTTTGTGTTCTAGAATATTGTGATTTGGACTTAGAGCTCCATAGATTCTGTACACTTCACTGTTTGGACTTGATATATATCTCAAAAGATAGGTCTCTCTGTGTGCTCTCTCTTGATACTAAAAACGGTTGCATACATGTAGGTATAAAGTTACAGGCAGTCAAAGTTGGGGCCCTCAAAACCTGAATGTACATATATGTAGTTCCTAATTTGGAAGCACTTGATAATTGAAATACATGTAGTATCATTACTAGAGGAAGCTACTCTACTATGTGAGTATTTTAATTGTACACTAATGGCCATGCTCCAGGTGGTGTGTGTGTGCGTGTGGTAGAGATATGTAGAGGGTGTGTGGGCTCCAATGATGTCCCAACACAACTATGTATATTGTTACATAACACATTCCAGGCCAACCCTGTGTGCTTGAGGAGACATCCACACCAGCTCCCTGTGGCCCCATAAATCATGATGACCTCATCTCTACACTAGCAAGACTTATGCAACATTGAGCAGTGGATCAGGAGACATGAATCAATGGCTGCATACTCCATCATGAGCTTCTTGTGTGTGTGTGAGTGTGTGTGTGTGTTCACTGGTTGTATGGGGCAGTAGCTATTGGTGCACTCACCCTGAAAACCGTGGGCTACCATGAAAGTGCATATCTGTGCACACATTCATGCTGTGCTAGTGATTGATGTGCCACCTGCAGCCAGTGTAGAGTGCTTGCTGAGGGCAGTTTAGTTTGGCCCTACATGGTCATGTATTGGAGCTGCAGGTTGCCATGTGAAGTGGAGTCAGCCCTCACCTCTTGCTAGTAGCTACTTGCCATGTACGTAACAAAATCTCGTGGTCATGCTCATGAATTCCACACACTTCACTGGACACTTATGTAGTGGGTGGAAAATTGTCTTTTAAATATATTTCCCACCAGCCCATACTTGACCACATACTTTCCCCAAATGAGAGTAGAGCCATTGGGGCTTGGACAATGACTAGGGTTAGGGATTTGACCATGACTAGGGTTAGGGTATGGACAATGACTAGGATTAGGGCTTGGACAATATGGTTAGTGCTTAGATAATGACTAGGATTGGGGCTCGAAAATTACTATGATAACAGCTTTAAACATTGACTAGGATTTGCTCTTGGATAATTTGCACTTATGTCTTGGACAATGTCTTGGGCTAGGGCTTTAATAATGACTAGTATTAGGACTTGTATTATAAGTAGTATTAGGACTTGTATTATAACTAGTATTAGGACTTGTATTATAACTAGTATTAGGACTTGTATTATAACTAGTATTAGGACTTGTATTATAACTAGTATTAGGACTTGTATTATAACTAGTATTAGGACTTGTATTATAACTAGTATTAGGACTTGTATTATAACTAGTATTAGGACTTGTATTATAACTAGTATTAGGACTTGTATTATAACTAGTATCAGGACTTGTATTATAACTAGTATTAGGACTTGTATTATAACTAGTATTAGGACTTGTATTATAACTAGTATTAGGACTTGTATTATAACTAGTATTAGGACTTGTATTATAACTAGTATTAGGACTTGTATTATAACTAGTATTAGGACTTGTATTATAACTAGTATTAGGACTTGTATTATAACTAGTATTAGGACTTGTATTATAACTAGTACATGTATCAGGACTTGTATTATAACTAGTATTAGGACTAGTATTATAACTAGTATTAGGACTTGTATTATAACTAGTATTAGGACTTGTATTATAACTAGTATTAGGACTTGTATTATAACTAGTATTAGGACTTGTATTATAACTATGGTTAGCGCTTGGAGAATGGCTTGGGCACCCTATACATGTAATAGAACAGGAGTGTGTGTGTGTGTGTGTGTGTGTGTGACATGAATCACTGGAGGGCACACAGAATGGGCCATTTTGTGGCACTAAAGTCTTTGAACATTAACTCTTTCACCGACGGATTTACACAGGATTTAAAAAAACAGGACTATGGTATATATATAAAATAATAAATACCAGGTCAAGGGTGCAGTAAAGTCCTAACTAAAGTCCCTAACAACCATGGTTGATGGGATAGCATTGGTGTTGATCAACATTGTGGTCGACAATTGGTTGCTAAGCAACTGACCACATGATATGAATATTATTATCTAATTACAGCCTATGATAATCTCTGGAGGCATGCCAGCTTCTGTCACTGAAGGAGAGAGAGCAGCTGTTGTAGACACTGGCACTGGTGGAAGCAGCACAGGCTGTCCAGTATCCATCATGTTGTCTGTATGTACATACAATAAAAATTTATTGCACGCGTGCATGCACAAGCTATCCCACCTGCTACCCAAGTTAAAAAAAGAAGACCCACTTAGCTACTAGAAAGCTAAATCTTTATCTAAATAGCTAACTAGAATCCATGACAAACTTTTGTATCCTTGTTCATCACTTCCTTCTTCATCATCGGAGAGAAAAACATCGTGATCAGCTTTAGCGCTACAATCAGCTGGCCGGCAAGCAGACGCAACCTCAGTATAAAATAATTCAACTGCTCCACAGCTAGATTTTCTCTCTCCGAGGTATGCATGGATGCCATGCCCTTCTTCATCGCTGGAAGAATCCTCATGGATGTCAAAATCGTCGTCTTGAACAAGAGTAAGGAGCTTTTCAAGAGACAGTCATTCAGCCCATCGTGCGATTCAAATAATCCATAATTTTTACCCTAGTTACCAGGTGGATACGGTCAAGTAATTTGGTGTGTATATAGAGTTTAACTCAAGGCTATTTTATGATATACGGGTTGATCTTTTACTATTGCGACGCTAGATCGCTCTGCGCCAAAAATCGCTTGTGACGGCTGGAGGGTTAATGAAGTTTATAAAAAAATTCAACCCCAAGAATTTCTACTCCCCCCCTCAGGGGAGCCTGTTGTACTTAGACAAGAGCTGGAGAGCAAAACAAAATATTATATACACGTCCACACAAGTTTTTGATATTTTGTAGAGAACATGTTGGGGCGTATTTTTCAGTTCATCTCAAGGTCATGTGATCCACAAGGTCAAAGCTAAGGTCAAATGCTCCTATATAAAGTATGATGTCATATTTTAATTAAGGTCACGTGATCCACAAGGTAACGGTCAAATACTCCTACATAAAGTATGATGTCATATTTTAATTCCACATGAAATAACTTTCCACAGAGATGAATATCAATAAAGTTGGCCCACTAGTTAGGGACATATAGTCATCAAAAACATGTTGACCACACCCTTGTTGCCAAAATACCTATTACAGCTTCAGTTACCCATGCAATAAATATGAACAATTTGAAGGGGGGTTGGATTAAAATTTCATTTGCGATGGGGGGTGGGGGGGGGGGGGTGGAACTATCATTTTGATTATTGAATATTAAGGTTCTGAGTTTAGAGCTGCACACATTCTGTAGCTTTGCCCTATGACCTTGTCAGACATAGTCTCTCTATGTGTGCTCTCTCTTCATACTAAAAATGTTCATAGGTAATAGCTCCATACATTCTGCACACTTCAGTGTATGGACGTGATATATAGCTAAAAAGATAGGTCTCTCTGTGTGCTCTCTCTTGATACCAAAAATGTTGCATAGGTATAGCCATGCTAAAGTTACAGGCAATCAAGTCGTCTTGAGTAGCTATAAGCACTGGGACTGGTAGAGCTGCACAAACACTACAAATGGGGCCAGCAGATTATATGCTTATGTTCATGTGAAGAGGGAGGGGTCTAAATTATATACTGACAAACATGACCATGTGGTTATGACTTGCCTGCTCCTAGATTGCACACACTTCACTGTAGATATGCAGTATATTGTAGAGTGGCTGGAACATTGTTGATGTTCCAGCCACCCACACTTGCCCAAGTGCTTGACCACCTACTTATGTTTGAGCTAATAATGACAGCACTTATTGTATGGGAGAGCTCCTCTTGCTAATTTCAATGCCTTGCACTAGCCAATTAGCAGCTAGAAAAACTTGTCAGTTGGTTTGGAGTCCCCAACTTTGACTGCCTGTACCTTGGGGGTGCTTGTACCTACAGTGTATGCAACAGTTTTTAGCAAGAGAGAGCACACAGAGAGACCTATCTTTTGAGCTATACACATCAAGTCCATACAGCGAAGTGTGCAGAATCTATGGAGGTCCAAAGTCTTAACCACAGTTGTTTAACACTTTGGTACTATCCAACTTATTTATTTCTGGAGAGGTATGCAATGAAGTGGGCAGCTAAAAGTATCGTAACTCAAGAATGGTTGACAATAATGAGCTGAAGCTTGAAATGCAGTTAGTATAATAGTGAAGCTAGTGAATGATGAAGGACAAAGATTAGAATATATTTTTAGGGATTAAATTTTTCCCCCTAATATTGTAGGGCCAGGACAATGACTAGAGTTAGGGCTTGGACCATGACTAGGGTTAGGGCTTGGCAATGACTAGGGTTAGGGCTTAGACCATGACTAGGGTTAGGGCTTGGACAATGACTAGGGTTAGGGCTTGGCAATGACTAGGGTTAGGGCTTGGACAATGACTAGGGTTAGGACTTGGACAATGACTAGGGTTAGGGCTTGGTCAATGACTAGGGTTAGGGCTTGGACAATGACTAGGGTTAGGGCTTGGACAATGACTAGGGTTAGGACTTGGACAATGACTAGTGTTAGGGCTTGGACAATGACTAGGGTTAGGGCTTGGACAATGACTAGGGTTAGGGCTTGGACAATGACTAGGGTTAGGGCTTGGACAATGACTAGGGTTAGGGCTTGGTCAATGACTAGGGTTAGGGCTTGGACAATGACTAGGGTTAGGGCTTGGACAATGACTAGGGTTAGGGCTTGGACAATGACTAGGGTTAGGGCTGGACAATGACTAGGGTTAGGGCTTGGACAATGACTAGGGTTAGGGCTTGGACAATGACTAGGGTTAGGGCTTGGACAATGACTAGGGTTAGGGCTTGGACAATGACTAGGGTAAGGGCTTGGACAATGACTAGGGTTAGGGCTTGGTCAATGGCTAGGGTTAGGGCTTGGACAATGACTAGGGTTAGGACTTGGACAATGACTAGGGTTAGGGCTTGGACAATGACTAGGGTTAGGGCTTGGACAATGACTAGGGTTAGGGCTTGGACAATGACTAGGGTTAGGGCTTGGACAATGACTAGGGTTAGGGCTTGGACAATGACTAGGGTTAAGGCTTGGTCAATGACTAGGGTTAGGGCTTGGACAATGACTAGGGTTAGGACTTGGACAATGACTAGGGTTAGGGCTTGGATAATGACTAGGGTTAGGGCTTGGACAATGACTAGGGTTAGGGCTTGGACAATGACTAGGGTTAGGGCTTGGACAATGACTAGGGTTAGGGCTTGGAGAATGACTAGGGTTAGGGCTTGGAGCATGACTAAGGTTAGGCCTTGGACCATTGCTAGGGTTAGGGCTTGGACAATGACTAGGGTTAGGGCCTGGACCATGACTACGGTTAGGGCTTGGCTAATGACTAGGGTTAGGGCTTGGACAATGACTAGGGCTAGGGCTTGGACAATGACTAGGGCTAGGGCTTGGACCATGACTAGCATTAGGGCTTGGACCATGACTAGGGTTAGGGCTTGGACCATGACTAGGGTTAGGGCTTGGACCATGACTAGGGTTAGGGCTTGGACCATGACTAGGGTTAGGGCTTGGACAATGACTAGGGTTAGGGCTTGGACAATGACTAGGGTTAGGGCCTGGACAATGACTAGGGTTAGGGCTTGGACAATGACTAGTGTTAGGGCTTGGACAATGACTAGGGTTAGGGCTTGGACAACGACTAGGGATAGGGCTTGGACCATGACTAGGGTTAGGGCTTGGACAATGACTAGGGTTAGGGCTTGGACAATGACTAGGGTTAGGGCCTGGACAATGACTAGGGTTAGGGCTTGGACCAGGACAAGGGTTAGGGCTTGGACCATGACTAGGGTTAGGGATTGGACCATGACTAGGGTTAGGGCTTGGACAATGACTAGGGCTAGGGCTTGGACCATGACTAGGGTTAGGTCTTGGACAATGACTAGGGTTAGGGCTTGGACCATGACTAGGGTTAGGGCTTGGAACATGAATAGGGTTAGGGCTTGGACAATGACTAGGGTTAGGGCTTGGACCATGACTAGGGTTAGGGCTTGGACAATGACTAGGGCTAGGGCTTGGACCATGACTAGGGTTAGGTCTTGGACAATGACTAGGGTTAGGGCTTGGACCATGACTAGGGTTAGGGCTTGGAACATGAATAGGGTTAGGGCTTGGACCATGACTAGGGTTAGGGCTTGGACCATGACTAGGGTTAGGGCTTGGACAATGACTAGGGTTAGGGCTTGGACCAGGACAAGGGTTAGGGCTTGGACAACGACTAGGGATAGGGCTTAGACAAGGACTTAAACTATGGTACAGAGTTTCACTAGACCTCCACACTCCTCACACAGGGCACAGAGTTTCACTAGACCTCCACACTCCTCACACAGGACACAGAGTTTCACTAGACCTCCACACTCCTCACACAGGGCACAGAGTTTCACTAGACCTCCACACTCCTCACACAGGGCACAGAGTTTCACTAGACCTCCACACTCCTCACACAGGGCACAGAGTTTCACTAGACCTCCACACTCCTCACACAGGGCACAGAGTTTCACTAGACCTCCACACTCCTCACATAGGACAGAGAGAAGCCTGGCCATGCACCAGACTACATGTCTGCCCCCCTCTAAGTTAGCCCTAGGCAATGGGAACAGCAACTGTATGTGGTGGGTACTATTTGTAATAGAACAATTGCCACATCCTTTATGAGGTGACCTCAGATCTCTTCCATTTGTAGTGCCCACAATCACAAAGGAAGGGCAAATGTCCCTGCCAAGTATGTCCTCCATTTTTTATTTCCAGGGGCTTGTGGTGACTTGAGAATTCGTTTCTTCAAGGAGAGGACTTGTCTTTGCTTCCACCATTCTGTCACTCCACAGAGACATGTGCTGGCCCCCACAAACATACTCTTACATGTATTGTATATACAGAATCAGTGGGTGTGCAATATTTGGGAATTTCACATCTCATTAGAATCAGTTGTCCTTGCAAGTTTATATAGCAGTGGGTTGCTAAGCAACTAAGGAATGCAGCATTCCCCTTGCCCTCAGAGATTTAGGTCAAGTGTGAAGAGCATTATAGAGTAGTTGAGCAACTTTTGGATTATCATTTATTTTCTTGGATTTTTAATCCAGTGATGTTGGTCCAGTGTGTGTCTCCATAGAGCTACAGTATGGACACCTACTTCAACCTGCCTCCACCCAGTGTTGTGTTGGTCCAGTGTGTGTCCCCATGGAGCTATGGCCACCTACTTCAACCTGCCTCCACCCAGTGTTGTGTTGGTCCAGTGTGTGTCCCCATAGAGCTATGGTCCACCTTCTTGTTAGTGCCAGGGCAGTGCCTAGGGCTGTAGGAACTGCTGCTGGAGTGTTGTCTGGGAGGCCACACTAGGCCAGCCTCATAGAACATGTGGTTTACTAAAGTAGTTAGCATCCTTTGTGGTGGTACACTAATATTACCAAATTAGCAATTGTTGCAATGAATCATCACTTTCAACAATGCCTACACTACTATCCTCAGCTTCTGAAGGTTCATAGAGATAAGGCTCTACTGTTCCACTTGCTTCCTGCTCTTCCGCTTGGCCTGTATCTGATAGTTCAGATGAACTTTCAATTGCTGAAGAAGAAAATGAGAGGTGCAGGCTGCTAGAACTAGCTACAGAGACAGAGTCCTCTGTTTCCAGTGCAGCAGCCATCAAAATCATTCTCCTGGTGATATCATCGCGATGTCACGCCCCCAAACAGGAAGTGACCTGTGGGCTGTCAAAATGAGGCCAAAGAAGGCTCTCTAGCTCAACAAGGGTTTGTTTTTAGAAGCTAATTTTTTTATACATACTCAGCACATCCTATTGAGCAGATAACAGCAACAAAAAAATTAGTTTTTTTGGTACAAGCCTCCCTTTAAGATTTGCACTAATGTCTTGGACAATGTCTTGGGCTAGGGCTTTAATAATGACTAGTATTAGGACTAGTATTATAACTAGTATTAGGACTAGTATTATAACTAGTATTAGGACTAGTATTATAACTAGTATATTATAACTAGTATTAAGACTTGTATTATAACTAGTATTAGGACTAGTATTATAATTAGTATTAGGACTTGTATTATAACTAGTATTAAGACTTGTATTATAACTGGTATTAGGACTTGTATTATAACTAGTATTAGGACTTGTATTATAACTAGTATTAGGACTTGTATTATAACTAGTATTAGGACTTGTATTATAACTAGTATTAGGACTTGTATTATAACTAGTATTAGGACTTGTATTATAACTAGTATTAGGACTTGTATTATAACTAGTATTAGGACTTGTATTATAACTAGTATTAGGACTTGTATTATAACTAGTATTAGGACTAGTATTATAACTAGTATTAGGACTTGTATTATAACTAGTATTAGGACTTGTATTATAACTAGTATTAGGACTTGTATTATAACTAGTATTAGGACTTGTATTATAACTAGTATTAGGACTTGTATTATAACTAGTATTAGGACTTGTATTATAACTAGTATTAGGACTTGTATTATAACTAGTATTAGGGCTTGTATTATAACTAGTATTAGGACTTGTATTATAACTAGTATTAGGACTAGTATTATAACTAGTATTAGGACTAGTATTATAACTAGTATTAGGACTTGTATTATAACTAGTATTAGGACTTGTATTATAACTAGTATTAGGACTTGTATAATAACTAGTATTAGGACTTGTATTATAACTAGTATTAGGACTTGTATTATAACTAGTATTAGGACTTGTATTATAACTAGTATTAGGCTTGTATTATAACTAGTATTAGGACTTGTATTATAACTAGTATTAGGACTTGTATTATAACTAGTATTAGGACTTGTATTATAACTAGTATTAGGACTTGTATTATAACTAGTATTAGGACTTGTATTATAACTAGTATTAGGACTTGTATTATAACTAGTATTAGGACTTGTATTATAACTAGTATTAGGACTTGTATTATAACTAGTATTAGGACTTGTATTATAACTAGTATTAGGACTTGTATTATAACTAGTATTAGGACTTGTATTATAACTAGTATTAGGACTTGTATTATAACTAGTATTAGGGCTTGTATTATAACTAGTATTAGGACTTGTATTATAACTAGTATTAGGACTAGTATTATAACTAGTATTAGGACTAGTATTATAACTAGTATTAGGACTTGTATTATAACTAGTATTAGGACTTGTATTATAACTAGTATTAGGACTAGTATTATAACTAGTATCAGGACTTGTATTATAACTAGTATCAGGACTTGTATTATAACTAGTATTAGGACTTGTATTATAACTAGTATTAGGACTTGTATTATAACTAGTATTAGGACTTGTATTATAACTAGTATTAGGACTTGTATTATAACTAGTATTAGGACTTGTATTATAACTAGTATTAGGACTTGCATTATAACTAGTATTAGGACTTGTATTATAACTAGTATTAGGACTTGTATTATAACTAGTATTAGGACTTGTATTATAACTAGTATTAGGACTTGTATTATAACTAGTATTAGGACTTGTATTATAACTAGTATTAGGACTTGTATTATAACTAGTATTAGGACTTGTATTATAACTAGTATTAGGACTTGTATTATAACTAGTATTAGGACTTGTATTATAACTAGTATTAGGACTTGTATTATAACTAGTATTAGGGCTTGTATTATAACTAGTATTAGGACTTGTATTATAACTAGTATTAGGACTAGTATTATAACTAGTATTAGGACTAGTATTATAACTAGTATTAGGACTTGTATTATAACTAGTATTAGGACTTGTATTATAACTAGTATTAGGACTTGTATTATAACTAGTATTAGGACTTGTATTATAACTAGTATTAGGACTAGTATTATAACTAGTATCAGGACTTGTATTATAACTAGTATCAGGACTTGTATTATAACTAGTATTAGGACTTGTATTATAACTAGTATTAGGACTTGTATTATAACTAGTATTAGGGCTTGTATTATAACTAGTATTAGGACTTGTATTATAACTAGTATTAGGACTTGTATTATAACTAGTATTAGGACTAGTATTATAACTAGTATTAGGACTTGTATTATAACTAGTATTAGGACTTGTATTATAACTAGTATTAGGACTTGTATTATAACTAGTATTAGGACTTGTATTATAACTAGTATTAGGACTTGTATTATAACTAGTATTAGGACTTGTATTATAACTAGTATTAGGACTTGTATTATAACTAGTATTAGGACTTGTATTATAACTAGTATTAGGACTTGTATTATAACTAGTATTAGGACTTGTATTATAACTAGTATTAGGACTAGTATTATAACTAGTATCAGGACTTGTATTATAACTAGTATCAGGACTTGTATTATAACTAGTATTAGGACTTGTATTATAACTAGTATTAGGACTTGTATTATAACTAGTATTAGGACTTGTATTATAACTAGTATTAGGACTTGTATTATAACTAGTATTAGGACTTGTATTATAACTAGTATTAGGACTTGTATTATAACTAGTATTAGGACTTGTATTATAACTAGTATTAGGACTTGTATTATAACTAGTATTAGGACTTGTATTATAACTAGTATTAGGACTTGTATTATAACTAGTATTAGGACTTGTATTATAACTAGTATTAGGACTTGTTGTATTATACTAGTATTAGGACTTGTATTATAACTAGTATTAGGACTTGTATTATAACTAGTATTAGGACTTGTATTATAACTAGTATTAGGACTTGTATTATAACTAGTATTAGGACTTGTATTATAACTAGTATTAGGACTTGTATTATAACTAGTATTAGGCTTGTATTATAACTAGTATTAGGACTTGTATTATAACTAGTATTAGGACTTGTATTATAACTAGTATTAGGGCTTGTATTATAACTAGTATTAGGACTTGTATTATAACTAGTATTAGGACTAGTATTATAACTAGTATTAGGACTAGTATTATAACTAGTATTAGGACTTGTATTATAACTAGTATTAGGACTTGTATTATAACTAGTATTAGGACTAGTATTATAACTAGTATCAGGACTTGTATTATAACTAGTATCAGGACTTGTATTATAACTAGTATTAGGACTTGTATTATAACTAGTATTAGGACTTGTATTATAACTAGTATTAGGACTTGTATTATAACTAGTATTAGGACTTGTATTATAACTAGTATTAGGACTTGTATTATAACTAGTATTAGGACTTGTATTATAACTAGTATTAGGACTTGTATTATAACTAGTATTAGGACTTGTATAATAACTAGTATTAGGACTTGTATTATAACTAGTATTAGGACTTGTATTATAACTAGTATTAGGACTTGTATTATAACTAGTATTAGGCTTGTATTATAACTAGTATTAGGACTTGTATTATAACTAGTATTAGGACTTGTATTATAACTAGTATTAGGACTTGTATTATAACTAGTATTAGGACTTGTATTATAACTAGTATTAGGACTTGTATTATAACTAGTATTAGGACTTGTATTATAACTAGTATTAGGACTAGTATTATAACTAGTATTAGGACTTGTATTATAACTAGTATTAGGACTTGTATTATAACTAGTATTAGGACTTGTATTATAACTAGTATTAGGACTTGTATTATAACTAGTATTAGGACTTGTATTATAACTAGTATTAGGACTTGTATTATAACTAGTATTAGGACTTGTATTATAACTAGTATTAGGACTTGTATTATAACTAGTATTAGGACTTGTATTATAACTAGTATTAGGACTTGTATTATAACTAGTATTAGGACTTGTATTATAACTAGTATTAGGACTTGTATTATAACTAGTATTAGGACTTGTATTATAACTAGTATTAGGGCTTGTATTATAACTAGTATTAGGACTTGTATTATAACTAGTATTAGGACTAGTATTATAACTAGTATTAGGACTAGTATTATAACTAGTATTAGGACTTGTATTATAACTAGTATTAGGACTTGTATTATAACTAGTATTAGGACTAGTATTATAACTAGTATCAGGACTTGTATTATAACTAGTATCAGGACTTGTATTATAACTAGTATTAGGACTTGTATTATAACTAGTATTAGGACTTGTATTATAACTAGTATTAGGACTTGTATTATAACTAGTATTAGGACTTGTATTATAACTAGTATTAGGACTAGTATTATAACTAGTATTAGGACTTGTATTATAACTAGTATTAGGACTTGTATTATAACTAGTATTAGGACTTGTATTATAACTAGTATTAGGACTTGTATTATAACTAGTATTAGGACTTGTATTATAACTAGTATTAGGACTTGTATTATAACTAGTATTAGGACTTGTATTATAACTAGTATTAGGACTTGTATTATAACTAGTATTAGGACTTGTATTATAACTAGTATTAGGACTTGTATTATAACTAGTATTAGGACTTGTATTATAACTAGTATTAGGACTTGTATTATAACTAGTATTAGGGCTTGTATTATAACTAGTATTAGGACTTGTATTATAACTAGTATTAGGACTAGTATTATAACTAGTATTAGGACTAGTATTATAACTAGTATTAGGACTTGTATTATAACTAGTATTAGGACTTGTATTATAACTAGTATTAGGACTTGTATTATAACTAGTATTAGGACTTGTATTATAACTAGTATTAGGACTTGTATTATAACTAGTATTAGGACTTGTATTATAACTAGTATTAGGACTTGTATTATAACTAGTATTAGGACTAGTATTATAACTAGTATTAGGACTAGTATTATAACTAGTATATTATAACTAGTATTAAGACTTGTATTATAACTAGTATTAGGACTAGTATTATAATTAGTATTAGGACTTGTATTATAACTAGTATTAGGACTTGTATTATAACTAGTATTAGGACTTGTATTATAACTAGTATTAGGACTTGTATTATAACTAGTATTAGGACTTGTATTATAACTAGTATTAGGACTTGTATTATAACTAGTATTAGGACTTGTATTATAACTAGTATTAGGACTTGTATTATAACTAGTATTAGGACTTGTATTATAACTAGTATTAGGACTTGTATTATAACTAGTATTAGGACTTGTATTATAACTAGTATTAGGACTTGTATTATAACTAGTATTAGGACTTGTATTATAACTAGTATTAGGTCTTGTATTATAACTAGTATTAGGATTTGTATTATAACTAGTATTAGGACTTGTATTATAACTAGTATTAGGACTTGTATTATAACTAGTATTAGGACTTGTATTATAACTAGTATTAGGACTTGTATTATAACTAGTATTAGGACTTGTATTATAACTAGTATTAGGACTTGTATTATAACTAGTATTAGGACTTGTATTATAACTAGTATTAGGACTTGTATTATAACTAGTATTAGGACTTGTATTATAACTAGTATTAGGACTTGTATTATAACTAGTATTAGGACTTGTATTATAACTAGTATTAGGACTTGTATTATAACTAGTATTAGGACTTGTATTATAACTAGTATTAGGACTTGTATTATAACTAGTATTAGGACTTGTATTATAACTAGTATTAGGACTTGTATTATAACTAGTATTAGGACTTGTATTATAACTAGTATTAGGTCTTGTATTATAACTAGTATTAGGATTTGTATTATAACTAGTATTAGGACTTGTATTATAACTATGGTTAGCGCTTGGAGAATGACTTGGGCACCCTATACATGTAATAGAACAGGAGTGTGTGTGTGTGTGTGTGTGTGTGTGTGTGTGTGTGTGTGTGTGACATGAATCACTGGAGGGCACACAGAATGGGCCATCTTGTGGCACTAAAGTCTTTGAACATTAACTCTTTCACCGACGGATTTACACAGGATTTAAAAAAACATGACTATGGTATATATATAAAATAATAAATACCAGATCAGGGGTGCAGTAAAGTCCTAACTAAAGCCCCTAACAACCATGGTTGATGGGATAGCATTGGTGTTGATCAACATTGTGGTCGACAATTGGTTGCTAAGCAACTGACTACACGCTATGAATATTATTATCTAATTACAGCCTATGCTAATCTCTGGAGGCATGCCAGCTTCTGTCACTGAAGGAGAGAGAGCAGCTGTTGTAGACACTGGCACTGGTGGAAGCAGCACAGGCTGTCCAGTATCCATCATGTTGTCTGTATGTACATACAATAAAAATTTATTGCACGCGTGCATGCACAAGCTATCCCACCTGCTACCCAAGTTAAAAAAAGAAGACCCACTTAGCTACTAGAAAGCTAAATCTTTATCTAAATAGCTAACTAGAATCCATGACAAACTTTTGTATCCTTGTTCATCACTTCCTTCTTCATCATCGGAGAGAAAAACATCGTGATCAGCTTTAGCGCTACAATCAGCTGGCCGGCAAGCAGACGCAACCTCAGTATAAAATAATTCAACTGCTCCACAGCTAGATTTTCTCTCTCCGAGGTATGCATGGATGCCATGCCCTTCTTCATCGCTGGAAGAATCCTCATGGATGTCAAAATCGTCGTCTTGAACAAGAGTAAGGAGCTTTTCAAGAGACAGTCATTCAGCCCATCGTGCGATTCAAATAATCCATAATTTTTACCCTAGTTACCAGGTGGATACGGTCAAGTAATTTGGTGTGTATATAGAGTTTAACTCAAGGCTATTTTATGATATACGGGTTGATCTTTTACTATTGCGACGCTAGATCGCTCTGCGCCAAAAATCGCTTGTGACGGCTGGAGGGTTAATGAAGTTTATAAAAAAATTCAACCCCAAGAATTTCTACTCTCCCCCCTCAGGGGAGCCTGTTGTACTTAGACAAGAGCTGGAGAGCAAAACAAAATATTATATACACGTCCACACAAGTTTTTGATATTTTGTAGAGAACATGTTGGGGCGTATTTTTCAGTTCATCTCAAGGTCATGTGATCCACAAGGTCAAAGCTAAGGTCAAATGCTCCTATATAAAGTATGATGTCATATTTTAATTAAGGTCACGTGATCCACAAGGTAACGGTCAAATACTCCTACATAAAGTATGATGTCATATTTTAATTCCACATGAAATAACTTTCCACAGAGATGAATATCAATAAAGTTGGCCCACTAGTTAGGGACATATCGTCATCAAAAACATGTTGACCACACCCTTGTTGTGACCACACCCTTGTTGCCAAAATACCTATTATAGCTGCAGCTACCCATGCAATAAATATGAACAATTTGAAGGGGGGTTGGATTAAAATTTCATTTGCGATGGGGGGGGGGGGGGGGGGGGGGGTTGCTAGTATTAGTGCCTGGACCATGACTAGTATTAGTGCTTGGACCATGACTAGTATTAGTGCCTGGACCATGACTAGTATTAGTGCCTGGACCATGACTAGTATTAGTGCCTGGACCATAACTAGTATTAGTGCCTGGACCATGACTAGTATTAGTGCCTGGACCATGACTAGTATTAGTGCCTGGACCATGACTAGTATTAGTGCATGGACCATGACTAGTATTAGTGCCTGGACCATAACTAGTATTAGTGCCTGGACCATGACTAGTATTAGTGCCTGGACCATGACTAGTATTAGTGCCTGGACCATGACTAGTATTAGTGCATGGACCATGACTAGTATTAGTGCCTGGACCATAACTAGTATTAGTGCCTGGACCATGACTAGTATTAGTGCCTGGACCATGACTAGTATTAGTGTCTGGACCATGACTAGTATTAGTGCCTGGACCATGACTAGTATTAGTGCCTGGACCATGACTAGTATTAGTGCCTGGACCATGACTAGTATTAGTGTCTGGACCATGACTAGTATTAGTGCCTGGACCATGACTAGTATTAGTGCCTGGACCATGACTAGTATTATTGCCTGGACCATGGCTAGTATTAGTGCCTGGACAATGACTAGTATTAGTGTCTGGACCATGACTAGTATTAGTGCCTGGACCATGACTAGTATTAGTGCCTGGACCATGACTAGTATTAGTGCCTGGACCATGACTAGTATTAGTGCCTGGACCATGACTAGTATTAGTGCCTGGACCATGACTAGTATTAGTGCCTGGACCATGACTAGGGTCACGGATTTGACATTGACTAGGGTTAGGGCTTGGACAATGACTAGGGTTAGGGCTTGGACCATAACTAGGGTTAGGGCTTGGACCATAACTAGGGTTAGGGCTTGGACCATGACTAGGGTTAGGGCTTGGACAATGGCTATGGTCAGGGCTAGGACAATGACTAGGGTTAGGGCTTGGACAATGACTAGGGTTAGGGCTTGGACAATGGCTATGGTTAGGGCTAGGACAATGACTAGGGTTAGGGCTTGGACAATGACTAGGGTTAAGGCTTGGACCATGACTAGTATTAGTGCCTAGACCATGACTAGTATTAGTACCTGGACCATGACTAGTATTAGTGCCTGGACCATGACTAGTATTAGTGCCTGGACCATGACTAGTATTAGTGCCTGGAACATGGCTAGTATTAGTGCCTGGACCATGACTAGTATTAGTGCCTGGACCATGACTAGTATTAGTGCCTGGACCATGACTAGTATTAGTGCCTGGACCATGGCTAGTATTAGTGCCTGGACCATGACTAGTATTAGTGCCTGGACCATGACTAGTATTAGTGCCTGGACCATGACTAGTATTAGTGCCTGGACCATGACTAGTATTAGTGCCTGGACCATGACTAGTATTAGTGCCTGGACCATGACTAGTATTAGTGCCTGGACCATGACTAGTATTAGTGCCTGGACCATGACTAGTATTAGTGCCTGGACCATGACTAGTATTAGTGCCTGGACCATGACTAGTATTAGTGCCTGGACCATGACTAGTATTAGTGCCTGGACCATGACTAGTATTAGTGCCTGGACCATGACTAGTATTAGTGCCTGGACCATAACTAGTATTAGTGCCTGGACCATGACTAGTATTAGTGCCTGGACCATGACTAGTATTAGTGCCTGGACCATGACTAGTATTAGTGCATGGACCATGACTAGTATTAGTGCCTGGACCATAACTAGTATTAGTGCCTGGACCATGACTAGTATTAGTGCCTGGACCATGACTAGTATTAGTGCCTGGACCATGACTAGTATTAGTGCCTGGACCATGACTAGTATTAGTGCCTGGACCATGACTAGTATTAGTGCCTGGACCATGACTAGTATTAGTGCCTGGACCATAACTAGTGTTAGTGCCTGGACCATGACTAGTATTAGTGCCTGGACCATGACTAGTATTAGTGCCTGGACCATGACTAGTATTAGTGCCTGGACCATGACTAGGGTCACGGATTTGACATTGACTAGGGTTAGGGCTTGGACAATGACTAGGGTTAGGGCTTGGACCATAACTAGGGTTAGGGCTTGGACCATAACTAGGGTTAGGGCTTGGACCATGACTAGGGTTAGGGCTTGGACAATGGCTATGGTCAGGGCTAGGACAATGACTAGAGTTAGGGCTTGGACAATGACTAGGGTTAAGGCTTGGACCATGACTAGTATTAGTGCCTAGACCATGACTAGTATTAGTGCCTGGACCATGACTAGTATTAGTGCCTGGACCATGACTACTATTAGTGCCTGGACCATGACTAGTATTAGTGCCTGGACCATGACTAGTATTAGTGCCTGGACCATGACTAGGGTCACGGATTTGACATTGACTAGGGTTAGGGCTTGGACAATGACTAGGGTTAGGGCTTGGACCATAACTAGGGTTAGGGCTTGGACCATAACTAGGGTTAGGGCTTGGACCATGACTAGGGTTAGGGCTTGGACAATGGCTATGGTCAGGGCTAGGACAATGACTAGGGTTAGGGCTTGGACAATGACTAGGGTTAAGGCTTGGACCATGACTAGTATTAGTGCCTAGACCATGACTAGTATTAGTACCTGGACCATGACTAGTATTAGTGCCTGGACCATGACTAGTATTAGTGCCTGGACCATGACTAGTATTAGTGCTGGATCATGACTAGTATTAGTGCCTGGACCATGACTAGGATTAGTGCCTGGACCATGACTAGTATTAGTGCCTGGACCATGGCTAGTATTAGTGCCTGGACCATGACTAGTATTAGTGCCTGGACCATAACTCGTATTAGTGCCTGGACCATGACTAGTATTAGTGCCTGGACCATGACTAGTATTAGTGCCTGGACCATGACTAGTATTAGTGCCTGGACCATGACTAGTATTAGTGCCTGGACCATAACTAGTATTAGTGCCTGGACCATGACTAGTATTAGTGCCTGGACCATGACTAGTATTAGTGTCTGGACCATGACTAGTATTAGTGCCTGGACCATGACTAGTGTTAGTGCCTGGACCATGGCTAGTATTAGTGCCTGGACCATGACTAGTATTAGTGCCTGGACCATGGCTAGTATTAGTGCCTGGACCATGACTAGTATTAGTGCCTGGACCATGACTAGTATTAGTGCCTGGACCATGACTAGTATTAGTGCCTGGACCATGACTAGTAATAGTGCCTGGACCATGACTAGTATTAGTGCATGGACCATGACTAGTATTAGTACCTGGACCATGACTATTATTAGTGCCTGGACCATGACTAGTATTGATGCCTTGACCATGACTAGTATTAGTGCCTGGAGCATGACTAGTATTAGTGCCTGGAGCATGACTAGTATTAGTGCCTGGACCATGACTAGTATTAGTGCCTGGACCATGACTAGTATTAGTGTCTGGACCATGACTAGTATTAGTGCCTGGACCATGACTAGTATTAGTACCTGGACCATGACTAGTATTAGTGCCTGGACCATGACTAGTATTAGTGCCTGGACCATGACTAGTATTAGTGCCTGGACCATGACTAGTATTAGTGCCTGGACCATGACTAGTATTAGTGCCTGGACCATGACTAGTATTAGTGCCTGGACCATGACTAGTATTAGTGCCTGGACCATGACTAGTATTAGTGCCTGGACCATGACTAGTATTAGTGCCTGGACCATGACTAGTATTAGTGCCTAGACCATGACTAGTATTAGTGTCTGGACCATGACTAGTATTAGTGCCTGGACCATGACTAGTATTAGTGCCTGGACCATGACTAGTATTAGTACCTGGACCATGACTAGTATTAGTGTCTGGACCATGACTAGTATTAGTGCCTGGACCATGACTAGTATTAGTGCCTGGCCCATGACTAGTATTAGTGCCTGGACCATGACTAGTATTAGTGCCTGGCCCATGACTAGTATTAGTGCCTGGACCATGACTAGTATTAGTGCCTGGACCATGACTAGTATTAGTGCCTGGACCATGACTAGTATTAGTGCCTGGACCATGACTAGTATTAGTGCCTGGACCATGACTAGTATTAGTGCCTGGACCATGACTAGTATTAGTGCCTGGACCATGACTAGTATTAGTGCCTGGACCATGACTAGTATTAGTACCTGGACCATGACTAGTATTAGTGTCTGGACCATGGCTAGTATTAGTGCCTGGACCATGACTAGTATTAGTGCCTGGACCATGACTAGTATTAGTGCCTGGACCATGACTACTATTAGTGCCTGGACCATGACTAGTATTAGTGCCTGGACCATGACTAGTATTAGTGCCTGGACCATGACTAGTATTATTGCCTGGACCATGACTAGGGTAAGGGCCTGGACAATGACTAGGGTCCAGAGGGGTAGGAACTGGTCCGGCAGACCCGGCAGCTGCCGGACTAAAGTTTCATACTAACCTCCAGTTATCAAGCAACTTTCTAATCTTTACTGAGAGCACTCTCAGACTCTTCTCCAGCCAGCTCTCTTATTCAAAATTCAAATGAAGCCCACCAAACTCCGCCCCTACATTTTTGCGCGTGCTATTTTAGTATTATAGCGAGCAGATCATGGCCACGAGTGACTCGAAACAGTAAAATTCCTGCCCGCCTAATAGGCTCTACAAGTTTCCAAAACGGAAATTTGGAAAAGGCAAAGATGAGAGGTATATCTATTTAAAACTGAGCTGAGCACTATAGCTAGCTATAGAGGTTTATCTCTACTGCATCACAGCTATAATATAGCTATAGTAGCAAGGCATTATTTTAAGTCTAAAACATAGCTACATGCCAACCATCCATGGTACATACATGACAGTCCTGAGATTCACAATTTAGACTAGGAGTCCAGGACTATAAGCACTGCCAATCATGGCATCTAGTGATGCCAGCCACCTTCTTCATGTGTTCATTGACACTGTATTATGTTACTGTAGCATTAATATTCACAGTGCTAGAAAAATCATGAGGCTCAACCACCAGCAATTAAGGCAAAATAGAGTTTGATTATCAGGACAATGTATGATCCATTTCAAAGTAAATGACTTATTTTAACTGAGCTGTACAACTAGAGCCATATTTGCACAAGGCCTTAATCCAATCATCCAACTTGGTTTAGTCTTATCCAAGTTACATAGTAATACAATAATCCAGATTAAAAACACCAGGTAATAATACCTAACCTATAAAAATAGGTGGAGTACAATCCTTTAGAGATCTTGAGTAAATAGCTACAGTGCAAGATGAATGAAAGTGCATAGGAAAGAACCACTAATGTACATAATGGCCAGGGAATGGACCTTCAGTTGTCCAGGTATTAGACCAAGCCAGGTTGGCATGGATGCCAATGATCCATTTTTATAACGTTTTTCGGAATCAAAAAGCTCCAAAGTGTTTTGAGAATGGAACAGGAGAATCTCATCAGTACACTGACTGCAGTTGAAGTTTATTATCGTTTGCTTTTACTTTGAAGCAATAGACTTGTCCATGTCAGCAATTCAAGATCGCTTGATCAGCCAGGATATGCTCTTTACCAAAATCTTGAAGAATTGCTGCCAATAAAAAGGATGATACTGCTGAGTTAAATGAAGTTGTTTCCTTTTATGGAGATGACTTCAATAAGAGTGAGCTTCCAACTCAACTTCAAGCTTTTAGTTCAAGTTTTAGTCAGATGGAACTGTAACACTGAAAGATATCTTGACTTTACTTCGCAATCTTTCGGATGATCAACGTGCCTTTTTTAAGCAGGTGTGCTGGGTTGTCCGTCTAATCCTTGTCATGCCTGCTACGAATGCTGCAAGTGAAAGATGTTTTTCCTGCATGAAAAGAATAAAAACATACTTACGAAGTATGTACACTATGAAACAGGGTAGACTTAATCATCTAATGTACAAATAAGCTTTGGATCAACTTGATCTAGTCACAATTGCAAATGAATTTGTGAGGAACAATGAGCACAGACCCCGAGTGTTCGGGAACTTGTGAACTTATTTCAAACTAGGTTTATTCTAGGTATATATATTCTTTTCAATTACCATGATATTTATTTTCAATAAGGTGCGTGTATCCCCTCCCCCACACACACTTTCCCCTGACCAATCCCACAATGCTTCCTACCACCTCTGACACTGCTACTGTGTATATATATACTCTGCTAGGGTCAGGGCTGGGACAATGATTAGAGTTAGCATTGGCACAATCGGGGCCAAGGGATTGGCTAGGGCTAGGGCAATAGCTAGGGTTTGGGTTAGGGCTTGGATTATGACTAGGTTTATCGCTTGGACAATGGCTATGTTATAGTTAGGGCTTGTAAAATACCCTTGGTTAAGGCTTGGACAATGACTAGGGTTAGTGCTTGGAGGGTCAGGGCCAAGGGATTGGCTAGGGATAGGGCAATGGCTAGAGTTACAGGTGAATGGGATTAGGGCAAGTATGTCCTCCATTCTTGATTCCTAAAATCTTGTAGTGACTTGAGAATCCCCTTCTTGAAGGAGAGGAGAGATGGCTGCCACCAGGACATGTCTTTGCTTCCACCATTCTGCCACTCCACAGAGACATGTGCTGGCCCCCACAAACATACTCCTACATGTATTGTATATACAGAATCAGTGGGTGTGCAATATTTAGGGAATAGCACATCTCGTTAGAATCAGTTCTCCTTCAAGTTTATATAGCACTGGGTTGCTAGGCAACTAGAGAATGCAGAATTCCCCTTCCCCTCAGAGATTTAGGTCAAGTGTGAAGAGCATTATAGTTGAGACACTTTTTTTTTTCCCTTGGATTTTTAATCCAGTGGTAATGCTCCAGTGTGTGTCCCCATAGAGCTATGGCCACCTACTTCAACCTGCCTCCACCCAGTGTGGTGTTGGTCCAGTGTGTGTCCCCATAGAGCTATGGCCACCTACTTCAACCTGCCTCCACCCAGTGTGGTGTTGGTCCAGTGTGTGTCCCCATAGAGCTATGGCCACCTACACTTCAACCTGCATCCACCCAGTGTGGTGTTGGTCCAGTGTGTGTCCCCATAGAGCTATGGCCACCTACTTCAACCTGCCTCCACCCAGTGTAGTGTACATGTAGGTCCAGTGTGGGTCCCCATACAGTGGCATAGGAACCACTGGGACTCCGGGGGCTGGTAGAATTCTTAACAAACTAAATAATGTGATGTGAAAGCTTGAACACTTTACCCCGCAGCACACACGACAGTTACTTCACTTTAGGCAGCACGCGCGGTCTACACTGTGCGCACGGCTGGGCCAAATTAAATGGAGGTGTGTGTTTATTAGAGTGTTTGCACTTAGGAACGTGGCTTCTGTATTAGCGGGCAGAGTTGCCGTGTAATCCTCTCCCTGAGTTCCAGTATGCATCAGCAGAAACTAAACTTGGCTCCCATTGGAGGAGGCCATAATAAACCCTCAGGTACTGTTAGCATACTCGAGCATTGATTAACTATTTATCCCCTGATATGTAGGTGGACTTTCATCCTCTGACACAGAGTCTTACCCTGAAACTGCATCCAGCTGCTCTTCAAGTGAGCGTGCGTGCATATGTCCACAGATGCTTGCACTCCCTATCATCCATTAGAGGAGGTTAGGGGTTGTGGTGTGCGCCATGTTCACCATGTTCAAGGGCATGGTACAAAAGCATATTCTAGACACATCCAACCAGCTGGTACACTTCATTTCCTTGGATCAGTGTGTGTACTTCCAGTCTAAAACTCTTTTGTAGTTCATGTCTCAATGCTCAATCCAAAGGTTTATTTAGCTTTCCGAAGAATTGCAAATCTGCTTTTGTGAATGACGGATTTAAGAACTTGCTATAGAAAGATTTCGCGAACACGAAAACAGTGCTATGCACACTGAAGCTGTCATGAAGTGAGCTGCAATCCAGAGTATGTCATGTGGAATAGATGCTCAATTAAGTACACAATTACTGACAGAACAAAAGCAACATCAGGAAATGCTGATGCAGTTACTTGGCAGCATTAAGTAGCTTGCTCGACAAGGGCTGCCATTACGTGGGCATCAAGAGGATAATGAATCATTTCAAGGGAACCTTTACCAGCTCCTACTACTGCTTCCAGCAGCAGAAGGTCCCGAGATGAAAACATGGCTTCTGAAACATGAATACATCTCACCTGAGATCGTGAATGAGATAATTACAATCATGGGCCAACTTTTACTTTGAAAACTTCTCTCTGACATCAGAAGTTCTTTGTGGACCTCTATCCTGGCTGATGAAGCCACTGATGTGTCACGTCATGAGCAACGATCACTATCTATTCGATGGGTGGATGATGACTTTGTAGTTAATGAAGACACACTTGGTCTCATGAAACTACCACACACAAAGGCTTCCACAATTTTTTCAGCCATAACCGATATACTTACCCGATGTTCTCTCCCTCTTCCTCAGTGCCGTGGGCAGGCATTTGATGGCTTCTTCCATGAGTGGGCATAGAAGTGCAAGCATTAGTCAGCCGAAGCCCCTCAAGCACTCTCTGTTCACTGTCTTGCTCATAGTCTGAATCTTTGCTTAAAGGATGTTAACAACACCTGTGACCTAATGCGAAATATAATGGAATTTATTTATAATTTGGTGCAGCTGATTCAATATTCTCCTAAGAGACTAACTTTATTTAATGCGCTGAGAAAGGAAGTGAGTATAAAAATAATAGTGCTGAATCAATACCATCTTTGCGAATGCTTTGTCCTACCCGGTGGACAATCAGACATACCTCTGCTGATAGCATCATTCGTAATTACAAAGTTTTGCAAGCAGTTGAATGAAATAGAGAAGGGACGGGATGAAGATGCAGCAATGGCTATCACGTATGGAGCAGTCTGAGACATTTTTGTCCTTAAAATTGGCATCTCAAGTATTTTCTGCTGCAGAGCAACTGTCAATCAGTTTGCAAGCAAAGGATTACACAGTTCAGGATGCAGTTCAAGGTTCATTACTGTCTTCACATTTGCACACACTTCCCAATGAACAACGATTCAACATTTTTTACGAAGAGATTAAAAAAGCTAGCTTGGACCTGAGAGATGAGCCTTATCTACCACGGCATAGGAAAGTTCCCAAGCGGTATGATGGAGGAGAGCCTGCTCATCGGTATGATGGAGGTGGCCTGCTCATCGCTATGCCAATCCTAAAGAGCGATATCGACAAGCATACCTTGAGGTTATATAACTGACTTCTGGAGAGATAGAAAGAGGTTTGATCAGCTGATCTCAAAATAGTCAAGGAAATAGAAGTGCTCCTGCTAATTCTGCAAATGGGGAGGTTGTACAATCTCTACCTTCAACTGTTCTGGACTATGTAGGTAAAGATTTTGATCAGGAACGCTTGAAGTGTCATCTTTCTCTTATTCCTGTCATGATCAAAACAGCCATTGATGGAAGAAACATCAACAAAGTTATCCAAATCAGAACAATTATAATGAAAAGAAGCAGCATTTACTGAGGCATGTTAACGAGTCTGAGAGGAGCCGTTCTCTCTTAGAAGGCTAGTATTTCAAGATTTCTTAGCAAATTTTGGAGCAGGGGGAACTGTACCGCAGAAAAATCACAGGTTTATAAATCAACATAACTTTTTTTCTATACATTCTATGCAGATTTAAAAAAAATCCAGGTTGTTTCTTATGCTTTGTGTTCCTAATGATATGTTGAATGTCTCTACAGATGTTATAAGACACATCAAGATTCCCCCCAAAAAGTGACCATTATCAGCTCTGCGATCATAACTGCCTCAGTTTTCAAGACCAAAGTCCCACACTTTGGTCAGCTGAAAGGGGAGGGAAAAATCTAAGATATGTAAGAAACAGATTATCAATAACCATCGTGGTTGCTGAGTGGCAAGCCAACCAGGTTGCTATGGGGAAAATCCCCGAGAAAATCCTAATCCTCACACTTCAAATGATCACAACTTATCAACACTCGTAGTAATTAAACCTCTGTTTCTTACATTCCTTAGAGAATTAGAAGAGCTATCCAGTGATATAAAAATATATATATTTGAGTGAAGCTTAGGAAAGTTATGAACGTTATGAACGTTACTGAAAAAAACCCCGAAGTTTGTTTTTTTAAATAAGGAAACATTGGTCAAGTTATATAGGGCAATACAGGGCAATGAAATGTTTTAATTTATGGAATCGCATGCAAAATGTGTTATCTTGGTAATTTCTTGATCTGTTCTTGTAGTTTCTTGTACTTCCCATGCCCTGAAAATCATAAATAACATCTATACTCTAGCCATTTGCAAAGTTTTAGAGGCATTGGATGCTCCATTCCGAAATTATGTTGGTTTTTGTCCATGCAATTTCACTTTATCTTGATTCAAGAATCGAAGAAAAACCCGAAGATACGGCCAACCGAAGGGGAGACAGTTGCATTTTTAATTTTTTTAAACTTGTGGTTACAACTTTAGAGCTCCGAAGCTTCTGTAAACTTCATGGTATGGACTTGATATATAGCTCAAAAGATAGGTCTCTCTGTGTGCTCTCTTTTGATACTAAAATATGTTTCATAGGTATAACTATAGGCAAGTTACTAGACCCTAAAGTGGAGGGACTTCAAAAACCTACTTCCCAAAAACCTCATCCAAAATAACTCCAGATTGCAAGATTTGAAATTGGTAAGTGAGCTCTAGGCTATTCAATGACCTTTTTCATTAGGCGTGAAAATGTAAGTACGTGGTCAAGCGGGCGGGTAGAAAATTGATTGCGTTGAAAATCAACGCCCTCAATTTTCCACCCGCGCGCTTGACCACGTATAAATTCATTATGCTTCCTATAAGTCCAATGCACTGTCACATGTAGTTTTTGATGTAAAAGAAGTCTCTCCTGATGTCATAAAGCCTATGGCGCATTGCATGAATCTGATGGTACAATAACACCTAATGAAAAAGGTCATTGAATAGCCCAGGACTTCCTCTAGCCACTCGTGCCACTTCAAATTTTTAGCACTTAGTTATTTTGGATGTGGTTTTTGGGAGGCAGGTTTTTGAGGTCCCTCCACTTTTGGGTCTAGTAACTTACCTATAGTTATACATATTTTAGTATCAAAAGAGAGCACACAGAGAGACCTATCTTTTGAGCTATATATATATCAAGTCCACACCATGACGTTTGCAGAATCTACGGAGCTCTAAAGTTGTAACCACAAGTTTAAAAAATTTAAAAAATGCAACTGTCTCCCCTTCGGTTGGCCGTCTCTTCGGGTTTTTCTTCGATTCTTGAATCAGTAAAATTGCATGGACAAAAACCAACATAACTTCGGAATGGAGCATCCAATGCCTATAAAACTTTGCAAATGGCTAGAGTATAGAAACAAGAATAGGTTGAAAGAAAGAAAAAAAGAAAGAGAAAAATCAAAAAAAATCTAATTTCTGTGGTACAGTCACCCCGTGAGGTTTTCAAACTACTAAACTATTTTTTTACATTTCCAGTCACCACGGCTACGGCAAAGAGGTCTTTTTCCTCCCTAAGAAGATCCCTAAGAAGACTGAAGACATTTCTGAGAAGCGAAATGACTGATTGCAGTTTGAATTACTTATTCGTAATGTATGTGCATAGCTCAAGAACAAATGAACTGGATTTAAAAGAAATTGCAAAACAATTTGTATGTGTCAACTCAAGGAGAATGAATTATTTTGGAACAAAGTTCACATGTTTGGTCTTCTGTAGAATTGAAAGGAGTGCATATATACTAACTACGATAGATGTGATGACTTTGTGAGTATGTGTGTTTTATTTAGTTTAAACTGCAACTGTTACTAATTTATTTTATCATTCTTGCAGCCCCCGTAGATGAAAACATCTTCCTACACCTCTGCCATAGAACTATACTACTTCAACCTGCCTCCACCCAATGTGGTGTTGGTCCAGTGTGTGTCCCCATAGAGCTATGGCCACCTACTTCAACCTGCCTCCACCCAGTGTGGTGTTGGTCCAGTGTGTGTCCCCATAGAGCTATGGCCACCTACTTCAACCTGCCTCCACCCAGTGTGGTGTTGGTCCAGTGTGTGTCCCCATAGAGCTATGACCACCTACTTCAACCTGCCTCCACCCAGTGTGGTGTTGGTCCAGTATGTGTCCCCATAGAGCTATGGCCACCCACTTCAACCTGCCTCCACCCAATGTGGTGTTGGTCCAGTGTGTGTCCCCATAGAGCTATGGCCACCTACTTCAACCTGCCTCCACCCAGTGTGGTGTTGGTCCAGTGTGTGTCCCCATAGAGCTATGGCCACCTACTTCAACCTGCCTCCACCCAGTGTAGTGTTGGTCCAGTGTGTGTCCCCATAGAGCTATGACCACCTACTTCAACCTGCCTCCACCCAGTGTGGTGTTGGTCCAGTATGTGTCCCCATAGAGCTATGGCCACCCACTTCAACCTGCCTCCACCCAATGTGGTGTTGGTCCAGTGTGTGTCCCCATAGAGCTATGGCCACCTACTTCAACCTGCCTCCACCCAGTGTGTTGTTGGTCCAGTGTGTGTCCCCATAGAGCTATGGCCACCTACTTCAACCTGCCTCCACCCAGTGTAGTGTTGGTCCAGTGTGTGTCCCCATAGAGCTATGACCACCTACTTCAACCTGCCTCCACCCAGTGTGGTGTTGGTCCAGTTTGTGTCCCCATGGCCACCCACTTCAACCTGTCTCCACCCAATGTGGTGCTTGGTCCAGTGTGTGTCCCCATAGAGCTATGGCCACCTACTTCAACCTGCCTCCACCCAGTGTGGTGTTGGTCCAGTGTGTGTCCCCATAGAGCTATGGCCACCTACTTCAACCTGCCTCCACCCAGTGTAGTGTTGGTCCAGTGTGTGTCCCCATAGAGCTATGACCACCTACTTCAACCTGCCTCCACCCAGTGTGGTGTTGGTCCAGTATGTGTCCCCATAGAGCTATGGCCACCCACTTCAACCTGCCTCCACCCAATGTGGTGTTGGTCCAGTGTGTGTCCCCATAGAGCTATGGCCACCTACTTCAACCTGCCTCCACCCAGTGTGGTGTTGGTCCAGTGTGTGTCCCCATAGAGCTATGGCCACCTACTTCAACCTGCCTCCACCCAGTGTAGTGTTGGTCCAGTGTGTGTCCCCATAGAGCTATGACCACCTACTTCAACCTGCCTCCACCCAGTGTGGTGTTGGTCCAGTATGTGTCCCCATAGAGCTATGGCCACCCACTTCAACCTGCCTCCACCCAATGTGGTGTTGGTCCAGTGTGTGTCCCCATAGAGCTATGGCCACCTACTTCAACCTGCCTCCACCCAGTGTGGTGTTGGTCCAGTGTGTGTCCCCATAGAGCTATGGCCACCTACTTCAACCTGCCTCCACCCAGTGTGGTGTTGGTCCAGTATGTGTCCCCATAGAGCTATGGCCACCCACTTCAACCTGCCTCCACCCAGTGTGGTGTTGGTCCAGTATGTGTCCCCATAGAGCTATGGCCACCCACTTCAACCTGCCTCCACCCAATGTGGTGTTGGTCCAGTGTGTGTCCCCATAGAGCTATGGCCACCTACTTCAACCTTCCTCCACCCAGTGTGGTGTTGGTCCAGTGTGTGTCCCCATAGAGCTATGACCACCTACTTCAACCTGCCTCCACCCAGTGTGGTGTTGGTCCATGTGTGTCCCCATAGAGCTATGGCCACCTACTTCAACCTGCCTCCACCCAGTGTGGTGTTGGTCCAGTGTGTGTCCCCATAGAGCTATGGCCACCTACTTCAACCTGCCTCCACTCAGTGTGGTGTTGGTCCAGTGTGTGTCCCCATAGAGCTATGGCCACCTACTTCAACCTGCCTCTACCCAGTGTGGTGTTGGTCCAGTGTGTGTCCCCATAGAGCTATGGCCACCTACTTCAACCTGCCTCCACCCAGTGTGGTGTTGGTCCAGTATGTGTCCCCATAGAGCTATGGCCACCTACTTCAACCTGCCTCCACCCAGTGTGGTGTTGGTCCAGTGTGTGTCCCCATAGAGCTATGCTCCACCTTCTTGTTAGTGCCAGGGCAGTGCCTAGGGCTGTAGGAACTGCTGCTGGAGTGTTGTCTGGGAGGCCACACTAGGCCAGCCTCATAGAACATGTGGTTTACTAGAGAATTTTGCTGTGTGTCGACACTAATCTACAATAATATAACCTAATTAGCACATCCTTGATGCTGAGGTTAAGTATGCTAGTACTCCAAACACTTGTAAGATGTCCACCTCACCTGACTCAGCTTCAGCATGGACCATCATTGAGCATGCGTGAGCATGGTGTGCTCCATGTGGGATAGCTCTGGTGCTGGTTGATGTGCAGATGTGCTACACACGTGAGCATGTGCTAGTGTTAGGGCTAGGGCAATGGCTAGGGCCAGTGCAGTTGCTAGTGTTGTTAGGGCCAGGGCAATGGCTAGGGCCAGTGCAGTTGCTAGTGTTAGGGCCAGGGTAATGGCTAGGGCCAATGCAGTTGCTAGTGTTAGGGCCAGGGCAATGGCTAGGGCCAATGCAGTTGCTAGTGTTAGGGCCAGGGTAATGGCTAGGGCCAATGAAGTTGCTAGTGTTAGGGCCAGGGTAATGGCTAGGGCCAATGCAGTTGCTAGTGTTAGGGCCAGGGCAATGGCTAGGGCCAGTGCAGTTGCTAGTGTTGTTAGGGCCAGGGCAATGGCTAGGGCCAGTGCAGTTGCTAGTGTTAGGGCCAGGGTAATGGCTAGGGCCAATGCAGTTGCTAGTGTTAGGGCCAGGGCAATGGCTAGGGCCAATGCAGTTGCTAGTGTTAGGGCCAGGGTAATGGCTAGGGCCAATGAAGTTGCTAGTGTTAGGGCCAGGGTAATGGCTAGGGCCAATGCAGTTGCTAGTGTTAGGGCCAGGGTAATGGCTAGGGCCAGTGCAGTTGCTAGTGTTGTTAGGGCCAGGGCAATGGCTAGGGCCAGTGCAGTTGCTAGTGTTAGGGCCAGGGTAATGGCTAGGGCCAGTGCAGTTGCTAGTGTTAGGGCCAGGGCAATGGCTAGGGCCAATGCAGTTGCTAGTGTTAGGGCCAGGGTAATGGCTAGGGCCAATGCAGTTGCTAGTGTTAGGGCCAGGGTAATGGCTAGGGCCAATGCAGTTGCTAGTGTTAGGGCCAGGGTGCAGTTGCTAGTGTTGTTAGGGCCAGGGCAATGGCTAGGGCCAGTGCAGTTGCTAGTGTTGTTAGGGCCAGGGCAATGGCTAGGGCCAGTGCAGTTGCTAGTGTTAGGGCCAGGGTAATGGCTAGGGCCAGTGCAGTTGCTAGTGTTAGGGCCAGGGCAATGGCTAGGGCCAGTGCAGTTGCTAGTGTTAGGGCCAGGGCAATGGCTAGGGCCAGTGCAGTTGCTAGTGTTAGGGCCAGGGTAATGGCTAGGGCCAGTGCAGTTGCTAGTGTTAGGGCCAGGGTAATGGCTAGGGCCAGTGCAGTTGCTAGTGTTAGGGCCAGGGTAATGGCTAGGGCCAGTGCAGTTGCTAGTGTTAGGGCCAGGGTAATGACTAGGGCCAGTGCAGTTGCTAGTGTTAGGGCCAGGGCAATGGCTAGGGCCAGTGCAGTTGCTAGTGTTAGGGCCAGGGTAATGGCTAGGGCCAGTGCAGTTGCTAGTGTTAGGGCCAGGGTAATGGCTAGGGCCAGTGCAGTTGCTAGTGTTAGGACCATGGTAATGGCTAGGGCCAGTGCAGTTGCTAGTGTTAGGGCCAGGGTAATGGCTAGGGCCAGTGCAGTTGCTAGTGTTAGGGCCAGGGCAATGGCTAGGGCCAGTGCAGTTGCTAGTGTTAGGGCCAGGGCAATGGCTAGGGCCAGTGCAGTTGCTAGTGTTGTTAGGGCCAGGGCAATGGCTAGGGCCAGTGCAGTTGCTAGTGTTGTTAGAGCCAGGCAATGGCTAGGGCCAGTGCAGTTGCTAGTGTTAGGGCCAGGGCAATGGCTAGGGCCAGTGCAGTTGCTAGTGTTAGGGCCAGGGCAATGGCTAGGGCCAGTGCAGTTGCTAGTGTTAGGGCCAGGGCAATGGCTAGGGCCAGTGCAGTTGCTAGTGTTAGGGCCAGGGTAATGGCTAGGGCCAGTGCAGTTGCTAGTGTTAGGGCCAGGGCAATGGCTAGGTCCAATGCAGTTGCTAGTGTTAGGGCCAGGGTAATGGCTAGGGCCAATGCAGTTGCTAGTGTTAGGGCCAGGGTAATGGCTAGGGCCAATGCAGTTGCTAGTGTTAGGGCCAGGGTAATGGCTAGGGCCAATGCAGTTGCTAGTGTTGTTAGCCAGGGCAATGGCTAGGGCCAGTGCAGTTGCTAGTGTTGTTAGGGCCAGGGCAATGGCTAGGGCCAGTGCAGTTGCTAGTGTTAGGGCCAGGGTAATGGCTAGGGCCAGTGCAGTTGCTAGTGTTAGGGCCAGGGCAATGGCTAGGGCCAATGCAGTTGCTAGTGTTAGGGCCAGGGTAATGGCTAGGGCCAATGCAGTTGCTAGTGTTAGGGCCAGGGTAATGGCTAGGGCCAATGCAGTTGCTAGTGTTAGGGCCAGGGTAATGGCTAGGGCCAATGCAGTTGCTAGTGTTGTTAGGGCCAGGGCAATGGCTAGGGCCAGTGCAGTTGCTAGTGTTGTTAGGGCCAGGGCAATGGCTAGGGCCAGTGCAGTTGCTAGTGTTAGGGCCAGGGTAATGGCTAGGGCCAGTGCAGTTGCTAGTGTTAGGGCCAGGGCAATGGCTAGGGCCAGTGCAGTTGCTAGTGTTAGGGCCAGGGCAATGGCTTGGGCCAGTGCAGTTGCTAGTGTTAGGGCCAGGGTAATGGCTAGGGCCAGTGCAGTTGCTAGTGTTAGGACCAGGGTAATGGCTAGGGCCAGTGCAGTTGCTAGTGTTAGGGCCAGGGTAATGGCTAGGGCCAGTGCAGTTGCTAGTGTTAGGGCCAGGGTAATGACTAGGGCCAGTGCAGTTGCTAGTGTTAGGGCCAGGGCAATGGCTAGGGCCAGTGCAGTTGCTAGTGTTAGGGCCAGGGTAATGGCTAGGGCCAGTGCAGTTGCTAGTGTTAGGGCCAGGGTAATGGCTAGGGCCAGTGCAGTTGCTAGTGTTAGGACCAGGGTAATGGCTAGGGCCAGTGCAGTTGCTAGTGTTAGGGACAGGGTAATGGCTAGGGCCAGTGCAGTTGCTAGTGTTAGGGCCAGGGCAATGGCTAGGGCCAGTGCAGTTGCTAGTGTTAGGGCCAGGGCAATGGCTAGGGCCAGTGCAGTTGCTAGTGTTGTTAGGGCCAGGGTAATGGCTAGGGCCAGTGCAGTTGCTAGTGTTAGGGCCAGGGCAATGGCTAGGGCCAGTGCAGTTGCTAGTGTTGTTAGGGCCAGGGCAATGGCTAGGGCCAGTGCAGTTGCTAGTGTTAGGGCCAGGGTAATGGCTAGGGCCAGTGCAGTTGCTAGTGTTAGGGCCAGGGTAATGGCTAGGGCCAGTGCAGTTGCTAGTGTTAGGGCCAGGGCAATGGCTAGGGCCAATGCAGTTGCTAGTGTTAGGGCCAGGGTAATGGCTAGGGCCAATGCAGTTGCTAGTGTTAGGGCCAGGGTAATGGCTAGGGCCAATGCAGTTGCTAGTGTTGTTAGGGCCAGGGCAATGGCTAGGGCCAGTGCAGTTGCTAGTGTTGTTAGGGCCAGGGCAATGGCTAGGGCCAGTGCAGTTGCTAGTGTTAGGGCCAGGGTAATGGCTAGGGCCAGTGCAGTTGCTAGTGTTAGGGCCAGGGCAATGGCTAGGGCCAGTGCAGTTGCTACTGTTAGGGCCAGGGCAATGGCTAGGGCCAGTGCAGTTGCTAGTGTTAGGGCCAGGGTAATGGCTAGGGCCAGTGCAGTTGCTAGTGTTAGGGCCAGGGTAATGGCTAGGGCCAGTGCAGTTGCTAGTGTTAGGGCCAGGGTAATGACTAGGGCCAGTGCAGTTGCTAGTGTTAGGGCCAGGGTAATGACTAGGGCCAGTGCAGTTGCTAGTGTTAGGGCCAGGGTAATGACTAGGGCCAGTGCAGTTGCTAGTGTTAGGGCCAGGGTAATGGCTAGGGCCACTGTAGTTGCTAGTGTTAGGGCCAGGGTAATGGCTAGGGCCAGTGCAGATGCTAGTGTTAGGGCCAGGGTAATGGCTAGGGCCAGTGCAGTTGCTAGTGTTAGGGCCAGGGTAATGGCTAGGGCCAGTGCAGTTGCTAGTGTTAGGGCCAGGGTAATGGCTAGGGCCAGTGCAGTTGCTAGTGTTAGGGCCAGGGTAATGACTAGGGCCAGTGCAGTTGCTAGTGTTAGGGCCAGGGCAATGGCTAGGGCCAGTGCAGTTGCTAGTGTTAGGGCCAGGGTAATGGCTAGGGCCAGTGCAGTTGCTAGTGTTAGGGCCAGGGTAATGGCAAGGGCCAGTGCAGTTGCTAGTGTTAGGGCCAGGGTAATGGCTAGGGCCAGTGCAGTTGCTAGTGTTAGGGCCAGGGTAATGGCTAGGGCCAGTGCAGTTGCTAGTGTTAGGGCCAGGGTAATGGCTAGGGCCAGTGCAGTTGCTAGTGTTAGGACCAGGGTAATGGCTAGGGCCAGTGCAGTTGCTAGTGTTAGGGCCAGGGTAATGACTAGGGCCAGTGCAGTTGCTAGTGTTAGGGCCAGGGTAATGGCTAGGGCCAGTGCAGTTGCTAGTGTTAGGGCCAGGGCAATGGCTAGGGCCAGGGCAGTTGCTAGTGTTAGGGCCAGGGCAATGGCTAGGGCCAGTGCAGTTGCTAGTGTTGTTAGGGCCAGGGCAATGGCTAGGGCCAGTGCAGTTGCTAGTGTTGTTAGGGCCAGGGCAATGGCTAGGGCCAGTGCAGTTGCTAGTGTTAGGGCCAGGGTAATGGCTAGGGCCACTGTAGTTGCTAGTGTTAGGGCCAGGGTAATGGCTAGGGCCAGTGCAGATGCTAGTGTTAGGGCCAGGGTAATGGCTAGGGCCAGTGCAGTTGCTAGTGTTAGGGCCAGGGTAATGGCTAGGGCCAGTGCAGTTGCTAGTGTTAGGACCAGGGTAATGGCTAGGGCCAGTGCAGTTGCTAGTGTTAGGGCCAGGGTAATGTCTAGGGCCAGTGCAGTTGCTAGTGTTAGGGCCAGGGTAATGGCTAGGGCCAGTGCAGTTGCTAGTGTTAGGGCCAGGGCAATGGCTAGGGCCAGTGCAGTTGCTAGTGTTAGGGCCAGGGTAATGACTAGGGCCAGTGCAGTTGCTAGTGTTAGGGCCAGGGTAATGGCTAGGGCCAGTGCAGTTGCTAGTGTTGTTAGGGCCAGGGCAATGGCTAGGGCCAGTGCAGTTGCTAGTGTTAGGGCCAGGGTAATGGCTAGGGCCAGTGCAGTTGCTAGTGTTAGGGCCAGGGTAATGGCTAGGGCCAGTGCAGTTGCTAGTGTTAGGGCCAGGGTAATGGCTAGGGCCAGTGCAGTTGCTAGTGTTAGGGCCAGGGTAATGGCTAGGGCCAGTGCAGTTGCTAGTGTTAGGGCCAGGGTAATGACTAGGGTTAATCCATAGCTAGTTTTATCATTGGGATAGTACCAAAGTGTTAAACAAGTGTAGTTAAGACTTTGGACCTCATAGATACTGCACACTTCACTGCATGGACTTGATATATAGATCAAAAGATAGGTCTCTCTGTGTGCTCTCTCTTGATACTAAAAACTGTTGCATAGGTATAGCCATGCTAAAGTTACAGGCAGTCAAAGTTGGGGCCCTCAAAACCTGAATGTCTATGTAGCTCAAGCGCTTGATAATTGAAATACATGTAGTATCCATTACTAGAGGAAGCTACTCTACTATGTGAGTATTTTAATTAGGCACTAATGGCCAAGCTCCAGGTGGTGTGTGTGTGCGTGTGTTAGAGATATGTAGAGGGTGTGTGGGCTCCACTGGTGTCCCAACACAACTATGTATATTGTTACATAACACATTCCAGGCCAACCCTGTGTGCTTGAGGAGACATCCACACCAGCTCCCTGTGGCCACATAAATCATGATGACCTCATCTCTACACTAGCAAGACTTATGCAACATTGAGCAGTGGATCTGGAGACATGAATCAATGGCTGCATACTCCATCATGAGCTTCTAGTGAGTGTGTGTGTGTGTGAGTGTGCATGTGTGTGTGTGTGTGTGTTCACAGGTTGTATGGGGCAGTAGCTATTGGTGAACTCACCCTGAAAACCGTGGGCTACCATGAAAGTGCATATCTGTGCACACATTCATGCTGTGCTAGTGATTGATGTGCCACCTGCAGCCTGTAGAGTGCTTGCTGAGGGCAGTTTAGTTTGGCCCTACATGGTCATGTATTGGAGCTGCAGGTTGCCATGTGAAGTGGAGTCAGCCCTCACCTCTTGCTAGTAGCTACTTGCCAGCATCAAGTCTTGCGTAGCTATAAGCACTGGGACTGGTAGGGCTGCTCAAACACTACAGATGGGGCCAGCAGATTATATGCTTATTTTCCTGTGAAGAGGGAGGGGTCTAAATTATATACTGACAAACATGACCATGTGGTTATGACTTGCCAGCTCCTAGATTGCACACACTTCACTGTAGATATGCAGTATATTGTGGAGAGGCTGGAACATTGTTGATGTTCCAGCCAGCCACACTTGCCCAAGTGCTTGACCACCTACTTATGTGTGAGCTAATAATGACAGCACTTATTGTATGGGAGAGCCTCAGGTGCTAATTTCAATGCCTTGCACTCAACAATTAGCAGCATGGGCAGGTGGTTTGGAGTCCCCAACTTTGACTGCCTGTACCTTGGGGGTGCTTGCTTGTACTTATGCAACAGTTTTTAGTATCAAGAGAGAGCACACAGAGAGACCTATCTTTTCAGTTCTAGATCAAGTCCATACAGTGAAGTGTGCAGAATCTATGGAGGTCCAAAGTGGTAACCACCACTTTGGTACTATCCCAATTATTCTTTTCTGAAGAGGTATTTCTGAAGAGGTATGCAATGAAGTGGGCGGCTACAAGTATCGTAACTCAAGAATGGTTGACAATAATGAGCTGAAGCTTGAAATGCAGTTAGTATAATAGTGAAGGTAGTGAATGGCGAAGGACAAAGATTAGAATATATTTTTAGGGATTAAAAAAAGAATTGTCTACTCCACCTGGACCATGACTAGGGCTAGGGTTAGTGCTTGGACCATGACTAGGGCTAGGGTTAGTGCTTGGACCATGACTAGGGCTAGGGTTAGTGCTTGGACCATGACTAGGGCTAGGGTTAGTGCTTGGACCATGACTAGGGTTAGGGTTAGTGCTTGGACCATGACTAGGGCTAGGGTTAGTGCTTGGACCATGACTAGGGTTAGGGTTAGTGCTTGGACCATGACTAGGGCTAGGGTTAGTGCTTGGACCATGACTAGGGTTAGGGTTAGTGCTTGGACCATGACTAGGGCTAGGGTTAGTGCTTGGACCATGACTAGGGTTAGGGTTAGTGCTTGGACCATGACTAGGGCTAGGGTTAGTGCTTGGACCATGACTAGGGTTAGGGTTAGTGCTTGGACCATGACTAGGGCTAGGGTTAGTGCTTGGACCATGACTAGGGTTAGGGTTAGTGCTTGGACCATGACTAGGGTTAGGGTTAGTGCTTGGACCATGACTAGGGTTAGGGTTAGTGCTTGGACCATGACTAGGGTTAGGGTTAGTGCTTGGACCATGACTAGGGCTAGGGTTAGTGCTTGGACCATGACTAGGGTTAGGGTTAGTGCTTGGACCATGACTAGGGTTAGGGTTAGTGCTTGGACCATGACTAGGGTTAGGGTTAGTGCTTGGACCATGACTAGGGTTAGGGTTAGTGCTTGGACCATGACTAGGGTTAGGGTTAGTGCTTGGACCATGACTAGGGCTAGGGTTAGTGCTTGGACCATGACTAGGGTTAGGGTTAGTGCTTGGACCATGACTAGGGCTAGGGTTAGTGCTTGGACCATGACTAGGGTTAGGGTTAGTGCTTGGACCATGACTAGGGTTAGGGTTAGTGCTTGGACCATGACTAGGGTTAGGGTTAGGGCTTGGACCATGACTAGGGCTAGGGTTAGTGCTTGGACCATGACTAGGGTTAGGGTTAGTGCTTGGACCATGACTAGGGTTAGGGTTAGGGCTTGGACCATGACTAGGGTTAGGGTTAGTGCTTGGACCATGACTAGGGCTAGGGTTAGTGCTTGGACCATGACTAGGGTTAGGGTTAGTGCTTGGACCATGACTAGGGCTAGGGTTAGTGCTTGGACCATGACTAGGGTTAGGGTTAGTGCTTGGACCATGACTAGGGCTAGGGTTAGTGCTTGGACCATGACTAGGGTTAGGGTTAGTGCTTGGACCATGACTAGAGTTAGGGTTAGTGCTTGGACCATGACTAGGGTTAGGGTTAGTGCTTGGACCATGACTAGGGCTAGGGTTAGTGCTTGGACCATGACTAGGGTTAGGGTTAGTGCTTGGACCATGACTAGGGCTAGGGTTAGTGCTTGGACCATGACTAGGGTTAGGGTTAGTGCTTGGACCATGACTAGGGCTAGGGTTAGTGCTTGGACCATGACTAGGGTTAGGGTTAGTGCTTGGACCATGACTAGGGCTAGGGTTAGTGCTTGGACCATGACTAGGGTTAGGGTTAGTGCTTGGACCATGACTAGGGTTAGGGTTAGTGCTTGGACCATGACTAGGGTTAGGGTTAGTGCTTGGACCATGACTAGGGTTAGGGTTAGTGCTTGGACCATGACTAGGGTTAGGGTTAGTGCTTGGACCATGACTAGGGCTAGGGTTAGTGCTTGGACCATGACTAGGGTTAGGGTTAGTGCTTGGACCATGACTAGGGCTAGGGTTAGTGCTTGGACCATGACTAGGGTTAGGGTTAGTGCTTGGACCATGACTAGGGTTAGGGTTAGTGCTTGGACCATGACTAGGGTTAGGGTTAGGGCTTGGACCATGACTAGGGCTAGGGTTAGTGCTTGGACCATGACTAGGGTTAGGGTTAGTGCTTGGACCATGACTAGGGTTAGGGTTAGGGCTTGGACCATGACTAGGGTTAGGGTTAGTGCTTGGACCATGACTAGGGCTAGGGTTAGTGCTTGGACCATGACTAGGGTTAGGGTTAGTGCTTGGACCATGACTAGGGCTAGGGTTAGTGCTTGGACCATGACTAGGGTTAGGGTTAGTGCTTGGACCATGACTAGGGCTAGGGTTAGTGCTTGGACCATGACTAGGGTTAGGGTTAGTGCTTGGACCATGACTAGGGTTAGGGTTAGTGCTTGGACCATGACTAGGGTTAGGGTTAGTGCTTGGACCATGACTAGGGTTAGGGTTAGTGCTTGGACCATGACTAGGGTTAGGGTTAGTGCTTGGACCATGACTAGGGTTAGGGTTAGTGCTTGGACCATGACTAGGGTTAGGGTTAGTGCTTGGACCATGACTAGGGTTAGGGTTAGTGCTTGGACCATGACTAGGGTTAGGGTTAGTGCTTGGACCATGACTAGGGTTAGGGTTAGTGCTTGGACCATGACTAGGGTTAGGGTTAGTGCTTGGACCATGACTAGGGTTAGGGTTAGTGCTTGGACCATGACTAGGGTTAGGGTTAGTGCTTGGACCATGACTAGGGTTAGGGTTAGTGCTTGGACCATGACTAGGGTTAGGGTTAGTGCTTGGACCATGACTAGGGTTAGGGTTAGTGCTTGGACCATGACTAATGATTAGAGTTAGGATTGGGAGGATCAGGGCCAAGGGATTGGCTAGGGCTAGGGCAATAGCTAGGGTTAGGGTTAGTGCTTGGACCATGACTAGGGTTAGGGTTAGTGCTTGGACCATGACTAATGATTAGAGTTAGGATTGGGAGGATCAGGGCCAAGGGATGGGCTAGGGCAATAGCTAGGGTTAGGGTTAGGGCTTGGATTATGACTAGGTTAGGGCCTGGACAATAACTACGGTTAGGGTTTGGAAGGTCAGGGCCAAGGGATTGGCTAGGGATAGGGCAATGGCTAGAGTTACATGTGAATGGGATTAAGGCAAGTATATATGTCCTCCATTCTTGATTATTAAAATCTTATGGTATAGTCAATTGGGTTTAAAAAAACACGTTTCCCTTAATTACCTTTTAAGAGCCAGATTAAAGGATTTACTGAAAACACATGTGCCCTCCTCTAGTACTTTACTATCAAATGATGACTAACATAAATAAAATAAAATATCCTATGTCCTATAATGAAATATTAATAAAAATATTTATTAATATGGTGGCTTTTTAGGGGTAAAAAAAATAATCCGGTTCGGGTTAAAAAAAACCCACTCCTTTAAAAATATCCTAAAAGATAAAATCAAATGTAATTACTTCAAAATTTTATCAATTGAATCTTTTTTCATTAAAATTTGTTCAAATAGTTCAGTAAATAGTACAGTAATGGTTTACAGTGGGTTTTATTGCATTTTCTTAATTGAAAATGTTTATCACTTTTGCTTCACACTCAAACTTCAGCAGTGCCTTCCCTCGACTAATTGTTTCCACTACTGGCTGAACAGGGCCATACATGCAACCATCCACTGCTACTATCTCCACATCTTCCGGCTTTGGCCAATCATAGAAAATGCGTGTTGAGTCTCTGCTTCACTCTCTTTTTTTGAAGGAAGGTTAATTCAGCTGAAGTGGGATCAGCATCTTCGTCATCACTGAAAACTTTTGATAGTCCATGTACCATTGATAATCAATGACTAAAGTTGGTTTATTCATATTCAGTTACTCACATTATATATATATATACTATTGTATCATTCTGTCCATCAGAATGATATAGTCCATGTACCATTCACTAGGTGGTTTATTCAAATAATTCATATTACTCACAATTATGCTCTAACTCACAAATTAGCATGACTGGAGAAGAAAAAAATGAAAATATAGTACTTGGGGGGGAAAATAGAAAAAAAATTGCAAAAAAAAACAGCTGGCTTTTTTTAACCCCGAGTGACCAAAAATATCTGGGGTAAAAAAAAAGCAAGTCCAAAAAACCCTAAAATATCAGATTTTTTGTTTTTTATAAACCATTTAGTAACTATTTTCTTTTGGCTAGCGCTCAAAATTTACTAATCTACCCAAAAGTTCAGGTGAGTCAGAAAAAAGTTAATTTCGGGTATTTTCTACATGTTTAGGTTCTTTATTTTGTCATGTCCTCCATGTCAATATTTTTATACAAAAACACACATTAATGAAAAGCCCATTAAAAGTACTTGACAGATCAAGGATTGCTTAAATTCTTAAAGCAGTTGTGTCTTCATAGACCCCTGGTCTTTTTTTACCCCAACTTCCCCCCCCCCCGGCTACTCCAATTGAATATAACTTGAGAATCCCCTTCTTCAAGGAGAGGAGGGATGGCTGCCACCAGGACATGTCTTTGCTTCCACCATTCTGTCACTCCACAGAGACATGTGCTGGCCCCCACAAACATACTCCTACATGTATTGTACATACAGAATCAGTGGGTGTGCAATATTTAGGGAATAGGGCATCCCATTAGCTCCTGCACTTATGATAGCAGTGGGTTGCTAAGCAACTAGATAATGCACCTGCCTGTTGAAATGTGTGGTCAAGTGTGAAGAGTATTATACACTGCATTTAATGTTTGTAGATTATTAATCCAATGGTGTTGGTCCAGTGTGTGTCCCCATACAGCTATGGCCACCTACTTCAACTTGCCTCCACCCAGTATGGTGTTGGTCCAGTGTGTGTCCCCATAGAGCTATGGCCACCTACTTCAACCTGCCTCCACCCAGTGTGGTGTTGGTCCAGTGTGTGTCCCCATAGAGCTATGGCCACCTACTTCTACCTGCCTCCACCCAGTGTGGTGTTGGTCCAGTGTGTGTCCCCATAGAGCTATGGCCACCTACTTCAACCTGCCTCCACCCAGTGTGGTGTTGGTCCAGTGTGTGTCCCCATAGAGCTATGGCCACCTACTTCAACCTGCCTCCACCCAGTGTGGTGTTGGTCCAGTGTGTGTACCCATAGAGCTATGGCCACCTACTCCAACTTGACTCCACCCAGTGTGGTGTTGGTCCAGTGTGTGTCCCCATAGACCTACTTCAACGTGCCTCCACCCAGTATGGTGTTGGTCCAGTGTGTGTCCCCATAGAGCTATGGCCACCTACTTCAACTTGACTCCTCCCAGTGTGGTGTTGGTCCAGTGTGTGTCCCCATAGAGCTATGGCCACCTACTTCAACCTGCCTCCACCCAGTGTGGTGTTGGTCCAGTGTGTGTCCCCATAGAGCTATGGCCACCTACTTCAACCTACCTCCACCCAGTGTGGTGTTGGTCCAGTGTGTGTCCCCATAGAGCTACATATGGCCACCTACTTCAACCTGCCTCCACCCAGTGTGGTGTTGGTCCAGTGTGTGTCTCCATAGAGCTACATATGGCCACCTACTTCAACCTGCCTCCACCCAGTGTGGTTTGGTCCAGTGTGTGTCCCAATGACAGGGAAAATGAGGAAGATTGTGGGAACAGAATTCCATCACAAAATTTGTCTTTTCATGTGTGCATTATCCCAGTGTAAGTGTGTAGACTATTCTAACTGTCAGAACATCACGTATAGATTATGTCACCACGAGGACTTGACTCCTACTGTATGTTGATAGGTTGATAAATACCAAATGAACAGAAAAGGTTTCATGAGGTGCTTATCTGCAGGTACGCAGGGCAGACACAAAATATGCTCCATAAGCTAGAAGAAGAGCTTCTCAGAAATACGATGTCTGAATGATATCTTGAGTGATATTTTTCAGCCTAGATGTTAACTCTTGCAAGCCAAGAGAGTTAGCTATCTTCATGGGGGTGTGGCCATGTTCCCCACCACAAGCAGGCAGCTGCCTCCCTATGTATAATTCACTGCTATAGCTGCTCTACCTGAGAACAGGCCCTGGGGGTGCAAGGGGGTGTGGTCATGGCAGACTGCAATTTACAATACATGTCATTATGTTTGGGAGAAAGGGCGTGTCTAGTCAGCTTGTTACTATGTGTCAGGGTGGAAGTTTGTGTGTGTGTGTGTTAGAGAATATCAAATATTCCTCTGGATCAAATTTTCACCCAGTGAGGTGTTGGTGGAGTGTGTGTCCTCATAGAGCTATTGTCAACCTGCCTCCACCCAGTGAGGTGTTGGTGGAGTGTGTGTCCTCATAGAGCTATTGTCAACCTGCCCCCACCTAGACCCCCTGGAAATCCGTTTAAAAAAATACCTTTTTCCGTTTCAGATTTTTGTAAATTCCGTTTCACACCATGATTTATGTTTTTTCCCGTTTCAACAAATAAATAATTTATTATACACATTAGTTAACTAAAACGTCCTTCTATATCACCATTGTGATAAAGCATAACAAGTTTTTTTGTGTTCTCTTCAGTAAGACTCCCTCTTCTATCATTAAGGAGGTGTTTATACTGAGAAAATTTCGTTCACAGTCAACTGATGCCACAGGCATCCAAATAGCATCTGAGGCAACTGGAGGGAAACGATCACTTGCGCTCTCCCAAAATGCTTGAAGATTCAATGGAGATGGAAGAGCACTTGGTGGTAATTGCGTATATTCTTCATGTAGCTATGCTGATGAACTCTCAAGTCCTGGGATGACATCAAAGTCAGTGATGTCATGTCCCACAGATAGCCAATTGTCGAGGATTAAAAACACGAACTGCCTTGTAATAGGCATAGGCTGGAGGATTTGTCCACATGACCAGCTTCTTTTGGCTTTCTTAACACTAGCTCTTACAGGTCTGCCATGGTAAGCCAAACCACTGGTGACTTGCATAAGCAGGTGGCACATTTTATAAAACCCCCCCCCCCCCCCCCCCCCCCCAGCTCTTGTAAGTTTTACTTTGTGGCTAATTTAAGCCAGGCAGCTGGGACCTTAGGCAACTGGGACCTTTGCTGAAAGGTTATAACATCAAAACATTGATTCCATTGAATTCCGTGGTTAAACTACTATTCCGTGGATTCCGTGGATTTTCCGTGGTAACGGATTTCCAGGGGGTCTACCCACCCAGTGAGGTGTTGGTGGAGTGTGTGTCCTCATAGAGCTATTGTCAACCTGCCTCCACCCAGTGAGGTGTTGGTGGAGTGTGTGTCCTCATAGAGCTATTGTCAACCTGCCTCCACCCAGTGAGGTGTTGGTGGAGTGTGTGTCCTCATAGAGCTATTGTCAACCTGCCCACACCCAGTGAGGTGTTGGTGGAGTGTGTGTCCTCATAGAGCTATTGTCAACCTGCCCCCACCCAGTGAGGTGTTGGTGGAGTGTGTGTCCTCATAGAGCTATTGTCAACCTGCCTCCACCCAGTGAGGTGTTGGTGGAGTGTGTGTCCTCATAGAGCTATTGTCAACCTGCCTCCACCCAGTGAGGTGTTGGTGGAGTGTGTGTCCTCATAGAGCTATTGTCAACCTGCCCACACCCAGTGAGGTGTTGGTGGAGTGTGTCCTCATAGAGCTATTGTCAACCTGCCTCCACCCAGTGAGGTGTTGGTGGAGTGTGTGTCCTCATAGAGCTATTGTCAACCTGCCTCCACCCAGTGAGGTGTTGGTGGAGTGTGTGTCCTCATAGAGCTATTGTCAACCTGCCCCCACCCACACATGGGAAAATGAAATTTAGTCAAAAAATATTATACAGCTCATGGCAGTTTAAGTGTTGCCTCTATAGAACACTTAATAAATACATGTTCAGTATTTAGAGAAACATTTTGAATTGTTGTAGCTAGTCACTAGAATTGTCTCTTCTCCAGATGTCTGTGAGTATTTCAGCCTCCCCAGACAGTCTCCCTGAGCACAGCCGCTGATCAGCCTCTCTGCCCTCACAGACACTTGCCACGCCCACAGGGAAGTGGAGGAGACCTGGAGAGAGAAGGAAGGGAAGAATGAAGGCCATGGGCAAGGTCAGCAGCAAACAGCAAGGACACTTGCATAGCTTGAGCTGTGCCCAGTGAGGGCAGGCTAATGGCAGGCATAATTCATAAGCATCAGGGAGCACACACACACACACACACACACACACACACATACACTAGCTGCAGGCTGTGTTGGATGGGACATGTTGGGGCATTCATCATTAGTGCTCCTTCACACTTTACTAAAGTGGTTTTGTTTGGAGGACAACCAATATGGGAAGGAGGGAGGGAGCATGCCTAATTGAGGGTCCAGGGGCTCTGAATCCCATGAGGGTGTCTGGGCAGGTATTGGGTCAGGGTGATGAGAGCTATCTCCAAGGTTGGCCAGCCTCACACCCACCATGATAATGTTGGCTGGGCCACTTTGGAGGTATGGAGATGCTCACACAAGCCCTCACAGCATCAGACAATGGTTGTCTAGCAGCACACACCAGCCACTCTTACTGAGATACAGTACATGTTCCAGAAAAACTAGTGTCCATGTGTGTTATGTACTGGCACTGCAGAAAAACTAGTGTCCATGTGTGTTATGTACTGGCACTGCAGAAAAACTAGTGTCCATGTGTGTTATGTACTGGCACTGCAGAAAAACTAGTGTCCATGTGTGTTATGTACTGGCACTGCAGAAAAACTAGTGTCCATGTGTGTTATGTACTGGCACTTGTTGTGTTGTTGTCTATCACAGCAGAGAAGTGCAGATATAATGGAGGTGCTTACAGAGGACATCCTTCTGCCTGGCTGCACAACCAGATGCCCCTCACCACAACAGGCTGGCCGGTAGGGGAGGGAAGCACACTACGAGTGCAGCCATCAGGCAGAGCTGTGGCCACAGCAGACCAGAAGCTGACAAGAAGTTCAGACATTCTCAAGAGAGACAGTTTGCAGACTTGAGTGTATTTTATACTGTGTCTGTATTGAGTGTGTGCTCCATCACTAGCAATTCTATGCCACAACTACTGCCTGGGAAGAAGGTGCACACAATCCCATTTTATCCATTCATGTTTGTCACGGGAGCACATCCAGGGAGATAGATAGATAGATACATCCAGCCAAACATGGCAATATGCACTTTCCCACTCACACTTCAGTGGGAGATCACTTATATATGATAATGACATATAATTATAATTATAAAGAACAGCACAAAAGCCAGCCCCAGAGAGTTGGTGCCCACAATTAGAAAAGCCAGCCCCAGAGAGTTGGTGCCCACAATTAGAAAAGCCAGCCCCCGAGAGTTGGTGCCCACAATTAGAAAAGCCAGCCCCAGAGAGTTGGTGCCCACAATTGCCCCAGAGAGTTAGTCCACACAATTAGAAAAGCCAGCCCCAGAGAGTTGGTGCCCACAATTAGAAAAGGCAGCCCCAGAGAGTTGGTGCCCGCAATTAGAAAAGCCAGCCCCAGAGAGTTGGTGCCCACAATTAGAAAAGCCTGCCCCAGAGAGTTGGTGCCCACAATTAGAAAAGCCGTTCCCAGAAAGTTGGTGCCCACAATTAGAAAAGCCAGCCCCAGAGAGTTGGTGCGCACAATTAGAAAATCCGTTCCCAGTGAGTTGTTGCCCACAATTAGAAAAGACAGACCCAGAGAGTTAGTGCCCGCAATTAGAAAAGCCAGCCCCAGAGAGTTGGTGCCCACAATTAGAAAAGCCGTTCCCAGAAAGTTGGTGCCCACAATTAGAAAAGCCAGCCCCAGAGAGTTGTATGCCCACAATTAGAAAAGCCGTTCCCAGAAAGTTCGTGCCCACAATTAGAATAGCCGTTCCCAGAGAGTTGATGCCCGCAATTAGAAAATCTGTTCCCAGTGATGGTGCCAACAATTAGAAAAGCCAACCCCAGGGAGTTGGTGCCCACAATTAGAAAAGCCAGCCCCAGGAGTTAGTACCCACAATTAGGAAAGCCGTTCCCAGAGTTGATGCCCACAATTACAAAAGCCGTTCCCAGAAAGTTGATGCCCACAATTAGAAAAGCCAGCCCCAGAGAGTTAGTGTCCACAATTAGAAAAGCCAGCCCCAGAGAGTTGGTGCCCGCAATTAGAAAATCCAGCCCCAGAGAGTTAGTCCACACAATTAGAAAAGCCAGCCCCAGAGAGTTGGTGCCCACAATTAGAAAAGGCAGCCCCAGAGAGTTGGTGCCCGCAATTAGAAAAGCCAGCCCCAGAGAGTTGGTGCCCGCAATTAGAAAAGCCAGCCCCAGAGAGTTGGTGCCCACAATTAGAAAAGCCAGCCCCCGAGAGTTGGTGCCCACAATTAGTAAAGCAAGCCCCAGAGAGTTGGTGCCCGCAATTAGAAAAGCCAGCCCCAGAGAGTTGGTGCCCACAATTAGAAAAGCCAGCCCCAGAGAGTTGGTGCCCACAATTAGAAAAGCCAGCCCCCGAGAGTTGGTGCCCACAATTAGAAAAGCCAGCCCCAGAGAGTTGGTGCCCGCAATTAGAAAAGCCAACCCCAGAGAGTTGGTGCTCACAATTAGAAAAGCCAGCCCCCGAGAGTTGGTGCCCACAATTAGAAAAGCCAGCCCCAGAAAGTTGGTGCCCACAATTAGAAAAGCCAGCTCCCGAGAGTTGGTGCCCACAATTCGAAAAGCCAGCCCCCGAGAGTTGGTGCCCACAATTAGAAAAGCCAGCCCCAGAGAGTTGATGCCCACAATTAGAAAAGCCAGCCCCAGAAAGTTGGTGCCCACAATTAGAATAGCCGTTCCCAGGGAGTTGGTGCCCACAATTAGAAAAGACGGCTCCCAGGGAGTTGGTGCCCACAATTAGAAAAGCCAGCCCCAGAGATTGGTGTCCACAATTAGAAAAGCCAGCCCCAGAGAGTTGGTGCCCACAATTAGAAAAACCAGCCCCAGGAGTTAGTACCCACAATTAGGAAAGCCGTTCCCAGAGAGTTGATGCCCACAATTACAAAAGCCGTTCCCAGAAAGTTGATGCCCACAATTAGAAAAGCCAGCCCCAGAGAGTTGGTGCCCACAATTAGAAAAGCCAGCCCCAGAGAGTTGGTGCCCGCAATTAGAAAAGCCAGCCCCAGAGAGTTGGTGCCCACAATTAGCCCCAGAGAGTTAGGCCCTCAATTAGAAAAGCCAGCCCCAGAGAGTTGGTGCCCACAATTAGAAAAGCCAGCCCCAGAGAGTTGGTGCCCACAATTAGAAAAGCCAGCCCCAGCCCCAGAGAGTTGGTGCCCACAATTAGAAAAGCCAGCCACCAGAGAGTTGGTGCCCACAATTAGAAAAGCCAGCCCCAGAGAGTTGGTGCCCACAATTAGAAAAGCCTGCCCCAGAGAGTTGGTGCCCACAATTAGAAAAGCCAGCCCCAGAGAGTTAGTGCCCGCAATTAGAAAAGCCAGCCCCAGAGAGTTAGTGCCCGCAATTAGAAAAGCCAGCCCCAGAGAGTTAGTGCACACAATTAGAAAAGCCAGTCCCAGAGAGTTGGCGCCCACAATTAGAAAAGCCAGCCACAGAGAGTTGGCGCCCACAATTAGAAAAGCCAGCCCCAGAGAGTTGGTGCCCACAATTAGAAAAGCCAGCCCCAGAGAGTTGGTGCCCACAATTAGAAAAGCCAGCTCCAGAGAGTTGGTGCCCGCAATTAGAAAAGCCAGCCCCAGAGAGTTAGTGTCCACAATTAGAAAAGCCAGCCCCAGAGAGTTGGTGCCCACAATTAGAAAAGCCAGCCCCAGAGAGTTAGTGTCCACAATTAGAAAAGCCAGCCCCAGAGAGTTGGTGCCCGCAATTAGAAAAGCCAGCTCCAGAGAGTTGGTGCCCGCAATTAGAAAAGCCAGCCCCAGAGAGTTAGTGTCCACAATTAGAAAAGCCAGCCCCAGAGAGTTAGTGCCCACAATTAGAAAAGCCAGCCCCAGAGAGTTGCTGCCCGCAATTAGAAAAGCCAGCCCCAGAGAGTTGGTGCCCACAATTAGCCCCAGAGAGTTAGGTCCTCAATTAGAAAAGCCAGCCCCAGAGAGTTGGTGCCCACAATTAGAAAAGCCAGCTCCAGAGAGTTGGTGCCCGCAATTAGAAAAGCCAGCCCCAGAGAGTTGGTGCCCGCAATTAGAAAAGCCAGCCCCAGAGAGTTGGTGCCCACAATTAGAAAAGCCAGCCCCAGCCCCAGAGAGTTGGTGCCCACAATTAGAAAAGCCAGCCCCAGAGAGTTGGTGCCCACAATTAGAAAAGCCTGCCCCAGAGAGTTGGTGCCCACAATTAGAAAAGCCGTTCCCAGAAAGTTGGTGCCCACAATTAGAAAAGCCAGCCCCAGAGAGTTGGTGCCCACAATTAGAAAATCCGTTCCCAGTGAGTTGTTGCCCACAATTAGAAAAGACGGCTCCCAGAGAGTTGGTGCCCACAATTAGAAAAGCCAGCCCCAGAGAGTTGGTGCCCACAATTAGAAAAGCCAGACCCAGAGAGTTAGTGCCCGCAATTAGAAAAGCCAGCCCCAGAGAGTTGGTGCCCACAATTAGAAAAGCCGTTCCCAGAAAGTTGGTGCCCACAATTAGAAAAGCCAGCCCCAGAGAGTTGTATGCCTACAATTAGAAAAGCCGTTCCCAGAAAGTTCGTGCCCACAATTAGAATAGCCGTTCCCAGAGAGTTGATGCCCGCAATTAGAAAATCCGTTCCCAGTGATGGTGCCCACAATTAGAAAAGCCAACCCCAGGGAGTTGGTGCCCACAATTAGAAAAGCCAGCCCCAGGAGTTAGTACCCACAATTAGGAAAGCCGTTCCCAGAGTTGATGCCCACAATTACAAAAGCCGTTCCCAGAAAGTTGATGCCCACAATTAGAAAAGCCAGCTCCAGAGAGTTGGTGCCCGCAATTAGAAAAGCCAGCCCCAGAGAGTTGGTGTCCACAATTAGAAAAGCCAGCCCCAGAGAGTTGGTGCCCACAATTAGAAAAGCCAGCCCCAGAGAGTTAGTCCACACAATTAGAAAAGCCAGCCCCAGAGAGTTGGTGCCCACAATTAGAAAAGGCAGCCCCAGAGAGTTGGTGCCCGCAATTAGAAAAGCCAGCCCCAGAGAGTTGGTGCCCGCAATTAGAAAAGCCAGCCCCAGAGAGTTGGTGCCCACAATTAGAAAAGCCAGCCCCAGAGAGTTGGTGCCCGCAATTAGAAAAGCCAACCCCAGAGAGTTGGTGCTCACAATTAGAAAAGCCAGCCCCCGAGAGTTGGTGCCCACAATTAGAAAAGCCAGCCCCAGAAAGTTGGTGCCCACAATTAGAAAATCCAGCCCCCGAGAGTTGGTACCCACAATTAGAAAAGCCTGCCCCAAAGAGTTGGTGCCCACAATTAGAAAAGCCGTTCCCAGAAAGTTGGTGCCCACAATTAGAAAAGCCAGCCCCAGAGAGTTGGTGCCCACAATTAGAAAAGCCAGCCCCAGAGAGTTAGTGCCGCAATTAGAAAAGCCAGCCCCAGAGAGTTAGTGCCCGCAATTAGAAAAGCCAGCCCCAGAGAGTTAGTGCACACAATTAGAAAAGCCAGCCCCAGAGAGTTGGTGCCCACAATTAGAAAAGCCAGCTCCAGAGAGTTGGTGCCCGCAATTAGAAAAGCCAGCCCCAGAGAGTTAGTGTCCACAATTAGAAAAGCCAGCCCCAGAGAGTTGGTGCCCACAATTAGAAAAGCCAGCCCCAGAGAGTTGGTGCCCACAATTAGAAAAGCCAGCCCCAGAGAGTTAGTGCACACAATTAGAAAAGCCAGCCCCAGAGAGTTGCTGCCCGCAATTAGAAAAGCCAGACCCAGAGAGTTAGGCCCTCAATTAGAAAAGCCAGCCCCAGAGAGTTGGTGCCCACAATTAGAAAAGCCAGCTCCAGAGAGTTGGTGCCCGCAATTAGAAAAGCCAGCCCCAGCCCCAGCCCCAGAGAGTTGGTGCCCGCAATTAGAAAATCCAGCCCCAGAGAGTTAGTCCACACAATTAGAAAAGCCAGCCCCAGAGAGTTGGTGCCCACAATTAGAAAGGCCAGTCCCAGAGAGTTGGTGCCCACAATTAGAAAAGCCAGCCCCCGAGAGTTGGTGCCCACAATTAGAAAAGCCAGTCCGAGTGAGTTGTTGCCCACAATTAGAAAAGACGGCTCCCAGAGAGTTGGTGCCCACAATTAGAAAAGCCAGCCACCAGAGAGTTGGTGCCCACAATTAGAAAAGCCAGACCCAGAGAGTTGGTGCCCACAATTAGAAAAGCCAGCCCCAGAGAGTTAGTGCACACAATTAGAAAAACCAGCCCCAGAGAGTTGGTGCCCACAATTAGAATAGCCGTTCTCAGAGAGTTGATGCCCACAATTAGAAAAGCCAGCCCCCGAGAGTTGGTGCCCACAATTAGAAAAGCCAGCCCCAGAGAGTTGGTGCCCACAATTAGAAAAGCCAGTCCGAGAGAGTTGGTGCCCACAATTAGAAAAGCCAACCCCAGAGAGTTGGTGCCCACAATTAGAAAAGCCAGCCCCAGGAGTTAGTACCCACAATTAGGAAAGCCAGCCCCAGAGAGTTGGTGCCCGCAATTAGAAAAGCCAGCCCCAGAGAGTTGGTGCCCACAATTAGCCCCAGAGAGTTAGGCCCTCAATTAGAAAAGCCAGCCCCAGAGAGTTGGTGCCCACAATTAGAAAAGCCAGCTCCAGAGAGTTGGTGCCCGCAATTAGAAAAGCCAGCCCCAGAGAGTTGGTGCCCGCAATTAGAAAAGCCAGCCCCAGAGAGTTGGTGCCCACAATTAGAAAAGCCAGCCCCAGCCCCAGAGAGTTGGTGCCCGCAATTAGAAAATCCAGCCCCAGAGAGTTAGTCCACACAATTAGAAAAGCCAGCCCCAGAGAGTTGGTGCCCACAATTAGAAAAGCCAGCCCCAGCCCCAGAGAGTTGACAATTAGAAAAGCCAGCCCCAGAGAGTTGGTGCCCACAATTAGAAAAGCCGTTCCCAGAAAGTTGGTGCCCACAATTAGAAAAGCCAGCCCCAGAGAGTTGGTGCCCACAATTAGAAAATCCGTTCCCAGTGAGTTGTTGCCCACAATTAGAAAAGACGACTCCCAGAGAGTTGGTGCCCACAATTAGAAAAGCCAGCCCCAGAGAGTTGGTGCCCACAATTAGAAAAGCCAGACCCAGAGAGTTAGTGCCCGCAATTAGAAAAGCCAGCCCCAGAGAGTTGGTGCCCACAATTAGAAAAGCCGTTCCCAGAAAGTTGGTGCCCACAATTAGAAAAGCCAGCCCCAGAGAGTTGTATGCCCACAATTAGAAAAGCCGTTCCCAGAAAGTTCGTGCCCACAATTAGAATAGCCGTTCCCAGAGAGTTGATGCCCGCAATTAGAAAATCCGTTCCCAGTGATGGTGCCCACAATTAGAAAAGCCAACCCCAGGGAGTTGGTGCCCACAATTAGAAAAGCCAGCCCCAGGAGTTAGTACCCACAATTAGGAAAGCCGTTCCCAGAGTTGATGCCCACAATTACAAAAGCCGTTCCCAGAAAGTTGATGCCCACAATTAGAAAAGCCAGCTCCAGAGAGTTGGTGCCCGCAATTAGAAAACCAGCCCCAGAGAGTTAGTGTCCACAATTAGAAAAGCCAGCTCCAGAGAGTTGGTGCCCGCAATTAGAAAAACAGCCTCAGAGAGTTAGTCCACACAATTAGAAAAGCCAGCCCCAGAGAGTTGGTGCCCACAATTAGAAAAGGCAGCCCCAGAGAGTTGGTGCCCACAATTAGAAAAGCCAGCCCCAGAGAGTTGGTGCCCACAATTAGAAAAGCCAGCCCCAGAGAGTTGGCCCTCAATTATAAAAGACAGCCCCAGAGAGTTGGTGCCCACAATTAGAAAAGCCAGCCCCAGCGAGTCAATTAGAAAAGCCAGCCCCAGAGAGTTGGTGCCCACAATTAGAAAAGCCGTTCCCAGAAAGTTGGTGCCCACAATTAGAAAAGCCAGCCCCAGAGAGTTGGTGCCCACAATTAGAAAAGCCAGCCCCAGCCCCAGAGAGTTGGTGCCCACAATTAGAAAAGCCAGCCCCAGAGAGTTGGTGCCCACAATTATAGACCCCCTGGAAATCCGTTTAAAAAAATACCTTTTTCCGTTTCAGATTTTTCTAAATTCCGTTTCACACCATGATTTATGTTTTTTCCTGTTTCAACAAATAAATAATTTATTAAACACATTAATTAACTAAAACGTCCCTCTATATCACCATTGTGATACAGCATAACAAGTTTTTTTGTGTTCTCTTCAGTAAGACTCCCTCTTCTATCATTAAGGAGGTGTTTGTACTGAGAAAAACTTCATTCACAGTCAACTGATGCCACAGGCATCCAAATAGCATCTGAGGCAACTGCCACAAGTAGAGGGAAACGATCACTCACGCTCTCCCAAAATGCTTGAAGATTCAATGGAGATGGAAGAGCACTTGGTGGTAATTATGTATAGATTAGCCATTCTTCATGTAGCTCTGCTGATGGACTCTTAAGTCCTGTGATGACATCAAAGTCAGTGATGTCATGTCCCAGGATAGCCAATTGTCGTGGATCAAAAACACAACTGGGCATAGGTTGGATGATTGTCCACATGACCAGCTTCTTTTGGCTTTCTTAACACTAGCTCTTACACAGTCTGCCATGGTAAGCCAAATGACTTGCATAAGCAGGTGGCACATTTTATAACCCCCACCCCCCCCCCCCCCAAGCTAACCTTGTAAGTTTTACTTTGTGGCTAATTTAAGCCTGGGCAGCTGGGACCTTAGGCAGCTGGAACCTTTGCTGATAGGTTATAACATCAAAACATTGATTCCGTTTTATTTTCCGTGGTAACGGATTTCCAGGGGGTCTACAATTAGAAAAGCCAGCCCCAGAGAGTTGGTGCCCACAATTAGAAAAGCCAACCCCCGAGAGTTGGTGCCCACAATTAGAAAAGCCAGCCCCCGAGAGTTGGTGCCCACAATTAGAAAAGCCAGCCCCAGAGAGTTGATGCCCACAATTAGAAAAGCCGTTCCCAGAAAGTTGGTGCCCACAATTAGAATAGCCGTTCCCAGGGAGTTGGTGCCCACAATTAGAAAAGACGGCTCCCAGGGAGTTGGTGCCCACAATTAGAAAAGCCAGCCCCAGAGATTGGTGTCCACAATTAGAAAAGCCAGCCCCAGAGAGTTGGTGCCCACAATTAGAAAAACCAGCTCCAGGAGTTAGTACCCACAATTAGGAAAGCCGTTCCCAGAGAGTTGATGCCCATAATTACAAAAGCCGTTCCCAGAAAGTTGATGCCCACAATTAGAAAAGCCAGCCCCAGAGAGTTGGTGCCCGCAATTAGAAAAGCCAGCCCCAGAGAGTTGGTGCCTACAATTAGCCCCAGAGAGTTAGGCCCTCAATTAGAAAAGCCAGCCCCAGAGAGTTGGTGCCCACAATTAGAAAAGCCAGACCCAGAGAGTTGGTGCCCACAATTAGAAAAGCCAGCCCCAGCCCCAGAGAGTTGGTGCCCACAATTAGAAAAGCCAGCCACCAGAGAGTTGGTGCCCACAATTAGAAAAGCCAGCCCCAGAGAGTTGGTGCCCACAATTAGAAAAGCCAGTCCGAGAGAGTTGGTGCCCACAATTAGAAAAGCCAACCCCAGAGAGTTGGTGCCCACAATTAGAAAAGCCAGCCCCAGGAGTTAGTACCCACAATTAGGAAAGCCAGCCCCAGAGAGTTGGTGCCCGCAATTAGAAAAGCCAGCCCCAGAGAGTTGGTGCCCACAATTAGCCCCAGAGAGTTAGGCCCTCAATTAGAAAAGCCAGTCCCAGAGAGTTGGTGCCCACAATTAGAAAAGCCAGCCCCAGAGAGTTAGTGCCCGCAATTAGAAAAGCCAGCCCCAGAGAGTTAGTGCCCGCAATTAGAAAAGCCAGCCCCAGAGAGTTAGTGCACACAATTAGAAAAGCCAGTCCCAGAGAGTTGGCGCCCACAATTAGAAAAGCCAGCCACAGAGAGTTGGCGCCCACAATTAGAAAAGCCAGCCCCAGAGAGTTGGTGCCCACAATTAGAAAAGCCAGCCCCAGAGAGTTGGTGCCCACAATTAGAAAAGCCAGCTCCAGAGAGTTGGTGCCCGCAATTAGAAAAGCCAGCCCCAGAGAGTTAGTGTCCACAATTAGAAAAGCCAGCCCCAGAGAGTTGGTGCCCACAATTAGAAAAGCCAGCCCCAGAGAGTTGGTGCCCACAATTAGAAAAGCCAGCCCCAGAGAGTTAGTGCACACAATTAGAAAAGCCAGCCCCAGAGAGTTGCTGCACGCAATTAGAAAAGCCAGACCCAGAGAGTTAGGCCCTCAATTAGAAAAGCCAGCCCCAGAGAGTTGGTGCCCACAATTAGAAAAGCCAGCTCCAGAGAGTTGGTGCCCGCAATTAGAAAAGCCAGCCCCAGCCCCAGAGAGTTGGTGCCCGCAATTAGAAAATCCAGCCCCAGAGAGTTAGTCCACACAATTAGAAAGGCCAGTCCCAGAGAGTTGGTGCCCACAATTAGAAAAGCCAGCCCCCGAGAGTTGGTGCCCACAATTAGAAAAGCCAGCCCCAGAGAGTTGGTGCCCACAATTAGAAAAGCCAGCCCCAGAGAGTTAGTGCACACAATTAGAAAAGCCAGTCCCAGTGAGTTGTTGCCCACAATTAGAAAAGCCAGCCACAGAGAGTTGGCGCCCACAATTAGAAAAGCCAGCCACAGAGAGTTGGTGCCCACAATTAGAAAAACCAGCCCCAGAGAGTTGGTGCCCGCAATTAGAAAAGCCAGCCCCAGAGAGTTGGTGCCCGCAATTAGAAAAGCCAGCCCCAGAGAGTTGGTGCCCACAATTAGAAAAGCCGGCTCCAGAGAGTTGGTGCCCACAATTAGCCCCAGAGAGTTGGTGCCCACAATTAGAAAAGCCAGTCCCAGAGAGTTGGCATCCACAATTAGAAAAGCCGTTCCCAGAAAGTTGGTGCCCACAATTAGAATAGCCGTTCTCAGAGAGTTGATGCCCGCAATTAGAAAATCCATTCCAGTGATGGTGCCCACAATTAGAAAAGCCAACCCCAGGGAGTTGGTGCCCACAATTAGAAAAGCCAGCCCCAGAGAGTTGGTGCCCACAATTAGAAAAGCCAGACCCAGAGAGTTGGTGCACAATCAGAAAAGCCAGCACCAGAGAGTTATTGCACACAATTAGAAAAGCCAGCCCCAGAGAGTTGGTGCCCACAATTAGAAAAGCCAGTCCCAGAGAGTTGGCATCCACAATTAGAAAAGCCAGCCCCAGAGAGTTAGGCCCTCAATTATAAAAGCCAGCCCCAGAGAGTTAGTGCACACAATTAGAAAAACCAGCCCCAGAGAGTTGGTGCCCACAATTAGAATAGCCGTTCTCAGAGAGTTGATGCCCGCAATTAGAAAATCCATTCCCAGTGATGGTGCCCACAATTAGAAAAGCCAACCCCAGGGAGTTGGTGCCCACAATTAGAAAAGCCAGCCCCAGCCCCAGAGAGTTAGTGCACACAATTAGAAAAGCCAGCCACAGAGAGTTGGCGCCCACAATTAGAAAAGCCAGCTCCATAGAGTTGGTGCCCACAATTAGAAAAGCCAGCCCCAGAGAGTTAGTGCACACAATTAGAAAAGCCAGCCCCAGAGAGTTGGTGCCCACAATTAGAAAAGCCAGACCCAGAGAGTTGGTGCGCACACAATAGAAAAGCCAGCCACAGAGAGTTAGGCCCTCAATTAGAAAAGCCAGCCCCAGAGAGTCAATTAGAAAAGCCAGCCCCAGAGAGTTGGTGCCCACAATTAGAAAAGCCAGCTCCAGAGAGTTGGTGCCCGCAATTAGAAAAGCCAGCCCCAGAGAGTTGGTGCCCGCAATTAGAAAAGCCAGCCCCAGAGAGTTGGTGCCCACAATTAGAAAAGCCAGCCCCAGCCCCAGAGAGTTGGTGCCCACAATTAGAAAAGCCAGCCCCAGAGAGTTAGTGCACACAATTAGAAAAGCCAGCCCCAGAGAGTTGGTGCCCACAATTAGAAAAGCCTGCCCCAGCCCCAGAGAGTTGGTGCCCACAATTAGAAAAGCCAGCCCCAGAGAGTTGGTGCCCACAATTAGAAAAGCCTGCCCCAGAGAGTTGGTGCCCACAATTAGAAAAGCCGTTCCCAGAAAGTTGGTGCCCACAATTAGAAAAGCCAGCCCCAGGAGTTAGTACCCACAATTAGAAAATCCGTTCCCAGTGAGTTGTTGCCCACAATTAGAAAAGACGGCTCCCAGAGAGTTGGTGCCCACAATTAGAAAAGCCAGCCCCAGAGAGTTGGTGCCCACAATTAGAAAAGCCAGACCCAGAGAGTTGGTGCCCACAATTAGAAAAGTCAGCCCCAGAGAGTTAGTGCCCGCAATTAGAAAAGCCTGCCCCAGAGAGTTGGTGCACACAATTAGAAGAGCCAGTCCCAGAGAGTTCGTGCCCACAATTAGAAAAGCCAGCCATAGAGAGTTAGTGCACACAATTAGAAAAGCCAGTCCCAGAGAGTTGGCGCCCACAATTAGAAAAGCCAGCCACAGAGAGTTGGCGCCCACAATTAGAAAAGCCAGCCCCAGAGAGTTGGTGCCCACAATTAGAAAAGCCAGCCCCAGAGAGTTGGTGCCCACAATTAGAAAAGCCAGCCCCAGAGAGTTGGTGCCCACAATAAGAAAAGCCAGCCCCAGAGAGTTGGTGCCCACAATTAGAAAAGCCGGCTCCAGAGAGTTGGCATCCACAATTAGAAAAGCCAGCCCAGAGAGTTGCTGCCCGCAATTAGAAAAGCCAGTCCCAGAGAGTTGGCATCCACAATTAGAAAAGCCAGCCACAGAGAGTTGCTGCCCGCAATTAGAAAAGCCTGCCCCAGAGAGTTGGTGCCCACAATTAGAAAAGCCAGCCCCAGAGAGTTAGTACACACAATTAGAAAAGCCGTTCCCAGAAAGTTGGTGCCCACAATTAGAATAGCCGTTCCCAGAGAGTTGATGCCCGCAATTAGAAAATCCGTTCCCAGTGATGGTGCCCACAATTAGAAAAGCCAACCCCAGGGAGTTGGTGCACACAATTAGAAAAGCCAGCCCCAGAGAGTTGGTGCCCACAATTAGAAAAGCCAGCCCCAGAGAGTTAGTACCCACAATTAGGAAAGCCGTTCCCAGAGAGTTGATGCCCACAATTACAAAAGCCGTTCCCAGAAAGTTGGTGCCCACAATTAGAAAAGCCAGCCCCACAGAGTTGGTGCACACAATTAGAAAAGCCAGCCCCAGAGAGTTGGTGCCCGCAATTAGAAAAGCCAGCCCCAGAGAGTTAGTGCCCACAATTAGAAAAGCCAGCCTCAGAGAGTTGGTGCCCACAATTAGAATAGCCAGCCCCAGAGAGTTGGCGCCCACAATTAGAAAAGCCAGCCCCAGAGAGTTAGTGCACACAATTAGAAAAGCCAGCCCCAGAGAGTTGGTGCACACAATTAGAAAAGCCAGACCCAGAGAGTTGGTGCCCACAATTAGAAAAGCCAGCCCCAGAGAGTTGGTGCCCGCAATTAGAAAAGCCAGCCCCAGAGAGTTGGTGCCCACAATTAGAAAAGCCAGCCCCAGAGAGTTGGTGCCCGCAATTAGAAAAGCCAGCCCCAGAGAGTTGTGGTGCCCACAATTAGAAAAGCCAGCCCCCGAGAGTTGCTGCCCGCAATTAGAAAAGCCAGCCCCAGAGAGTTAGTGCACACAATTAGAAAAGCCAGTCCCAGAGAGTTGGTGCCCACAATTAGAAAAGCCAGCCCCAGAGAGTTGGTGCCCACAATTAGAAAAGCCAGCCCCAGAGAGTTAGTGCCCACAATTAGGAAAGCCGTTCCCAGAGAGTTGATGCCCACAATTAGAATAGCCGTTCCCAGAGAGTTGATGCCCGCACTTAGAAAATCCGTTCCCAGTGATGGTGCCCACAATTGGAAAAGCCAACCCCAGGGAGTTGGTGCACACAATTAGAAAAGCCAGCCCCAGAGAGTTGGTGCCCACAATTAGAAAAGCCAGCCCCAGGAGTTAGTACCCACAATTAGGAAAGCCGTTCCCAGAGAGTTGATGCCCACAATTACAAAAGCCGTTCCCAGAAAGTTGGTGCCCACAATTAGAAAAGCCAGCCCCAGAGAGTTGGTGCCCACAATTAGAAAAGCCAGCCCCAGAGAGTTGGCCCTCAATTATAAAAGACAGCCCCAGAGAGTTGGTGCCCACAATTAGAAAAGCCAGCCCCAGCGAGTCAATTAGAAAAGCCAGCCCCAGAGAGTTGGTGCCCACAATTAGAAAAGCCGTTCCCAGAAAGTTGGTGCCCACAATTAGAAAAGCCAGCCCCAGAGAGTTGGTGCCCACAATTAGAAAAGCCAGCCCCAGCCCCAGAGAGTTGGTGCCCACAATTAGAAAAGCCAGCCCCAGAGAGTTGGTGCCCACAATTATAGACCCCCTGGAAATCCGTTTAAAAAAATACCTTTTTCCGTTTCAGATTTTTCTAAATTCCGTTTCACACCATGATTTATGTTTTTTCCTGTTTCAACAAATAAATAATTTATTAAACACATTAATTAACTAAAACGTCCCTCTATATCACCATTGTGATACAGCATAACAAGTTTTTTTGTGTTCTCTTCAGTAAGACTCCCTCTTCTATCATTAAGGAGGTGTTTGTACTGAGAAAAACTTCATTCACAGTCAACTGATGCCACAGGCATCCAAATAGCATCTGAGGCAACTGCCACAAGTAGAGGGAAACGATCACTCACGCTCTCCCAAAATGCTTGAAGATTCAATGGAGATGGAAGAGCACTTGGTGGTAATTATGTATAGATTAGCCATTCTTCATGTAGCTCTGCTGATGGACTCTTAAGTCCTGTGATGACATCAAAGTCAGTGATGTCATGTCCCAGGATAGCCAATTGTCGTGGATCAAAAACACAACTGGGCATAGGTTGGATGATTGTCCACATGACCAGCTTCTTTTGGCTTTCTTAACACTAGCTCTTACACAGTCTGCCATGGTAAGCCAAATGACTTGCATAAGCAGGTGGCACATTTTATAACCCCCACCCCCCCCCCCCAAGCTAACCTTGTAAGTTTTACTTTGTGGCTAATTTAAGCCTGGGCAGCTGGGACCTTAGGCAGCTGGAACCTTTGCTGATAGGTTATAACATCAAAACATTGATTCCGTGAATTCCGTGGTTAAACTACTATTCCGTGGATTCCGTTTATTTTCCGTGGTAACGGATTTCCAGGGGGTCTACAATTAGAAAAGCCAGCCCCAGAGAGTTGGTGCCCACAATTAGAAAAGCCAACCCCCGAGAGTTGGTGCCCACAATTAGAAAAGCCAGCCCCCCCCCCCCCCCCCCCCCCCCCCCCCCCCCCCCCGAGAGTTGGTGCCCACAATTAGAAAAGCCAGCCCCAGAGAGTTGATGCCCACAATTAGAAAAGCCGTTCCCAGAAAGTTGGTGCCCACAATTAGAATAGCCGTTCCCAGGGAGTTGGTGCCCACAATTAGAAAAGACGGCTCCCAGGGAGTTGGTGCCCACAATTAGAAAAGCCAGCCCCAGAGATTGGTGTCCACAATTAGAAAAGCCAGCCCCAGAGAGTTGGTGCCCACAATTAGAAAAACCAGCTCCAGGAGTTAGTACCCACAATTAGGAAAGCCGTTCCCAGAGAGTTGATGCCCATAATTACAAAAGCCGTTCCCAGAAAGTTGATGCCCACAATTAGAAAAGCCAGCCCCAGAGAGTTGGTGCCCGCAATTAGAAAAGCCAGCCCCAGAGAGTTGGTGCCTACAATTAGCCCCAGAGAGTTAGGCCCTCAATTAGAAAAGCCAGCCCCAGAGAGTTGGTGCCCACAATTAGAAAAGCCAGACCCAGAGAGTTGGTGCCCACAATTAGAAAAGCCAGCCCCAGCCCCAGAGAGTTGGTGCCCACAATTAGAAAAGCCAGCCACCAGAGAGTTGGTGCCCACAATTAGAAAAGCCAGCCCCAGAGAGTTGGTGCCCACAATTAGAAAAGCCAGTCCGAGAGAGTTGGTGCCCACAATTAGAAAAGCCAACCCCAGAGAGTTGGTGCCCACAATTAGAAAAGCCAGCCCCAGGAGTTAGTACCCACAATTAGGAAAGCCAGCCCCAGAGAGTTGGTGCCCGCAATTAGAAAAGCCAGCCCCAGAGAGTTGGTGCCCACAATTAGCCCCAGAGAGTTAGGCCCTCAATTAGAAAAGCCAGTCCCAGAGAGTTGGTGCCCACAATTAGAAAAGCCAGCCCCAGAGAGTTAGTGCCCGCAATTAGAAAAGCCAGCCCCAGAGAGTTAGTGCCCGCAATTAGAAAAGCCAGCCCCAGAGAGTTAGTGCACACAATTAGAAAAGCCAGTCCCAGAGAGTTGGCGCCCACAATTAGAAAAGCCAGCCACAGAGAGTTGGCGCCCACAATTAGAAAAGCCAGCCCCAGAGAGTTGGTGCCCACAATTAGAAAAGCCAGCCCCAGAGAGTTGGTGCCCACAATTAGAAAAGCCAGCTCCAGAGAGTTGGTGCCCGCAATTAGAAAAGCCAGCCCCAGAGAGTTAGTGTCCACAATTAGAAAAGCCAGCCCCAGAGAGTTGGTGCCCACAATTAGAAAAGCCAGCCCCAGAGAGTTGGTGCCCACAATTAGAAAAGCCAGCCCCAGAGAGTTAGTGCACACAATTAGAAAAGCCAGCCCCAGAGAGTTGCTGCACGCAATTAGAAAAGCCAGACCCAGAGAGTTAGGCCCTCAATTAGAAAAGCCAGCCCCAGAGAGTTGGTGCCCACAATTAGAAAAGCCAGCTCCAGAGAGTTGGTGCCCGCAATTAGAAAAGCCAGCCCCAGCCCCAGAGAGTTGGTGCCCGCAATTAGAAAATCCAGCCCCAGAGAGTTAGTCCACACAATTAGAAAGGCCAGTCCCAGAGAGTTGGTGCCCACAATTAGAAAAGCCAGCCCCCGAGAGTTGGTGCCCACAATTAGAAAAGCCAGCCCCAGAGAGTTGGTGCCCACAATTAGAAAAGCCAGACCCAGAGAGTTAGTGCACACAATTAGAAAAGCCAGTCCCAGTGAGTTGTTGCCCACAATTAGAAAAGCCAGCCACAGAGAGTTGGCGCCCACAATTAGAAAAGCCAGCCACAGAGAGTTGGTGCCCACAATTAGAAAAACCAGCCCCAGAGAGTTGGTGCCCGCAATTAGAAAAGCCAGCCCCAGAGAGTTGGTGCCCGCAATTAGAAAAGCCAGCCCCAGAGAGTTGGTGCCCACAATTAGAAAAGCCGGCTCCAGAGAGTTGGTGCCCACAATTAGCCCCAGAGAGTTGGTGCCCACAATTAGAAAAGCCAGTCCCAGAGAGTTGGCATCCACAATTAGAAAAGCCGTTCCCAGAAAGTTGGTGCCCACAATTAGAATAGCCGTTCTCAGAGAGTTGATGCCCGCAATTAGAAAATCCATTCCAGTGATGGTGCCCACAATTAGAAAAGCCAACCCCAGGGAGTTGGTGCCCACAATTAGAAAAGCCAGCCCCAGAGAGTTGGTGCCCACAATTAGAAAAGCCAACCCCAGAGAGTTATTGCACACAATTAGAAAAGCCAGCCCCAGAGAGTTGGTGCCCACAATTAGAAAAGCCAGTCCCAGAGAGTTGGCATCCACAATTAGAAAAGCCAGCCCCAGAGAGTTAGGCCCTCAATTATAAAAGCCAGCCCCAGAGAGTTAGTGCACACAATTAGAAAAACCAGCCCCAGAGAGTTGGTGCCCACAATTAGAATAGCCGTTCTCAGAGAGTTGATGCCCGCAATTAGAAAATCCGTTCCCAGTGATGGTGCCCACAATTAGAAAAGCCAACCCCAGGGAGTTGGTGCCCACAATTAGAAAAGCCAGCCCCAGCCCCAGAGAGTTAGTGCACACAATTAGAAAAGCCAGCCACAGAGAGTTGGCGCCCACAATTAGAAAAGCCAGCTCCATAGAGTTGGTGCCCACAATTAGAAAAGCCAGCCCCAGAGAGTTAGTGCACACAATTAGAAAAGCCAGCCCCAGAGAGTTGGTGCCCACAATTAGAAAAGCCAGACCCAGAGAGTTGGTGCGCACACAATAGAAAAGCCAGCCACAGAGAGTTAGGCCCTCAATTAGAAAAGCCAGCCCCAGAGAGTCAATTAGAAAAGCCAGCCCCAGAGAGTTGGTGCCCACAATTAGAAAAGCCAGCTCCAGAGAGTTGGTGCCCGCAATTAGAAAAGCCAGCCCCAGAGAGTTGGTGCCCGCAATTAGAAAAGCCAGCCCCAGAGAGTTGGTGCCCACAATTAGAAAAGCCAGCCCCAGCCCCAGAGAGTTGGTGCCCACAATTAGAAAAGCCAGCCCCAGAGAGTTAGTGCACACAATTAGAAAAGCCAGCCCCAGAGAGTTGGTGCCCACAATTAGAAAAGCCTGCCCCAGCCCCAGAGAGTTGGTGCCCACAATTAGAAAAGCCAGCCCCAGAGAGTTGGTGCCCACAATTAGAAAAGCCTGCCCCAGAGAGTTGGTGCCCACAATTAGAAAAGCCGTTCCCAGAAAGTTGGTGCCCACAATTAGAAAAGCCAGCCCCAGGAGTTAGTACCCACAATTAGAAAATCCGTTCCCAGTGAGTTGTTGCCCACAATTAGAAAAGACGGCTCCCAGAGAGTTGGTGCCCACAATTAGAAAAGCCAGCCCCAGAGAGTTGGTGCCCACAATTAGAAAAGCCAGACCCAGAGAGTTGGTGCCCACAATTAGAAAAGTCAGCCCCAGAGAGTTAGTGCCCGCAATTAGAAAAGCCTGCCCCAGAGAGTTGGTGCACACAATTAGAAGAGCCAGTCCCAGAGAGTTCGTGCCCACAATTAGAAAAGCCAGCCATAGAGAGTTAGTGCACACAATTAGAAAAGCCAGTCCCAGAGAGTTGGCGCCCACAATTAGAAAAGCCAGCCACAGAGAGTTGGCGCCCACAATTAGAAAAGCCAGCCCCAGAGAGTTGGTGCCCACAATTAGAAAAGCCAGCCCCAGAGAGTTGGTGCCCACAATTAGAAAAGCCAGCCCCAGAGAGTTTGTGCCCACAATAAGAAAAACCAGCCCCAGAGAGTTGGTGCCCACAATTAGAAAAGCCGGCTCCAGAGAGTTGGCATCCACAATTAGAAAAGCCAGCCCAGAGAGTTGCTGCCCGCAATTAGAAAAGCCAGTCCCAGAGAGTTGGCATCCACAATTAGAAAAGCCAGCCACAGAGAGTTGCTGCCCGCAATTAGAAAAGCCTGCCCCAGAGAGTTGGTGCCCACAATTAGAAAAGCCAGCCCCAGAGAGTTAGTACACACAATTAGAAAAGCCGTTCCCAGAAAGTTGGTGCCCACAATTAGAATAGCCGTTCCCAGAGAGTTGATGCCCGCAATTAGAAAATCCGTTCCCAGTGATGGTGCCCACAATTAGAAAAGCCAACCCCAGGGAGTTGGTGCACACAATTAGAAAAGCCAGCCCCAGAGAGTTGGTGCCCACAATTAGAAAAGCCAGCCCCAGAGAGTTAGTACCCACAATTAGGAAAGCCGTTCCCAGAGAGTTGATGCCCACAATTACAAAAGCCGTTCCCAGAAAGTTGGTGCCCACAATTAGAAAAGCCAGCCCCACAGAGTTGGTGCACACAATTAGAAAAGCCAGCCCCAGAGAGTTGGTGCCCGCAATTAGAAAAGCCAGCCCCAGAGAGTTAGTGCCCACAATTAGAAAAGCCAGCCTCAGAGAGTTGGTGCCCACAATTAGAATAGCCAGCCCCAGAGAGTTGGCGCCCACAATTAGAAAAGCCAGCCCCAGAGAGTTAGTGCACACAATTAGAAAAGCCAGCCCCAGAGAGTTGGTGCACACAATTAGAAAAGCCAGACCCAGAGAGTTGGTGCCCACAATTAGAAAAGCCAGCCCCAGAGAGTTGGTGCCCGCAATTAGAAAAGCCAGCCCCAGAGAGTTGGTGCCCACAATTAGAAAAGCCAGCCCCAGAGAGTTGGTGCCCGCAATTAGAAAAGCCAGCCCCAGAGAGTTGTGGTGCCCACAATTAGAAAAGCCAGCCCCCGAGAGTTGCTGCCCGCAATTAGAAAAGCCAGCCCCAGAGAGTTAGTGCACACAATTAGAAAAGCCAGTCCCAGAGAGTTGGTGCCCACAATTAGAAAAGCCAGCCCCAGAGAGTTGGTGCCCACAATTAGAAAAGCCAGCCCCAGAGAGTTAGTGCCCACAATTAGGAAAGCCGTTCCCAGAGAGTTGATGCCCACAATTAGAATAGCCGTTCCGAGAGAGTTGATGCCCGCACTTAGAAAATCCGTTCCCAGTGATGGTGCCCACAATTGGAAAAGCCAACCCCAGGGAGTTGGTGCACACAATTAGAAAAGCCAGCCCCAGAGAGTTGGTGCCCACAATTAGAAAAGCCAGCCCCAGGAGTTAGTACCCACAATTAGGAAAGCCGTTCCCAGAGAGTTGATGCCCACAATTACAAAAGCCGTTCCCAGAAAGTTGGTGCCCACAATTAGAAAAGCCAGCCCCAGAGAGTTGGTGCCCACAATTAGAAAAGCCAGCCCCAGAGAGTTGGCCCTCAATTATAAAAGACAGCCCCAGAGAGTTGGTGCCCACAATTAGAAAAGCCAGCCCCAGCGAGTCAATTAGAAAAGCCAGCCCCAGAGAGTTGGTGCCCACAATTAGAAAAGCCGTTCCCAGAAAGTTGGTGCCCACAATTAGAAAAGCCAGCCCCAGAGAGTTGGTGCCCACAATTAGAAAAGCCAGCCCCAGCCCCAGAGAGTTGGTGCCCACAATTAGAAAAGCCAGCCCCAGAGAGTTGGTGCCCGCAATTAGAAAAGACGGCTCCCAGAGAGTTGGTGCCCACAATTAGAAAAGCCAGCCCCAGAGAGTTGGTGCCCACAATTAGAAAAGCCAGACCCAGAGAGTTAGTGCCCGCAATTAGAAAAGCCAGCCCCAGAGAGTTGGTGCCCACAATTAGAAAAGCCGTTCCCAGAAAGTTGGTGCCCACAATTAGAAAAGCCAGCCCCAGAGAGTTGTATGCCTACAATTAGAAAAGCCGTTCCCAGAAAGTTCGTGCCCACAATTAGAATAGCCGTTCCCAGAGAGTTGATGCCCGCAATTAGAAAATCCGTTCCCAGTGATGGTGCCCACAATTAGAAAAGCCAACCCCAGGGAGTTGGTGCCCACAATTAGAAAAGCCAGCCCCAGGAGTTAGTACCCACAATTAGGAAAGCCGTTCCCAGAGTTGATGCCCACAATTACAAAAGCCGTTCCCAGAAAGTTGATGCCCACAATTAGAAAAGCCAGCTCCAGAGAGTTGGTGCCCGCAATTAGAAAAGCCAGCCCCAGAGAGTTAGTGTCCACAATTAGAAAAGCCAGACCCAGAGAGTTGGTGCCCGCAATTAGAAAAGCCAGCACCAGAGAGTTAGTCCACACAATTAGAAAAGCCAGCCCCAGAGAGTTGGTGCCCACAATTAGAAAAGGCAGCCCCAGAGAGTTGGTGCCCGCAATTAGAAAAGCCAGCCCCAGAGAGTTGGTGCCCGCAATTAGAAAAGCCAGCCCCAGAGAGTTGGTGCCCACAATTAGAAAAGCCAGCCCCCGAGAGTTGGTGCCCACAATTAGTAAAGCAAGCCCCAGAGAGTTGGTGCCCGCAATTAGAAAAGCCAGCCCCAGAGAGTTGGTGCCCACAATTAGAAAAGCCAGCCCCAGAGAGTTGGTGCCCACAATTAGAAAAGCCAGCCCCCGAGAGTTGGTGCCCACAATTAGAAAAGCCAGCCCCAGAGAGTTGGTGCCCGCAATTAGAAAAGCCAACCCCAGAGAGTTGGTGCTCACAATTAGAAAAGCCAGCCCCCGAGAGTTGGTGCCCACAATTAGAAAAGCCAGCCCCAGAAAGTTGGTGCCCACAATTAGAAAAGCCAGCCCCCGAGAGTTGGTACCCACAATTAGAAAAGCCAGCCCCCGAGAGTTGGTGCCCACAATTAGAAAAGCCAGCCCCAGAGAGTTGATGCCCACAATTAGAAAAGCCGTTCCCAGAAAGTTGGTGCCCACAATTAGAATAGCCGTTCCCAGGGAGTTGGTGCCCACAATTAGAAAAGACGGCTCCCAGGGAGTTGGTGCACACAATTAGAAAAGCCAGCCCCAGAGATTAGTGTCCACAATTAGAAAAGCCAGCCCCAGAGAGTTGGTGCCCACAATTAGAAAAACCAGCCCCAGGAGTTAGTATCCACAATTAGGAAAGCCGTTCCCAGAGAGTTGATGCCCACAATTACAAAAGCCGTTCCCAGAAAGTTGATGCCCACAATTAGAAAAGCCAGCCCCAGAGAGTTGGTGCCCACAATTAGAAAAGCCAGCCCCAGAGAGTTGGTGCCCGCAATTAGAAAAGCCAGCCCCAGAGAGTTGGTGCCCACAATTAGCCCCAGAGAGTTAGGCCCTCAATTAGAAAAGCCAGCTCCAGAGAGATGGTGCCCACAATTAGAAAAGCCAGCCCCAGAGAGTTGGTGCCCACAATTAGAAAAGCCAGCCCCAGCCCCAGAGAGTTGGTGCCCACAATTAGAAAAGCCAGCCACCAGAGAGTTGGTGCCCACAATTAGAAAAGCCAGCCCCAGAGAGTTGGTGCCCACAATTAGAAAAGCCTGCCCCAGAGAGTTGGTGCCCACAATTAGAAAAGCCGTTCCCAGAAAGTTGGTGCCCACAATTAGAAAAGCCAGCCCCAGAGAGTTGGTGCCGCAATTAGAAAATCCAGCCCCAGAGAGTTAGTGCCCGCAATTAGAAAAGCCAGCCCCAGAGAGTTAGTGCACACAATTAGAAAAGCCAGTCCCAGAGAGTTGGCGCCCACAATTAGAAAAGCCAGCCACAGAGAGTTGGCGCCCACAATTAGAAAAGCCAGCCCCAGAGAGTTGGTTCCCACAATTAGAAAAGCCAGCCCCAGAGAGTTGGTGCCCACAATTAGAAAAGCCAGCCCCAGAGAGTTGGTGCCCGCAATTAGAAAAGCCAGCCCCAGAGAGTTAGTGTCCACAATTAGAAAAGCCAGCCCCAGAGAGTTGGTGCCCACAATTAGAAAAGCCAGCCCCAGAGAGTTGGTGCCCACAATTAGAAAAGCCAGCCCCAGCCCCAGAGAGTTGGTGCCCACAATTAGAAAAGCCAGCCCCAGAGAGTTGGTGCCCACAATTAGAAAAGCCTGCCCCAGAGAGTTGGTGCCCACAATTAGAAAAGCCGTTCCCAGAAAGTTGGTGCCCACAATTAGAAAAGCCAGCCCCAGAGAGTTGGTGCGCACAATTAGAAAATCCGTTCCCAGTGAGTTGTTGCCCACAATTAGAAAAGACGGCTCCCAGAGAGTTGGTGCCCACAATTAGAAAAGCCAGCCCCAGAGAGTTAGTGCCCGCAATTAGAAAAGCCAGCCCCAGAGAGTTGGTGCCCACAATTAGAAAAGCCGTTCCCAGAAAGTTGGTGCCCACAATTAGAAAAGCCAGCCCCAGAGAGTTGTATGCCCACAATTAGAAAAGCCGTTCCCAGAGAGTTGATGCCCGCAATTAGAAAATCCGTTCCCAGTGATGGTGCCAACAATTAGAAAAGCCAACCCCAGGGAGTTGGTGCCCACAATTAGAAAAGCCAGCCCCAGGAGTTAGTACCCACAATTAGGAAAGCCGTTCCCAGAGTTGATGCCCACAATTACAAAAGCCGTTCCCAGAAAGTTGATGCCCACAATTAGAAAAGCCAGCCCCAGAGAGTTAGTGTCCACAATTAGAAAAGCCAGCCCCAGAGAGTTGGTGCCCGCAATTAGAAAAGCCAGCCCCAGAGAGTTAGTCCACACAATTAGAAAAGCCAGCCCCAGAGAGTTGGTGCCCACAATTAGAAAAGGCAGCCCCAGAGAGTTGGTGCCCGCAATTAGAAAAGCCAGCCCCAGAGAGTTGGTGCCCGCAATTAGAAAAGCCAGCCCCAGAGAGTTGGTGCCCACAATTAGAAAAGCCAGCCCCCGAGAGTTGGTGCCCACAATTAGAAAAGCAAGCCCCAGAGAGTTGGTGCCCGCAATTAGAAAAGCCAGCCCCAGAGAGTTGGTGCCCACAATTAGAAAAGCCAGCCCCAGAGAGTTGGTGCCCACAATTAGAAAAGCCAGCCCCTGAGAGTTGGTGCCCACAATTAGAAAAGCCAGCCCCAGAGAGTTGGTGCCCGCAATTAGAAAAGCCAACCCCAGAGAGTTGGTGCTCACAATTAGAAAAGCCAGCCCCCGAGAGTTGGTGCCCACAATTAGAAAAGCCAGCCCCAGAAAGTTGGTGCCCACAATTAGAAAAGCCAGCCCCCGAGAGTTGGTGCCCACAATTCGAAAAGCCAGCCCCCGAGAGTTGGTGCCCACAATTAGAAAAGCCAGCCCCAGAGAGTTGGTGCCCACAATTAGAAAAGCCAGCCCCAGAGAGTTGGTGCCCACAATTAGAAAAGCCAGCCTCAGAGAGTTGGTGCCCACAATTAGAATAGCCAGCCCCAGAGAGTTGGTGCCCACAATTAGAAAAGCCAGCCCCAGAGAGTTGGTGCCCACAATTAGAAAAGCCAGCCTCAGAGAGTTGGTGCCCACAATTAGAAAAGCCAGCCTCAGAGAGTTGGTGCCCACAATTTGAAAAGCCAGCCCCAGAGAGTTGGTGCCCACAATTAGAAAAGCCAGCCCCAGAGACTTGGTGCCCACAATTAGAAAAGCCAGCCACCAGAGAGTTGGTGCCCACAATTATAAAAGCCAGCCCAGCCCCAGAGAGTTGGTGTCCACAATTAGAAAAGCCAGCCACCAGAGAGTTGGTGCCCACAATTAGAAAAGCCAGCCACCAGAGAGTTGGTGCCCACAATTAGAAAAGCCAGCCACCAGAGAGTTGGTGCCCACAATTAGAAAAGCCAGCCTCAGAGAGTTGGTGCCCACAATTAGAAAAGCCAGCCGCCCACAATTAGAAAAGCCAGTCCCAGAGAGTTGGTGCCCACAATTAGAAAAGCCAGCCACCAGAGAGTTGGTGCCCACAATTAGAAAAGCCAGCCCCAGAGAGTTGGTGCCCACAATTAGAAAAACCAGCCCCAGGAGTTAGTATCCACAATTAGGAAAGCCGTTCCCAGAGAGTTGATGCCCACAATTACAAAAGCCGTTCCCAGAAAGTTGAAGCCCACAATTAGAAAAGCCAGCCCCAGAGAGTTGGTGCCCACAATTAGAAAAGCCAGCCCCAGAGAGTTGGTGCCCGCAATTAGAAAAGCCAGCCCCAGAGAGTTGGTGCCCACAATTAGCCCCAGAGAGTTAGGCCCTCAATTAGAAAAGCCAGCTCCAGAGAGTTGGTGCCCACAATTAGAAAAGCCAGCCCCAGAGAGTTGGTGCCCACAATTAGAAAAGCCAGCCCCAGCCCCAGAGAGTTGGTGCCCACAATTAGAAAAGCCAGCCACCAGAGAGTTGGTGCCCACAATTAGAAAAGCCAGCCCCAGAGAGTTGGTGCCCACAATTAGAAAAGCCTGCCCCAGAGAGTTGGTGCCCACAATTAGAAAAGCCGTTCCCAGAAAGTTGGTGCCCACAATTAGAAAAGCCAGCCCCAGAGAGTTGGTGCCGCAATTAGAAAAGCCAGCCCCAGAGAGTTAGTGCCCGCAATTAGAAAAGCCAGCCCCAGAGAGTTAGTGCACACAATTAGAAAAGCCAGTCCCAGAGAGTTGGCGCCCACAATTAGAAAAGCCAGCCACAGAGAGTTGGCGCCCACAATTAGAAAAGCCAGCCCCAGAGAGTTGGTTCCCACAATTAGAAAAGCCAGCCCCAGAGAGTTGGTGCCTACAATTAGAAAAGCCAGCCCCAGAGAGTTGGTGCTCGCAATTAGAAAAGCCAGCCCCAGAGAGTTAGTGTCCACAATTAGAAAAGCCAGCCCCAGAGAGTTGGTGCCCACAATTAGAAAAGCCAGCCCCAGAGAGTTGGTGCCCACAATTAGAAAAGCCAGCCCCAGCCCCAGAGAGTTGGTGCCCACAATTAGAAAAGCCAGCCCCAGAGAGTTGGTGCCCACAATTAGAAAAGCCAGCCCCCGAGAGTTGGTGCCCACAATTAGTAAAGCAAGCCCCAGAGAGTTGGTGCCCGCAATTAGAAAAGCCAGCCCCAGAGAGTTGGTGCGCACAATTAGAAAATCCGTTCCCAGTGAGTTGGTGCCCACAATTAGAAAAGCCAGCCCCCGAGAGTTGGTGCCCACAATTAGAAAAGCCAGCCCCAGAGAGTTGGTGCCCGCAATTAGAAAAGCCAACCCCAGAGAGTTGGTGCTCACAATTAGAAAAGCCAGCCCCCGAGAGTTGGTGCCCACAATTAGAAAAGCCGTTCCCAGAAAGTTGGTGCCCACAATTAGAAAAGCCAGCCCCCGAGAGTTGGTACCCACAATTAGAAAAGCCAGCCCCCGAGAGTTGGTGCCCACAATTAGAAAAGCCAGCCCCAGAGAGTTGATGCCCACAATTAGAAAAGCCGTTCCCAGAAAGTTGGTGCCCACAATTAGAATAGCCGTTCCCAGGGAGTTGGTGCCCACAATTAGAAAAGACGGCTCCCAGGGAGTTGGTGCACACAATTAGAAAAGCCAGCCCCAGAGATTAGTGTCCACAATTAGAAAAGCCAGCCCCAGAGAGTTGGTGCCCACAATTAGAAAAACCAGCCCCAGGAGTTAGTATCCACAATTAGGAAAGCCGTTCCCAGAGAGTTGATGCCCACAATTACAAAAGCCGTTCCCAGAAAGTTGATGCCCACAATTAGAAAAGCCAGCCCCAGAGAGTTGGTGCCCACAATTAGAAAAGCCAGCCCCAGAGAGTTGGTGCCCGCAATTAGAAAAGCCAGCCCCAGAGAGTTGGTGCCCACAATTAGCCCCAGAGAGTTAGGCCCTCAATTAGAAAAGCCAGCTCCAGAGAGTTGGTGCCCACAATTAGAAAAGCCAGCCCCAGAGAGTTGGTGCCCACAATTAGAAAAGCCAGCCCCAGCCCCAGAGAGTTGGTGCCCACAATTAGAAAAGCCAGCCACCAGAGAGTTGGTGCCCACAATTAGAAAAGCCAGCCCCAGAGAGTTGGTGCCCACAATTAGAAAAGCCTGCCCCAGAGAGTTGGTGCCCACAATTAGAAAAGCCGTTCCCAGAAAGTTGGTGCCCACAATTAGAAAAGCCAGCCCCAGAGAGTTGGTGCCGCAATTAGAAAATCCAGCCCCAGAGAGTTAGTGCCCGCAATTAGAAAAGCCAGCCCCAGAGAGTTAGTGCACACAATTAGAAAAGCCAGTCCCAGAGAGTTGGCGCCCACAATTAGAAAAGCCAGCCACAGAGAGTTGGCGCCCACAATTAGAAAAGCCAGCCCCAGAGAGTTGGTTCCCACAATTAGAAAAGCCAGCCCCAGAGAGTTGGTGCCCACAATTAGAAAAGCCAGCCCCAGAGAGTTGGTGCCCGCAATTAGAAAAGCCAGCCCCAGAGAGTTAGTGTCCACAATTAGAAAAGCCAGCCCCAGAGAGTTGGTGCCCACAATTAGAAAAGCCAGCCCCAGAGAGTTGGTGCCCACAATTAGAAAAGCCAGCCCCAGCCCCAGAGAGTTGGTGCCCACAATTAGAAAAGCCAGCCCCAGAGAGTTGGTACCCACAATTAGAAAAGCCTGCCCCAGAGAGTTGGTGCCCACAATTAGAAAAGCCGTTCCCAGAAAGTTGGTGCCCACAATTAGAAAAGCCAGCCCCAGAGAGTTGGTGCGCACAATTAGAAAATCCGTTCCCAGTGAGTTGTTGCCCACAATTAGAAAAGACGGCTCCCAGAGAGTTGGTGCCCACAATTAGAAAAGCCAGCCCCAGAGAGTTGGTGCCCACAATTAGAAAAGACAGACCCAGAGAGTTAGTGCCCGCAATTAGAAAAGCCAGCCCCAGAGAGTTGGTGCCCACAATTAGAAAAGCCGTTCCCAGAAAGTTGGTGCCCACAATTAGAAAAGCCAGCCCCAGAGAGTTGTATGCCCACAATTAGAAAAGCCGTTCCCAGAGAGTTGATGCCCGCAATTAGAAAATCCGTTCCCAGTGATGGTGCCAACAATTAGAAAAGCCAACCCCAGGGAGTTGGTGCCCACAATTAGAAAAGCCAGCCCCAGGAGTTAGTACCCACAATTAGGAAAGCCGTTCCCAGAGTTGATGCCCACAATTACAAAAGCCGTTCCCAGAAAGTTGATGCCCACAATTAGAAAAGCCAGCCCCAGAGAGTTGGTGCCCACAATTAGAAAAGCCAGCCACCAGAGAGTTGGTGCCCGCAATTATAAAAGCCAGCCCAGCCCCAGAGAGTTGGTGTCCACAATTAGAAAAGCCAGCCACCAGAGAGTTGGTGCCCACAATTAGAAAAGCCAGCCACCAGAGAGTTGGTGCCCACAATTAGAAAAGCCAGCCACCAGAGAGTTGGTGCCCACAATTAGAAAAGCCAGCCTCAGAGAGTTGGTGCCCACAATTAGAAAAGCCAGCCGCCCACAATTAGAAAAGCCAGTCCCAGAGAGTTGGTGCCCACAATTAGAAAAGCCAGCCACCAGAGAGTTGGTGCCCACAATTAGAAAAGCCAGCCCCAGAGAGTTGGTGCCCACAATTAGAAAAGCCAGCCCCAGAGAGTTGGTGCCCACAATTAGAAAAGCCAGCCACCAGAGAGTTGGTGCCCACAATTAGAAAAGCCAGCCACCAGAGAGTTGGTGCCCACAATTAGAAAAGCCAGCCCCAGAGAGTTGGTGCCCGCAATTAGAAAAGCCAGACCCAGAGAGTTGGTGCCCACAATTAGAAAAGCCTCATGTCCACCATCATATAGTGTGTCTTCTTGCAACATCAACACTCACTTCAAGAGCCAGGGCCACAGAGACAAAGGCAGCCAGGAAGAATAGGGAGGATGCTCTCAAGATCCTCACAGGACACACCTGTATGTAGTAGCAAGACATCTGACATCAGTGTCCTGACCTGAGGCAGCTCCTCCAGCACTCTGTGTGTGTGTGTGTGTGTGTGTGTTGGTGGAGGAGGTGATGGGTAGAGTGCAGATTAGTAGATGTTCCATAAGTGCTGAAATGTTGCCATGGAAACTAGAAACTCGCACTCACATTGTAAATGTGCAGCACTTTTGGTAGTCGTGAGGAAATGGCACCAGCAACAACTACAAACACGCCCCCTTGGTCTGCCCCTCCCCCAGCTGTGCCAGTCAACTCTGAACAGAGGTCATCTCACAGAGCAGCACCTCTGACCTCTGAACTGCTGTGGTACATAGGTCAAAGGTGCTGGGCCATGAGTTGACAGAGTCCCAGCGAGGACTAAAGGATTGTCTGTGAAGTGTGGACACACCTCTACAGTAGGAAGAACTTTAACCTATACACACCTCACACATACCTACACACACACCTCACCACATGCACATACACACACCGCTGTGCCTTGGTCCAAGCATGTGAGGTAACATGATGACTAAATATTGCACATACCCACATGTCCAAGTCTCCACACCTGGTGTGACCTCCACCCCCACAAAATCAATGGGAAATGGCTTCCTGCAACATCTGACTTGCCAAATATTTCCCTCCGCACCTCAGCTAAACCCAGTGTGAACACACACACTCTCACACTCGCACTGATTATGTTTGATAGGTGAGTAGCTCCTACACACTCATTCAAGCAGTTTTGTGGGCATCCAAATATGTGGGGAGGGAGGGAGCACACCACAAGGCCCTAATTAGTGCTAGACAGGAAGTGAGTGGTCCTAGCAGCTCAAGTATAAAGGGCCACGCCTGTAGCCCAGCGGCCAGAACTCTTGCTGATCTACTTGCTCTAAAACTCTGTGATCTAGCAGCTCTTTGCCACTGCCCAGCTCTCTACTCTCACCTGCAGTGGGAGAACTCGGAATTTATCTAAGGAAGCAACAGTGAGTGTTGTTGTGTTATCTATTATTAAAGGAGTCTACAGTGAGTGTTGTTGTGTTATCTATTATTAAAGGAGTCTACAGTGAGTGTTGTTGTGTTATCTATTATTAAAGGAGTCTACAGTGAGTGTTGTTGTGTTATCTATTATTAAAGGAGTCTACAGTGAGTGTTGTTGTGTTATCTATTATTAAAGGAGTCTACAGTGAGTGTTGTTGTGTTATCTATTATTAAAGGAGCCTACAGTGGGTGTTGTTGTGTTATCTATTATTAAAGGAGTCTACAGTGAGTGTTGTTGTGTTATCTATTATTAAAGGAATCTACAGTGAGTGTTGTTGTGTTATCTATTATTAAAGGAGCCTACAGTGAGTGTTGTTGTGTTATCTATTATTAAAGGAGTCTACAGTGAGTGTTGTTGTGCTATCTATTATTAAAGGAGCCTACAGTGAGTGTTGTTGTGTTATCTATTATTAAAGGAGTCTACAGTGAGTGTTGTTGTGTTATCTATTATTAAAGGAGTCTACAGTGAGTGTTGTAGTGTTATCTATTATTAAAGGAGTCTACAGTGAGTGTTGTTGTGTTATCTATTATTAAAGGAGCCTACAGTGAGTGTTGTTGTGTTATCTATTATTAAAGGAGTCTACAGTGAGTGTTGTTGTGTTATCTATTATTAAAGGAGTCTACAGTGAGTGTTGTTGTGTTATCTATTATTAAAGGAGTCTACAGTGAGTGTTGTTGTGTTATCTATTATTAAAGGAGTCTACAGTGAGTGTTGTTGTGTTATCTATTATTAAAGGAGCCTACAGTGAGTGTTGTTGTGTTATCTATTATTAAAGGAGCCTACAGTGAGTGTTGTTGTGTTATCTATTATTAAAGGAGTCTACAGTGAGTGTTGTTGTGTTATCTATTATTAAAAGAGTCTACAGTGAGTGTTGTTGTGTTATCTATTATTAAAGGAGCCTACAGTGAGTGTTGTTGTGTTATCTATTATTAAAGGAGTCTACAGTGAGTGTTGTTGTGTTATCTATTATTAAAGGAGTCTACAGTGAGTGTTGTTGTGTTATCTATTATTAAAGGAGTCTACAGTGAGTGTTGTTGTGTTATCTATTATTAAAGGAGTCTACAGTGAGTGTTGTTGTGTTATCTATTATTAAAGGAGCCTACAGTGAGTGTTGTTGTGTTATCTATTATTAAAGGAGTCTACAGTGGGTGTTGTTGTGTTATCTATTATTAAAGGAGTCTACAGTGAGTGTTGTTGTGTTATCTATTATTAAAGGAGTCTACAGTGAGTGTTGTTGTGTTATCTATTATTAAAGGAGTCTACAGTGAGTGTTGTTGTGTTATCTATTATTAAAGGAGTCTACAGTGAGTGTTGTGTTATCTATTATTAAAGGAGCCTACAGTGAGTGTTGTGTTATCTATTATTAAAGGAGTCTACAGTGAGTGTTGTTGTGTTATCTATTATTAAAGGAGCCTACAGTGAGTGTTGTTGTGTTATCTATTATTAAAGGAGTCTACAGTGAGTGTTGTTGTGTTATCTATTATTACAGGAGTCTACAGTGAGTGTTGTTGTGTTATCTATTATTAAAGGAGCCTACAGTGAGTGTTGTTGTGTTATCTATTATTAAAGGAGTCTACAGTGAGTGTTGTTGTGTTATCTATTATTAAAGGAGCCTACAGTGAGTGTTGTTGTGTTATCTATTATTAAAGGAGTCTACAGTGAGTGTTGTTGTGTTATCTATTATTAAAGGAGCCTACAGTGAGTGTTGTTGTGTTATCTATTATTAAAGGAGTCTACAGTGAGTGTTGTTGTGTTATCTATTATTAAAGGAGCCTACAGTGAGTGTTGTTGTGTTATCTATTATTAAAGGAGCCTACAGTGAGTGTTGTTGTGTTATCTATTATTAAAGGAGTCTACAGTGAGTGTTGTTGTGTTATCTATTATTAAAGGAGCCTACAGTGAGTGTTGTTGTGTTATCTATTATTAAAGGAGTCTACAGTGAGTGTTGTTGTGTTATCTATTATTAAAGGAGCCTACAGTGAGTGTTGTTGTGTTATCTATTATTAAAGGGGCCTACAGTGAGTGTTGTTGTGTTATCTATTATTAAAGGAGTCTACAGTGAGTGTTGTTGTGTTATCTATTATTAAAGGAGTCTACAGTGAGTGTTGTTGTGTTATCTATTATTAAAGGAGTCTACAGTGAGTGTTGTTGTGTTATCTATTATTAAAGGAGTCTACAGTGAGTGTTGTTGTGTTATCTATTATTAAAGGAGTCTACAGTGAGTGTTGTTGTGTTATCTATTATTAAAGGAGCCTACAGTGAGTGTTGTTGTGTTATCTATTATTAAAGGAGCCTACAGTGAGTGTTGTTGTGTTATCTATTATTAAAGGAGCCTACAGTGAGTGTTGTTGTGTTATCTATTATTAAAGGAGTCTACAGTGAGTGTTGTTGTGTTATCTATTATTAAAGGAGCCTACAGTGAGTGTTGTTGTATTATCTATTATTAAAGGAGTCTACAGTGAGTGTTGTTGTGTTATCTATTATTAAAGGAGCCTACAGTGAGTGTTGTTGTGTTATCTATTATTAAAGGAGCCTACAGTGAGTGTTGTTGTGTTATCTATTATTAAAGGAGTCTACAGTGAGTGTTGTTGTGTTATCTATTATTAAAGGAGTCTACAGTGAGTGTTGTTGTGTTATCTATTATTAAAGGAGCCTACAGTGAGTGTTGTTGTGTTATCTATTATTAAAGGAGCCTACAGTGAGTGTTGTTGTGTTATCTATTATTAAAGGAGTCTACAGTGAGTGTTGTTGTGTTATCTATTATTAAAGGAGTCTACAGTGAGTGTTGTTGTGTTATCTATTATTAAAGGAGTCTACAGTGAGTGTTGTTGTGTTATCTATTATTAAAGGAGCCTACAGTGAGTGTTGTTGTGTTATCTATTATTAAAGGAGTCTACAGTGAGTGTTGTTGTGTTATCTATTATTAAAGGAGTCTACAGTGAGTGTTGTTGTGTTATCTATTATTAAAGGAGTCTACAGTGAGTGTTGTTGTGTTATCTATTATTAAAGGAGCCTACAGTGAGTGTTGTTGTGTTATCTATTATTAAAGGAGCCTACAGTGAGTGTTGTTGTGTTATCTATTATTAAAGGAGCCTACAGTGAGTGTTGTTGTGTTATCTATTATTAAAGGAGCCTACAGTGAGTGTTGTTGTGTTATCTATTATTAAAGGAGCCTACAGTGAGTGTTGTTGTGTTATCTATTATTAAAGGAGCCTACAGTGTGTGTTGTTGTGTTATCTATTATTAAAGGAGTCTACAGTGAGTGTTGTTGTGTTATCTATTATTAAAGGAGCCTACAGTGAGTGTTGTTGTGTTATCTATTATTAAAGGAGCCTACAGTGAGTGTTGTTGTGTTATCTATTATTAAAGGAGTCTACAGTGAGTGTTGTTGTGTTATCTATTATTAAAGGAGTCTACAGTGAGTGTTGTTGTGTTATCTATTATTAAAGGAGCCTACAGTGAGTGTTGTTGTGTTATCTATTATTAAAGGAGTCTACAGTGAGTGTTGTTGTGTTATCTATTATTAAAGGAGTCTACAGTGAGTGTTGTTGTGTTATCTATTATTAAAGGAGTCTACAGTGAGTGTTGTTGTGTTATCTATTATTAAAGGAGTCTACAGTGAGTGTTGATGTGTTATCTATTATTAAAGGGGTCTACATCATCTCCCTGATTTTATCCTCCCTCCTCCTCTCTCCCTCTCTTTGAAGATGTCTTCTTCAGTTCAAGAAGACTCACAGGCTCAGCAAAACAAAGAGTACAAGCTACTGCAGGTCCACAAGAAGGATGTGTTGTCTCGCCTGTCTTCCATTGACCTCATCACACTATCTGAGGAGTTACGTGACTCGAAGGTCATCTCTCCAGAGGTGACTGATCTATTTGCTGAACTGGACCAGGCCATCTTGAAGCCCAAGCTAAGAGTGAGATACTTAGTGCACCATGTGTATGAGGCAGTGCGATGTAATGGTGCCATCTTCCATGGGTTACTTGAGGTCCTGGAGGGGTGTGGTGGGTCTGTGGAGGAGCTGGCTAGGTGTCTCAGCGAGGAGTGGTCCATGCCTGAGAAAGGGGCGGGTCCAGAGACACCGAGCAGCCAGGCGGTGGGAGGTGACTGGTCTTTTCTAGAAGACGATGTCACATATTTGATGAAGATCCTCGCCGAGGTAACCCACAAATGGGAACTCTTGGGTATAGCACTAGGTTTCACTGAAGCTATCCTAGAGGATTGCAGAGCTGGAGTTAACAACACTCTGAGGCTGCACAAGCTTCTCTGTAAATGGGTCAAGGGAAACTGCCCAAGAGCTGCCACTCTGAAGGTACTTAAGGAGAAACTAGCTGGTGATACAGTTGGTGCAGCTAATGTGGCCTATTGCTTGGAAGAAAAATTCTGGAAGGCCAAGTCACCTGTGCCAATAATAGTGGCACAGAGGACACCAGGCTTAGCCATCTGCCTCAAGATAACCAACCAATCATATCACACTAAAGTACCTGATGGCAAGTCAACACTCATGGCTGTCCAAGTCACTGATGATGAGGGAGCAAGTTACCTGTGGATGAAGGAGGGGCAGGCCTTAACTGACGGCCCTCGTTACTCTGGTTCACACACACCCATACTCCTCATCCGCCAAGCCACGCAAGCAGCTCAAGGGAAGTATACCTGCCACATAGCCAAAGGCAATGAGGAAGTCCTTATTAGTGAAGCAGTTACCTTGACTGTGATCTTCCCTCCAGAAAAGGAGCATCTCATCACATCATATGCACAGGATGCAGATGTCCCTGAAGACTCGTGGCCGCCCAAAGTGAATAGCACCTTCATCAACCTCGTGCTCATCAAAAAGAAGAAGGAGATTACTCATGCTTACCAATACTCAGTGAGGGGAGATGCAGATGACATCTTGGAGACGAAGGAGAAGGTTGAGTATGACACAGTGTTTGGTGAGTATAAGAGTGGATCATTGGTGCTGGTAGAAGGTCGGCCTGGTAGTGGGAAGACTACATTAGTGCATAAGGTCAGTCGAGACTGGGCCACAGGTGGGGAGGTACTGACGAGTGCAAAGCTGGTCCTCCATATTCCACTCCGACAGTTAGCCAACAGAAAGACTCAACACTTGTCAGATCTTCTTGAACTTCTCTATCTTAACACAAAAGTGCGTGAAAAGGTGGTCAATGACATTGAGGAATCTAACGGCGAGGGCACATGCTTTATACTAGATGGCTTGGACGAGTTCCATCCTCAGGACGAAACCAAGTCCGTAATCCATCAATTACTAAATCGGAAGTACCTTTCTGCGGCCATGGTCATAGTGACCTCACGCCCAGTTGCCACTGACAAACTAAGGCGCCAAAAACACGTGACCAGACGCATCGAAGTGCTTGGATTTAGTCACCAGCAAATCCTTGATTACATCGACACGTATCCCTTCACTACCGACACGTCCAGTATCTCACCAGCTCAACTGAAGGCATATCTAAATTCCCATCCCAACCTATTGCACATGTGCTACTTGCCAATAAATGTTGCAATGATATGCTTCCTATATGAATGGGAGAGAGGCAACATTCCACAAACTGAGACGAAAATCTACGAGCACTTCACCCAATATATTGTCTTGCGTAATCTAAGACGTATAAATGAAAATGCACAACTTGATTCACTAGATGATTTACGCGGAAATGACAGAGGATACTTCAACAAGATCTGTGAACTGGCCCTCGACATGACTGCTCACTCCCGACAATCAGTTTGCCAGAGAGACACCCCAGTTCAACTTCCCCTAGGTACTGGCTGCAATGATGCGCCTACCCTAGGCTTGGTTACTGTTGACAAGACTGCTTATCTACAACGACTTGATAATACATATACATTTCTCCACCTCACCTTCCAAGAGTTTCTAGCAGCTCTCTACTTATCTGAACTTAAAGAAGAAGAACAAATTAAGATGATCAAGTTATACGCAGGAGAGCCACAGATGCAGATGGTTTGGAAGTTTTACTTTGGAATAGCAAAGTTTGAAAATAAAGTTGCTCAAATACAACACATCATTCGCTCTGCACACATGAAGTCAGGACAAGCTACACGTAACTTGTATGCAGCACAGTGTGCATTTGAGTCACAACAACAAGTTGTCTGTGATAGCATTGTAATGGAAAGTCTTAGCTATAGTGGCTGCACTCTCACACTGGCTGACATGACTGCTGTGTGCTATGTAATCTCAACTACTTCTCACCTTGTTACAGATCTAGATATGTCTTACTGTCACTTACATGATGAGCACATTAGAGCACTACTGGAAAAAATTAGCCACAACAAACTAAATTTTATAAAAGCATTTAATTTCTATGGCAACGAGATTAGTCATGTTGGTGCAGCTGCTCTAGCTGCTGCACTAAAGTCATGCCATGAGCTACACACACTAGGCCTACATAATAATAATATTAGTGATGTTGGTACGGCTGCTCTAGCTGCTGCACTAAAGTCATGCCATAAGCTACACACACTATACCTAAGTAATAATAATATTAGTGATGTTGGTACAATAGCTCTAGCTGCTGCACTAAAGTCATGCCATGAGCTACACAGACTAGACCTAGATAATAATAATATTAGTGATGTTGGTACAGCTGCTCTAGCTGCTGCACTAAAGTCATGTCATGAGCTACACACACTACTCCTACATAATAATAATATTAGTGATGTTGGTACGGCTGCTCTAGCTGCTGCACTAAAGTCATGCCATAAGCTACACACACTATACCTAAGTAATAATAATATTAGTGATGTTGGTACAATAGCTCTAGCTGCTGCACTAAAGTCATGCCATGAGCTACACAGACTAGACCTAGATAATAATAATATTAGTGATGTTGGTACAGCTGCTCTAGCTGCTGCACTAAAGTCATGCCATAAGCTACACACACTATACCTAAGTAATAATAATATTAGTGATGTTGGTACAATAGCTCTAGCTGCTGCACTAAAGTCATGCCATAAGCTAGACACACTACTCCTAGATAATAATAATATTAGTGATGTTGGTACAATAGCTCTAGCTGCTGCACTAAAGTCATGCCATGAGCTACACAGACTAGACCTAGATAATAATAATATTAGTCATGTTGGTGCAGCTGCTCTAGCTGCTGCACTAAAGTCATGCCATAAGCTACACACACTCTGGCTAGATAATAATAATATTAGTGCTGAAGCTGGTGCTGCTCTAAGAGCTCAACTGAAGTGTCCTAATATATTACTATAACTGATGCATCTCCACCTGAGGAGTATTTCTCATCTGTAAACTGAATCTCACTCCTAACACTTATAACTATGTGCTGCATATTCCACCATCACTAACCTCTCTTCCCCTTGTCTTCATCACAATGCTACTCATGTTGTCATGTGCACATCACATTTTTTTTATGATACCATTTTTTCCCAACAGCAAATGCTAATAATGTTCATCTAAAAGAAAGTGTATTAAAGAGAGGCTGTCGTGCTAAATAATATAATTATATTTTAAGTAAGAAAAGATGATGTGTGGTGTCCAGCTCATAAGAAGCTAAATTTCAGACCATCTTTCCCTTAGAAATGTTCATCTTTCTGAACTGCCAAGAACTGTGAGTCAAATGACCACACCTTTTTCTAGGCTGTAAAAATTGAACAAGTGTTTCCCTTTCAGTTTCAATTCAAAGAGAAAAGCCACAGGAGAGATCATTAAATTAGCTTTTCATGAACTGGACAACCTATATACCCTACACCTGTTTAGAATAACATTTAATTAGAATAATAATATACATAAAATATAACAATTAAAAATATATAGTAATTAAATAATAATATAACAAAAATAAAAGATAAAGCAATAATAATAAAATAATATTTTAATTAATATTAATAATAAATAATAAATAAATAATAATTAATATAAAAACATAATTAATATAAAAATAATAATATAAAAACATACTAATAATGGTAATAAAAATAATAATGGTAATAAAAGATAAAATATATTTTTAATAAATAATATAATAAAATATAATTTTTAATGATAATAGATAAAGAGAGAAATGTCACAATTTGAGTTCACTGTGAAACTGACATTTTTAACGTCTGCATTTTATATTTCAGGAAGCACTTGGAAGATGTGGAGATTTGATGCTGCTCAGTCTGGACAAAGTGTGAGAACTTGAAGTTCACTAGCACCCAAAAGTTGAAAATTGTCAATTGTGGTAGGACGGCAAGGCCTACACAACAAGACATGCCCGTGATGACAATGTGTGGTGTTTGCAGTATGAGCCCGCTCCATGCCCGGTCAACTATTGGATCTCACGACCCAATATGTGACCGTGTTGACATGGAGCTTGCTCCCACTGCACCCACTACACATTGTACTCGTGAGCATGTCGGTGCTGTATAGCACATGTCCATGAACCAAAAGTTGACAATTTTCAACTTCTGGTCCGTAGTGAACTTCAAGGTTATCACGGTTCAAACTGTACAGCATCAAATGACCACATTTTCCAAGCACTTGCTGAGAGAAGGCCGAAATGTTTAAAAAAATGTCAGTTTGACAGCAAACTCATATTGTCTGAAATTCCCTGTAATGAAATAAAGTTCAACAATAATCAATAATTACAATTCCTAGGCCATTAATAATGTCACCTAACCACGCAAGTGTGCTAATAATGGACACCAAAACGTGCTAATAATGGACAGCCAACAGCAAGAGGACACCAAACAGCAGGTTGACCAACAAACACTAGTACACATCAAGTACTAGCTAGCTTACTAAATAGCGCACACTCGGGGACTCACCGTTCAGCCTTTGCCGCATTGTAGAGTCTTCATATTCTCTTTTCCGCAACTGGTTCACTTTTCTGGAGCAATAATTAGCTAGTGACAGCGTCGGACTAGCTAGGTTGAAAAAACAAAACAAAAATGGCTCAAAATGAAAGAAACGCTGACAGACTAAAAGAGCAACGTTAGCCAATACCAAAAGCGAACTAGACTGCTGGGTTGCCTAGGCACGACTTGTTTACGCATGTGCAGTTGAAAAATTGCGCTCGACATAAAAGCGGGTAACTGGCGCGTAGTACATCTTAGCACTAAGCATTATCCCCTTTCCCAGGAACTGCACATCTCTACAGCAGTGTCTGATTCTGTACAATACATAAGCCAACCCCTGAGAGGATTTAAAAAAATTAAATTAATTGTGTTTTGGGTCCCACTTTAAAGCGAATCGGTAAGGGTCGTTAGAAGAAAATGGAATAGGGAGACTAACTTTAGACAATGAACCCTTACAGCCCCTGTTTAGCTTCTAGAGGAAAACACACCCTGACTTACAGGAGAAAGCATACCATGTAGCCAGAACCAGGAAGGGGAGGATGTACAAATCAATTTCGTGGTTAATAAACTTATTTACAGGAGTCAAGTCTCAGAACCTCCCCATGTCTCCACATTCTGGTTGCCATGGCAGTCAGGAGACAAGTCTCAGAACCTCCTCATGTCTCCACATTCAGGTTGCCATGGCAGTCAGGAGACAAGTCTCAGATTTTCACCTTTATTTTATTATTATCAGGTGGAAGATGTCTTGTGCCAAAAAACCCTCTGTTTCTTCATCATGAGAGGAAGACGTCTCGAGATATAAAACTCTAAAATGTGGTTTTGATCAATGGTTTATCATTATGGAGGAATATGCCTCAATCTCCGAAAACCTAAAAATATAATTATTGTGACAACTATTTCATCATTGTGGTGGAAGATGCACTGCTCAAGCTCTAAACCCTTTCATGTCTTAGGGATAGAATATAATTAGGCCTAGAAATATACAGACTTCTATTGCCTTGGGGATAATTTTACTAAATATAGTTTAGCCTAGAAATATATACTGTACTGTGGCAAAGTGATTGACTTAACTAAATAAAGTTAGGAATAGAAACGTATACCGTATAGCCAACTTATATTGCCTAGGGGATGGATAAAGTTAGGCCTAGCAATATATCATGTGTAGCTGATTTCTGTTGTCTTGGGATCGCTAAATAAAGTTAGGACTACCATGTAGAGAATGGATTTTACTACAACTAGAAATATATACTGCTCAACTCTCTTCTGTTGCTCTGGGGTGGACTCCACTAAATATAGAAACATATACCGTATAGCCAACTTATATTGCCTAGGGGATGGATAAAGTTAGGCCTAGCAATTATCATTTGTAGCTGATTTGGGATCGCTAAATAAAGTTAGGACTACCTTGTAGAATGGATTTTTCTACGACTAGAAATATCTACTGCTTAGCTGACTTCTGTTGCTCTGGGGTGGACTTTACTAAATAAATTTATGCAGGAATATATAGCATGTAGCTAACTTATGTTTACTTGGGGAGGATTTACTAAATAAAGTTAGGACTATAGGAATATACTATTTACATCACTTCTGTCATATATGTCGACTGAAAGTTCCTTGGGAGTTCTTCGCTGACATAATCTGCTGACTTCTGTTACCTTTGAGTTGGCTTCGTTAAATATAGTTAGGACTAGGAATACAGACTCTGTAGCTGACTTCTATTGCCTTTGAGTCGACATTACCAAATATAGTTGGGACTAGGAATATATACCATGTAGTTTAATTGGGGTGGACTTACAAAATAATGTTTGTAATAGGTTCACTTACCTTCTGTTCCATAGGGTTGGTAGGTTAGGTGGTTTTACTAAATAAACTTAGGCGTAGAAATATATACTCTGTATCTGACATCTATTGCCATTTTGCTAAATATTGTTTGGCTATAATTACAGAGTAGCTGACTTCTCATGCCTTAGCACTAAATAATGTTAGGACTATGTACTATGTAGCTAGGTTCTGTTGCCTTGGTGTCGACATTACTAATTAAAGTTAGGACTAGGTAATTTATGTTTACTTGGGATGCCTTTACTTAGGTCTAGGAATATACTGTTAACCTAATTTCTGTTGGTTAGGTGTGGACTTTACTAAATATAGTTAGGAATAGATATATATATAAATTTCTCTTCCCTTGGCATTGACTTTTGTAAATATAGTTAGGACTATGTAGCTGACTTCTATAGCTTTGGGGGTGGATTTTACTAAATAAAGTTTGTCATAGGAATATATACTCTGAAGTAACTTCTCTTGCCTTAGAGTTAACTTTACTAAATAATGTTTGGACTAGGAATATATCCCATACAGCTAACTTTTGTTTAATAGTGGTGAATTTACTAAATAAGTTTCATAGTAGGAATAACAGTTTACCTAACTTTAGTTGACAAGGATTAGACTACACTAAATATAGTTTGGCCTTGAAATATATACAATGTAGCTGACTTCTGTTGCCATGTGGTTGACTTCACTGAATAAAGTTAGGACCAAATTTAATAGTGGTGAATTTTACTAAAATTCATAGAGAAATATATCTGTAGCCGACTTCTTTTGCCTTGGGGGTGACTTTAGTAAATAAAGTTAGGACTATGAATATAAAGTATGTAACTAACTTCTTTACATTATTAAATAATGTTTGAACTTGGAATATACTAGAACCTAACTACTGTTGCCCAGGATTGAACTCAACTAAATTTAGTTAGGACTAGAAATATATACTGTGTAACTGACCTCTATACCCTGAGGAATTCATTTTAATAAGTAAAATTAGGCCTAGAAATATATACTGCTTTTTCTGTTGCCTTGGGATTGACTTCACTAAATATAGTTAGGACTAAGAATCTATACTCTGTAGCTGCCTTTGTGGTGGATTTTACTAAATATATTTAGGCCTATATAGAAAATATTCATGGAGCAGTGTTCTATTGCAGGATTTTACAAAATACAGTTAGGCCAAGAAATAATAATATAGCTATATATGCTGAAAAATTGTCACAGCTATAATTATAAATAAATATATATAAGATTATGCTGAAAGAATGTTACAGCTATAATTATAATTGAAGATGTAAAAGATTGTTCTGGAGCTATAATTTTCCCCCCATTAACACCTAATTAACACATGTTATATAGTTATCATTACAAAAATACCAAAATAACAAAATAACAATAAATACATAAATAAATAACTAAAAAGGTAATACGTTCAACTCCCGACCGACCCCAAAACAGACAAGGCATTCCCCCGCTTGACTGCCACTGAGAGACGCTGAAGGAGGTAATCACTGGCTTCACCTCCCCAAGTTCTTTGCCTTGATTTAAAAGATTATCCTGAAGTAAAGATAGACCTATAATATAAATGAAGATGTAAAAGAAGGATGGTTACAACTATAATTACATATAAAAGATTGTCCTGAAAGGAATTTAGAGTATAAATGCAGATAATTTTAAATAAAGATATAATAAAAGATTGTGTCTAATGTAAGCTACAGCTATAATATTTTCCAAAAGAAATGATACATAATTATAAATTAAAATTGTCCTTTAGAGCTATAATTATAAATGAAAAGATTTATATGATTTGTTATTATTAACATTGTTGTGGAAATATCATTTGCTATATATGATGTCACTCTTATTTAGTGTACATTATAAAATACCATGTTTTCATTGACAAGTAGTTCAGTGCTTGTGGTAATGTATTGTAAGTTCAATAACAAGTTGACTTTACATTGCGTGCAGTACTAGTACTAACATAGACTAGTACAGTATAGCTAAGACGGTACATCTGGCAACAGAGATACATCTGGCAAAGAGGACTAACCCTCCAGTTAGAAGGGAGAATGACTTCCATCCACAGATGCATCTCAGACTTCTTCCGCGAAAAGGATAACTGGACCTCGTACATCAATAGGTTGCATCATTATTTGGATGTCATAACTGAGCAGAAGAAGTTAGCCATCCTCCTTTTGGCATGTGGAGAGGCAACTTTCAAGCTGGTTAGGACACTAGAGGACAGTGCTGAATTACCAGCTACACTCACATGGTGCAGGTCAGTAAAGGACCACTACCATCCTATTCCATCCTGCATGGTACAATGTTTCAAATTTAATAGTCTTATGAGGGCATAAGCGGAGCACTGACAGCTCAAGATACTCTGAAGGAAATGCTAGTGATGGTTTGGTTTGCGGAGTCAACCAAGATGGAATATAGCAGTCAGTGTTTTTTGACTGCAAAAGGACTTGCCTTTGTAAAGGCACCTGAGTTAGCTTTGGCTATTGACTGAGCACAAAAGGCCACTCAAGCAATCAGGACAAACTGTGTGAGGCCACCTTCAGTCATGGAGGTGCATGAGCTCCATATTCCATGGAGGGGCATGACAGGAAAGAAAAACCTACTCACTCCTCAAAACAAATAGATATAAATATTTAATATATATAGCAGAACATGGAGAGTGTAAATTTTGTGTTGTTATTATTTAGTTATAATGTCATGTCAAGGCTGCTATTCCTTATTAGCAGGCCTGCAGGGCATGAGTCCTCTCTTCTGGTCCCCCATTATCTGCAGTAATAAAGGACTAGAGAATAAGCCAATGCAAGAGATTATTTAATGCGACCGAAATAAAGATTCCCTGCGACGACAAGGGTCCGAAGTTCTGCCTCCATCAGCACTTGGCACAGGCTTTAATTATAATATTATAGTAGAAAATAAAACAACAACCAAAACCACAACACATTAACACTCTCTCCTCCTTATCGCGCATGCCTCCTTCGCGCGTGCAAATAGTAATCCGCGTCGTCGTCCACATCGGGATCGCACCAATTTACGAATCCACTGACCGTCCTAGTTTTGACTCCCTTCAAAGTGATGGATATCTACCCAAGGAAACGAAGGAAACTAGCAGTATATTTGACCTCTGAAGGTGAGCCTGATGCGTAGAGGCCTGACCTCGGAGCCATTTAATCTTAGCGTTGTTACTTCGTTGTGGTTGCCGTAAAAAATATTTGTCACTAACAGTTGTACAGGCCACAAGGTGAAACTAACGCTACATGGGTTAGTGATGGCCTACTCTCCTGCAATGCTGGTGAATAAGCAAGTCTGTGATGGAGTTCATCTAATACTGGTAAAGGGTGGTTAAAGTAGTGTCTTGTTGGTTGATGTGTTGCTCTAGGCACTCCAGCCTACCTCTCAATATGCACACATGGAGAGGGTCTGGGCAAACTGGCAGCATAGCTTTGTGCTGCACAATGCACAGAATCCATGATTTTGCACTACCCACATTTGCTGCCTGCAACACGGGCACCTTCTTCATGACTACATTTAGTTACAACACTGCTATCCCATAGCTTATGGTTGCTAGGGACATCTCTGATGGTTGCAACTCTCATAAGATGGGGGTCCTTCTCATTGACCTTTCACCTTGTCTCTTGCTACCTGTCAACTTGGGAAATGATTATGTCCAGGGCACCTAATTTAGACCTTAACATTTGACAGTATTACGAGTTATTTTGTTCACACATACCCACACACACAGAGCGTATAAGACTTGGGTGAAGAGGTGTGGTCAGTGTGTGACTATGTTGATAGGTGCTTCCGAGTCCCATTGGGACAACCTGTCTGACCAGTCCTTAGCTTCAAGCAATGGTTTCCTAGTCCAGTCCCTTTAGCTTGAGTTCTCAGATTAAATAAGCTTAGAATGATTATTACGATCAAGAACCTCTTCAGCCTCTGACAAGTCTCCTTTAACCTTTTCACTGCACACACCTGGTAGTACCGGGTATGTGAAAATAATCCTTTTTAAAAATGCGCCTGTACTGCACGTGCCATCTATCATTTTTTCTATGAACTAGAGGTGATTTCCACGTGGAAAGTCGTGTTTCCCAGCGGTACACAGAAAAATGGCGTGAGCGCAGCCTCATCTTTGCTGATACGGACAGCGAGGACAACTTTGATTTGGACGATACAAGTAATTCGTTTGCAACAGTTGCCTATGATAATGCCGACAGTGATTGGGAGTATTCCATAGACGAGGCCGATGATTTGCTCGACTTGGGCGGCCCTGCACAGGGCCAAGGTGACAATGCTATGTCTGTAGATTGAAACGACATCAATGTGACCAAAATATATGGCTGCTAAGGGTTACATAACCAGATAAATGTTGAAAACCATTAGAAAATATGCATCTGAACTTCAAATACCTGCATTCCATGATCCCAGAAGGTTGTGTCTGGATTATATATGACTAATTGTTAGAAAAAACACAGTTACAGTGATTTTTTTGAGAATTTCATGTTTTTTCACGATTCTGCCGACAAACGTTGATTTTCAGACAAAAATAATTCTGTTTTTATTCATTTTATGTATCTTCATCATTATCCAGTTTAAAAAAAACAGCATCCCATGAGAATTTCTTGGGAGAAAAAGTAGTTTTTATCACAGATTTGATGAAAAAAGGGAAATCCAATATGGCCGCCATGAGGTCAAATGACCACCTAATTATGCAAAATACCAAATTTCAATTTACCCCCATAGGCCAACCTCTTGCCCACCGAAACACAAAAAAGAAACACAAAAAATAATTTCAAAATAACCTTTTTAGTATTTTTTTGGCATTAATTTCAAAATCACCTTTTTTCCTCAAAAAAAGGCCCAGCACAGGGGGGGATTTACCTGCAGCAGTGAAAGGGTTAAAGCAAAATAAGTATAATATATTTTTCAAACAATTATCACAAAATATTCCCCTTAATTGCACCACACACAATTTCCTGTTTTATGGTGTGGTTTAATATCTTGTTAATTAGGTCATTCTCTCTCTCTCTCTCTATGAGCTCTAGCTGCTCACATAGCTGGCAGCACTTTAACAACACCTACCAGCTACCTCTCTATGGTGTCCTTGAGCTCTAGCTGCTCACATGGCTGGCAGCACTTTAACAACACCCTACCAGCCACCTCTCTATGTTGTCCTTGAGCTCTAGCTGCTCACATGGCTGGCAGCACTTTAACAACACCTTACCACTACCTCTCTATGGTGTCCTTGAGCTCTAGCTGCTCACATGGCTGGCAGCACTTTAACAACACCCTACCAGCTACGGTGCCCTTGAATAATAGGAAACCCACCTAGCCCCATGCTTGAGGACCTTCCTCGCAGAAATACTTATGGAAGCCCGATGGAACCTTGCATTTTATTATAGTTATATTACGCTGGTGAAGTGTATGAAAGTACATGTATTCCATAACAAAAAACAGCAACTATATATGTAGCTATTCTTTTTGTGGGCTCGTCTGCACTAAAATTGCTATTGACGCCAATTGACATCAACCTCCAATCAAAGTTTGTGCGCGCATGACACCAATTGGCATCTATAGGGTTAATCGGTCAAATCCATGCCGAACCAGAGATAGCTGAGGGCTGAGGTGAGGTATTAGTAGATATCAGAAAGTTAAACTTGGAAGAGTATTTTGGAGCAATTTGATCACTTTCCGAGATATATTTACATATATATATATTTATACACAGATATATACACATAAATGATATATATATATACTGCTTCAGCAAAGTGCCGAGACATTAATATTTACTTTTTGAATCGGCTGAAATCCTGTTTAGGATACTTGGATGAAACGGCCAAAATTATTTTAGCTAAGATACAAACTTTATTTTTTGTGTTGTTGGGTGACCTCCATTTAAAGAACCCACACAGGGATGCCACTGCACTCTCTCTCTTGGCCAAACACACTGCCAAGCATGGTTGTTAGTTGCTAGTTGTTGTTGTCTTTGTCTTTGAAGAGTGCCATCGCCAGAGCTAGGGGTGCTATGTCCACCTCCAGGTACTTTTAATCGTAGGGCAGCAAATCATGCTTCCTAGGGATACTCGTCAATGCATAATTATAACCACCTCAGCTGCGGATTAAAAAATAGGCCTTGCTCTCATAGCAATATGTAAAAAAATACGTAATAGGATTTGTATTGACAGGCATTGTGGTTAGTGTTTGTTTGTTGTACAAATTAAACCTCAATACCACAATGAGGTGAATCTGATTTGAACTTTGTACTTCTTGTTTTGTTGTGTTGAGTAGCCAGTGCATAGCAAGCAAACCAATATCTCTTGGATTATTCAGTGGCCACCACAGCAATATATAGGAGAGCTAGCAACTATAGCAAGTGTCACTGAAGCTGATGGAGCTCTGCCCAATCCTCGCTTCATGCATTAAACATAAAGATTTAGAAAATTGCTCTGCTCTGCACCATGTGAGGGCATGAGAGGTGTCACATTCCTCCTCTCTAATAGTCCCACTATGATTATATGTGGGTGAGCTGGATATTACAGGTCTTGGAACATTAAAGTATGTGGTGTAATTAATTGCGGAAAAATGTGCAGTCATAAACTTATAACATATCCCATTAATGTGAAGCCAAAAAAACACTCCCAGGCAACAGTTTGCTTCCGAGTTCTGGTCCATTTTCTCGGTTTTCAAATCTAGGCATCAGTGATTATTCCTTTGTGAACATATGCCAGGTCTAGTCATCATTTGAGGGATTTTCTTAACCATTTCAATACCTTCTGATGTTCAAGCTACACTCAAGTAAGAGTGTACTCCATAATCTGAATCACCATTGGCATCTGATGAAGCTTCCGACTGATACAACTGCTGTGTCAAAATGGTTGCTATAGGTTCAAGCTATGCACAAATGAGTTAGTACTATATGGGAGGCAGATTATTAGGGAGGATACACTGCATTGCTCCAGCATTGCTGATTATTAGGGAGGATACACTGCATTGCTCCAGCATTGCTGATTATTAGGAGGATACACTACATTGCTCCAGCATTGCTGATTATTAGGAGGATACACTACATTGCTCCAGCATTGCTGATTATTAGGAGGATACACTACATTGCTCCAGCATTGCTGATTATTAGGGAGGATACACTACATTGCTCCAGCATTGCTGATTATTAGGGAGGATACACTGCATTGCTCCAGCATTGCTGATTATTAGGAGGATACACTACATTGCTCCAGCATTGCTGATTATTAGGAGGATACACTACATTGCTCCAGCATTGCTGATTATTAGGAGGATACACTACATTGCTCCAGCATTGCTGATTATTAGGGAGGATACACTACATTGCTCCAGCATTGCTGATTATTAGGAGGATACACTGCATTGCTCCAGCATTGCTGATTATTAGGAGGATACACTACATTGCTCCAGCATTGCTGATTATTAGGAGGAAACACTACATTGCTCCAGCATTGCTGATTATTAGGGAGGATACACTACATTGCTCCAGCATTGCTGATTATTAGGAGGATACACTGCATTGCTCCAGCATTGCTGATTATTAGGAGGATACACTACATTGCTCCAGCATTGCTGATTATTAGGAGGATACACTGCATTGCTCCAGCATTGCTGATTATTAGGGAGGATACACTACATTGCTCCAGCATTGCTGATTATTAGGAGGATACACTACATTGCTCCAGCATTGCTGATTATTAGGGAGGATACACTGCATTGCTCCAGCATTGCTGATTATTAGGAGGATACACTGCATTGCTCCAGCATTGCTGATTATTAGGAGGATACACTACATTCAGGGTTGTATACAGAAATTTTGCCAAGGGGGGGCGAACTTGAGATAAGGGGGGGGCGGAGAGCCTGGATGGTGCGGAAAGGGGACGTGCACCCTGGGCTTCCGCGTGGAGTACGAAAGTGTTTTACCCACAGGTATTTTTGCAGTACTAACTGTATATATAGCTGCTACTTATGATGGCATGCACTTTTTCTAAAATCTTTAGTACAACATTCCATCTTAAATATTTGCTGAAGTTGCATGCTACGGCAATCAGCATATATAGATTAGATATTGTCACTCGTATAATGGAGGTGGGCTTTTGTGAAATCGAATTATGTTGCATTCCATGCATTTTCTTACAAAATCATGGACAACAGGTTTCATACACAATTTTTCTCTAGTTCTCTAGGGGGGGGGGGGTGGAAATGGTTGGTCACTTGGTGCCCTAATTTTTGTTAATATTTTCTTAACATGTTCATAAGTCGTAAAAGGGGGGTCTGGGGGGAAGATCCCCCCATATTTTTTTTTGCTTTTACAATGTCTGAGGATAGCTATTTTGACTGACTACCAATGGCTGTTAGTCAAGCAACCACGGGATACTACTGCATCACAGCTGAAAGAACTTGTTTCAAACGACATGCTCAAGGCCATGTTTCCCAATTTGCACAAGATTGCCTCCATCTGCTTATCGATTCCAGTTTCTACTGCTTCTGTGGAGAGAAGCTTCTCACAGATGAAGATGATCAAGACTCGTTTGCGTAATTCTCTAAGTGACTGCAGCCTTTCTCACCTTATGAGGATTGCTATAGAGGCACCAGAAGTACTCTCTGAGAGCGACCTTGAAGAGATTGTGGACGTATGGCAGAGAAAACCAAGAAGAACCTCAGTTTGACATTCCTATCATTTGAACCTGATATCATAAGCTTATTACACCTTTCTTGTATTACACCTTTCTTGACATTATTAAAAAAAAAATCTCTAATTTCAAGGGGGGGGGGCGAGAATGATACAAGGGGGGGCGAATGCCCCCCCCCCCGCCCCCCCCTAAATACACCCCTGAATGTGCTCCAGCATTGCTGATTATTAGGAGGATAGACTACATTGCTCCAGCATTGCTGATTATTAGGAGGATACACTGCATTGCTCCAGCATTGCTGATTATTAGGAGGATACACTACATTGCTCCAGCATTGCTGATTATTAGGAGGATACACTGCATTGCTCCAGCATTGCTGATTATTAGGAGGATACACTGCATTGCTCCAGCATTGCTGATTATTAGGGAGGATACACTGCATTGCTCCAGCATTGCTGATTATTAGGAGGATACACTACATTGCTCCAGCATTGCTGATTATTAGGGAGGATACACTGCATTGCTCCAGCATTGCTGATTATTAGGAGGATACACTACATTGCTCCAGCATTGCTGATTATTAGGGAGGATACACTGCATTGCTCCAGCATTGCTGATTATTAGGAGGATACACTACATTGCTCCAGCATTGCTGATTATTAGGGAGGATACACTACATTGCTCCAGCATTGCTGATTATTAGGAGGATACACTGCATTGCTCCAGCATTGCTGATTATTAGGGAGGATACACTGCATTGCTCCAGCATTGCTGATTATTAGGAGGATACACTGCATTGCTCCAGCATTGCTGATTATTAGGAGGATACACTACATTGCTCCAGCATTGCTGATTATTAGGGAGGATACACTACATTGCTCCAGCATTGCTGATTATTAGGAGGATACACTGCATTGCTCCAGCATTGCTGATTATTAGGGAGGATACACTACATTGCTCCAGCATTGCTGATTATTAGGAGGATACACTACATTGCTCCAGCATTGCTGATTATTAGGAGGATACACTGCATTGCTCCAGCATTGCTGATTATTAGGAGGATACACTACATTGCTCCAGCATTGCTGATTATTAGGAGGATACACTGCATTGCTCCAGCATTGCTGATTATTAGGGAGGATACACTGCATTGCTCCAGCATTGCTGATTATTAGGAGGATACACTGCATTGCTCCAGCATTGCTGATTATTAGGGAGGATACACTGCATTGCTCCAGCATTGCTGATTATTAGGAGGATACACTACATTGCTCCAGCATTGCTGATTATTAGGGAGGATACACTACATTGCTCCAGCATTGCTGATTATTAGGAGGATACACTGCATTGCTCCAGCATTGCTGATTATTAGGAGGATACACTGCATTGCTCCAGCATTGCTGATTATTAGGAGGATACACTGCATTGCTCCAGCATTGCTGATTATTAGGAGGATACACTACATTGCTCCAGCATTGCTGATTATTAGGAGGATACACTGCATTGCTCCAGCATTGCTGATTATTAGGAGGAAACACTACATTGCTCCAGCATTGCTGATTATTAGGGAGGATACACTGCATTGCTCCAGCATTGCTGATTATTAGGAGGATACACTGCATTGCTCCAGCATTGCTGATTATTAGGAGGATACACTGCATTGCTCCAGCATTGCTGATTATTAGGGAGGATACACTACATTGCTCCAGCATTGCTGATTATTAGGAGGATACACTGCATTGCTCCAGCATTGCTGATTATTAGGAGGATACACTGCATTGCTCCAGCATTGCTGATTATTAGGAGGATACACTGCATTGCTCCAGCATTGCTGATTATTAGGGAGGATACACTACATTGCTCCAGCATTGCTGATTATTAGGGAGGATACACTGCATTGCTCCAGCATTGCTGATTATTAGGGAGGATACACTGCATTGCTCCAGCATTGCTGATTATTAGGGAGGATACACTACATTGCTCCAGCATTGCTGATTATTAGGGAGGATACACTACATTGCTCCAGCATTGCTGATTATTAGGGAGGATACACTGCATTGCTCCAGCATTGCTGATTATTAGGAGGATACACTGCATTGCTCCAGCATTGCTGATTATTAGGAGGATACACTACATTGCTCCAGCATTGCTGATTATTAGGGAGGATACACTGCATTGCTCCAGCATTGCTGATTATTAGGAGGATACACTGCATTGCTCCAGCATTGCTGATTATTAGGAGGATACACTACATTGCTCCAGCATTGCTGATTATTAGGGAGGATACACTGCATTGCTCCAGCATTGCTGATTATTAGGAGGATACACTACATTGCTCCAGCATTGCTGATTATTAGGGAGGATACACTACATTGCTCCAGCATTGCTGATTATTAGGGAGGATACACTGCATTGCTCCAGCATTGCTGATTATTAGGAGGATACACTGCATTGCTCCAGCATTGCTGATTATTAGGGAGGATACACTACATTGCTCCAGCATTGCTGATTATTAGGGAGGATACACTGCATTGCTCCAGCATTGCTGATTATTAGGAGGATACACTACATTGCTCCAGCATTGCTGATTATTAGGAGGATACACTACATTGCTCCAGCATTGCTGATTATTAGGAGGATACACTGCATTGCTCCAGCATTGCTGATTATTAGGAGGATACACTGCATTGCTCCAGCATTGCTGATTATTAGGGAGGATACACTGCATTGCTCCAGCATTGCTGATTATTAGGAGGATACACTACATTGCTCCAGCATTGCTGATTATTAGGAGGATACACTGCATTGCTCCAGCATTGCTGATTATTAGGAGGATACACTGCATTGCTCCAGCATTGCTGATTATTAGGGAGGATACACTACATTGCTCCAGCATTGCTGATTATTAGGGAGGATACACTGCATTGCTCCAGCATTGCTGATTATTAGGAGGATACACTGCATTGCTCCAGCATTGCTGATTATTAGGGAGGATACACTGCATTGCTCCAGCATTGCTGATTATTAGGGAGGATACACTACATTGCTCCAGCATTGCTGATTATTAGGGAGGATACACTGCATTGCTCCAGCATTGCTGATTATTAGGGAGGATACACTGCATTGCTCCAGCATTGCTGATTATTAGGAGGATACACTACATTGCTCCAGCATTGCTGATTATTAGGAGGATACACTACATTGCTCCAGCATTGCTGATTATTAGGAGGATACACTGCATTGCTCCAGCATTGCTGATTATTAGGGAGGATACACTGCATTGCTCCAGCATTGCTGATTATTAGGAGGATACACTGCATTGCTCCAGCATTGCTGATTATTAGGGAGGATACACTACATTGCTCCAGCATTGCTGATTATTAGGGAGGATACACTGCATTGCTCCAGCATTGCTGATTATTAGGAGGATACACTGCATTGCTCCAGCATTGCTGATTATTAGGAGGATACACTGCATTGCTCCAGCATTGCTGATTATTAGGAGGATACACTGCATTGCTCCAGCATTGCTGATTATTAGGAGGATACACTGCATTGCTCCAGCATTGCTGATTATTAGGAGGATACACTGCATTGCTCCAGCATTGCTGATTATTAGGAGGATACACTGCATTGCTCCAGCATTGCTGATTATTAGGGAGGATACACTGCATTGCTCCAGCATTGCTGATTATTAGGGAGGATACACTACATTGCTCCAGCATTGCTGATTATTAGGGAGGATACACTGCATTGCTCCAGCATTGCTGATTATTAGGAGGATACACTGCATTGCTCCAGCATTGCTGATTATTAGGAGGATACACTGCATTGCTCCAGCATTGCTGATTATTAGGAGGATACACTGCATTGCTCCAGCATTGCTGATTATTAGGGAGGATACACTACATTGCTCCAGCATTGCTGATTATTAGGAGGATACACTACATTGCTCCAGCATTGCTGATTATTAGGGAGGATACACTGCATTGCTCCAGCATTGCTGATTATTAGGGAGGATACACTACATTGCTCCAGCATTGCTGATTATTAGGAGGATACACTACATTGCTCCAGCATTGCTGATTATTAGGAGGATACACTGCATTGCTCCAGCATTGCTGATTATTAGGAGGATACACTGCATTGCTCCAGCATTGCTGATTATTAGGAGGATACACTGCATTGCTCCAGCATTGCTGATTATTAGGGAGGATACACTGCATTGCTCCAGCATTGCTGATTATTAGGAGGATACACTGCATTGCTCCAGCATTGCTGATTATTAGGGAGGATACACTGCATTGCTCCAGCATTGCTGATTATTAGGGAGGATACACTGCATTGCTCCAGCATTGCTGATTATTAGGGAGGATACACTGCATTGCTCCAGCATTGCTGATTATTAGGAGGATACACTGCATTGCTCCAGCATTGCTGATTATTAGGGAGGATACACTGCATTGCTCCAGCATTGCTGATTATTAGGAGGATACACTACATTGCTCCAGCATTGCTGATTATTAGGGAGGATACACTGCATTGCTCCAGCATTGCTGATTATTAGGGAGGATACACTGCATTGCTCCAGCATTGCTGATTATTAGGAGGATACACTGCATTGCTCCAGCATTGCTGATTATTAGGAGGATACCCTCCCCAGAATTTGTTGATTTTCCCCCTCCCCCAAATCTGCTGTTTTCCTCGTACCTAAAAGAACTTGTGTGTCTGTATGTATGTGTGTGCGTGTGCAGCTCTCCCTGTGAGCATCGCTGCTGATGGCCGTCTTCTGCCCAGTGCCCCCACGGAGGCCTGATGGTGGAAGGAGAACTCAAGACCAAAGGTGCGAGACAAAAAGTGCATGCGCCATGCTTGCCTGGACTCAAGGAGGAGGGCGGCCTCTGCATGCATGCCTGGACTCAAGGAGGAGAGCAGCCTCTGCATGCTTGCCTGGACTCAAGGAGGAGAGCAGCCTCTGCATGCTTGCCTGGACTCAAGGAGGAGGGCGGCCTCTGCATGCATGCCTGGACTCAAGGAGGAGAGCAGCCTCTGCATGCTTGCCTGGACTCAAGGAGGAGAGCAGCCTCTGCATGCATGCCTGGACTCAAGGAGGAGAGCAGCCTCTGCATGCATGCCTGGACTCAAGGAGGAGAGCAGCCTCTGCATGCATGCCTGGACTCAAGGAGGAGAGCAGCCTCTGCATGCATGCCTGGACTCAAGGAGGAGAGCAGCCTCTGCATGCATGCCTGGACTCAAGGAGGAGAGCAGCCTCTGCATGCTTGCCTGGACTCAAGGAGGAGAGCAGCCTCTGCATGCATGCCTGGACTCAAGGAGGAGGGCGGCCTCTGCATGCTTGCCTGGACTCAAGGAGGAGAGCAGCCTCTGCATGCATGCCTGGACTCAAGGAGGAGGGCAGCCTCTGCATGCTTGCCTGGACTCAAGGAGGAGAGCAGCCTCTGCATGCTTGCCTGGACTCAAGGAGGAGAGCAGCCTCTGCATGCTTGCCTGGACTCAAGGAGGAGAGCAGCCTCTGCATGCATGCCTGGACTCAAGGAGGAGAGCAGCCTCTGCATGCATGCCTGGACTCAAGGAGGAGAGCAGCCTCTGCATGCTTGCCTGGACTCAAGGAGGAGAGCAGCCTCTGCATGCTTGCCTGGACTCAAGGAGGAGAGCAGCCTCTGCATGCTTGCCTGGACTCAAGGAGGAGAGCAGCCTCTGCATGCATGCCTGGACTCAAGGAGGAGAGCAGCCTCTGCATGCTTGCCTGGACTCAAGGAGGAGAGCAGCCTCTGCATGCATGCCTGGACTCAAGGAGGAGAGCAGCCTCTGCATGCATGCCTGGACTCAAGGAGGAGAGCAGCCTCTGCATGCATGCCTGGACTCAAGGAGGAGAGCAGCCTCTGCATGCTTGCCTGGACTCAAGGAGGAGAGCAGCCTCTGCATGCTTGCCTGGACTCAAGGAGGAGAGCAGCCTCTGCATGCTTGCCTGGACTCAAGGAGGAGAGCAGCCTCTGCATGCATGCCTGGACTCAAGGAGGAGAGCAGCCTCTGCATGCATGCCTGGACTCAAGGAGGAGAGCAGCCTCTGCATGCTTGCCTGGACTCAAGGAGGAGAGCAGCCTCTGCATGCTTGCCTGGACTCAAGGAGGAGAGCAGCCTCTGCATGCTTGCCTGGACTCAAGGAGGAGAGCAGCCTCTGCATGCATGCCTGGACTCAAGGAGGAGAGCAGCCTCTGCATGCATGCCTGGACTCAAGGAGGAGGGCGGCCTCTGCATGGAAGACACTGCACAGCAGCTGTGAGTGGTAGTGCAGATCATGACCCCTTTACTAGGGGCCTCTTTATGGCCCAAGGAACTAATCATTTTTACTGGACGTGCAGTGCACCTGCATTATTATGAACCACATGTCGCCGAGTTTGAAATGGGCGTGGCTCCCAGGATTCTCAAAGCATATGATGTCATAATTGGTGTATTACATTTCCCTCCGGCTGCTCTGGTAATTCACACCTGCAGTGTGTGGCAGAGGAGAGCTGTTGTATGAACTTGGCAATTAAGTAAACATTTTCTAAAATTGCACTAAAATCCACTGAAGTGAGTTTAGGCTCTTCAATTGCGATTCCCATAAGCCTAGCACTTAGTCACGTGTGAAAACACTTCTTCAATCTTAATCCCACTAAAAGTCAGGCCAGCTAGTTCAGCAAGGTGACCCTCTAATCATGTCAGTTGAGCTCTTGGTATAAAATGGAGATTTCCCGCTACACTGCATGGGCCCATAGTGCACGTGCTAATAGAGTAATGCACGTGCTCCAGCATATATCACTAAGTAACAGTGTACCAGGAAATCTTGATTTTACATGATTAGAGAGTTGGCTCGCAGAACTGTTGTGCCTCGGTGGCCGAGGAAGAGAAGAAAGGAAGGTGGATGAGAAGGTGCAGGAAGGAAGAGGCCCAAGCAGTGCAGCTGAACGTGCGAGTGCCCCCAGGCTGCAGCAAAGAAGAGGAAACAGCCCACCAGCACTTTCCACACCGAGACAAAATTGGTTTATTTTCTCTCCACCCCTTACCTTCGCTGGCCAAACACTGCGCTACGTTCCTTACTAGGCCAGCCCCTTCACTGATGCAGAAGGTGCTGGACGTGGCCCATACGATTGTTCTAGTGGAATTTCACTGCAGCCAATCAGAATAGAATGTGATTTCTCAGTTGATGGTGGCAGGTCAGACTCCAAACAGTCTTCTGGTGGGAATAGCATAGACATGAACAAGTGCATCATCACTCAAGAGTGAGTGAAATATGTGCAAGACTGGGAAGTAGAAATATTCCAAGCTACACACATTTCACCCGCCACGCTCCCCAATCCACACTCCACACACTCCATACTCCACACACTCCACAATCCACACTCCCCAATCCACACTCCACACTTAAAGGGAGGCTTGCACCAAAAAAAAACTAATTTTTTTTGGCTATTAACTGCTCAATAGGATGTACTGAGTGTGTATAAATTTTAGCTTCTACAAACAAACTCTTGTTGAGCTAGAGAGCCTGCTTTGGCCTCATTTTGACAGCCAACAGGTCACTTCCTGTTTGTGGGCATGGCCTCATGATGATGTCACCAGGAGACTGATTTCGATGGCTGATACACTGGAAACAGAAGGACTCTGTCTCTGTAGCTAGCTCTGGCAGCCTGCACCTCTCCTTTTCTTCTTCAGCAATTGAAAGTTCATCTGAAATATCAGATATATACAGGCCTAGCTGAAGAGTGTGGAACAGTAAAGCCTTATGCTCTATGAACCTTCAGAAGCTGAGGATAGTAGTGTAGGCATTGTTGAAAGTGATAATTCATTGCAACACAGACTAGAGAACACTGACTGGTAAGGATTTGGCTAGCTCTAGCTAGATTTACTGAATTTACTCCACAGGTGAAACTGTGGTCATTGCCAGGTGATGCCTACTGGTCTTGAGTGTATTTGCTGCCATGAAATTGACAGAAGGGTGAAAATGTGGTCAGCTGTATCATAGATCATGAGGGATTTGATCCAGTGTGCCTCAATACATGGGTCCTTCAAGCAGCCTATTTCACTTATCGGCAGCAAGTATGGCACTGGTGATGTTCATCACATTCCCTTACATGATAAGTTGTCAAATTAACCAACAAATCAAATACCATTTTTATTGTTATAGGCGCTACAGATTTATTTCATATTGCCAATTAACTAGCTGGTGTTGGAGGTGGCTTGGAAGAAGGGTCAGGGTTGTTCTTCCAAGCTGTGCAGTTACAAAGATCAGACAAACATTTCCACCAGAAAACTGCAGTGGATTCAAGTACCCTGATATTTGACTTATGTTGTGAACGGATTGATTTAGTAATAGAGCTATGGTAATATTCAATTATTGTTGTACAAGTTAAAGCGACTTCTGTGGCTCTGCACTGCTTCCAGGCCTTTCATAATCACTGCAAAGAGGTTTAGGCATATCCTCTGCATGAGCATCTTTGCTTCCAACTCCACTCTGATAAACTAACACAGTTTCATCGATGACGTCATCTACGTATCCTGTAAAGAGAAGACAATCATATAATTAAATATGTGTGTGCTGTGAGGAGTGTTGTGTATGTATGTAGGTAGCATGTGGCAGGAGCATGTATTGTGTGTTGTGCATGTAGCTACAGTGTTGGGGAGTGGCCATATCTTACCATAAGTTGGGTTCACTGTAACCTTCTTCACTATGTAGCAACCCTTTTTGTGCTTCGGGAAAACGACATCATAACGCTCATCACCCTGACTTGTTACAGCTTGCTCCCGACCAGCATTTTCATTATCATTACAAAGCATAGTTTTAGTCAGTAACTCTGTTAACTTCTCTCTTGCTGTAGTATATATCTAATGAAATAGTTAGTAAAGTATCAATACAAAATAATGATAAAGGCAAACAGTCACTTACACCTTTTAAACCATTTTTTCTTTTGTCCCCTTCCAGTAAGTGGCTGATGGGCACACACAGGAAACTTCTCACCATGGTTGGTTTTGATGCACATTTTGAATGTGATTTACCAGAGACAACCACTTAGCTTTGATCATTTCTCCATCACCGATTGGTGTTGACGATGCACACCAGTAAAGCTGATTGATGATCTCTTGCTCGCATTCAGCCACTAATTTGCATTATTTGTTCTTAGCTAAAGCTGCACTTTCTTCCTCACACCGAGAAGAAATAGTAACTAGTAATAATTAATGCTGCATATAGTATAAGTATTAGTACTAGTAATACTTTTTGCTACGTGCCAGACATCAAGTAATGCTTGATGTCTGGGAAGTTATCCCGCAACCATTTGGCTATTTGTCGATGTCTGTCTGTCTGTGATCAGTGAAAACAGTAAATGAATTTTCACTCAGAAACTGCATCACTTGAGAAAGACCTTCCTTCTCCATGTGATAAGATCCTCCAACTTCATTACTCTGCACCAGCACTAATCAGCACTAATCAGCACTAATCACCATAAATCCCTCAACAATTTCTTTAGTTACACTCACCTGAACAATTTTGAAATTCAATACTTTGTTGTTCATTAATTCAATAAAGGAGTACGTTCCAAAATTGGCGCTGTGACCAGGACTGTCTGCTCTTCCATCACTTGCAACAATCAAACCTTGATTCTCTTCTTTCAGCTGGGCAAATAACCTTCTCTGGTGCTTCACCCAAACAAGTATTGCTAACAGCTGGTTGTAAGTAACCTTCTCTGGTGCTTCATCCAAACAAGTATTGCTAACAGCTGGTTGTAAGTAATCTTCTCTGGTGCTTCACCCAAACAAGTATTGCTAACAGCTGGTTGTAAGTAACCTTCTCTGGTGCTTCACCCAAACAAGTATTGCTAACAGCTGGTTGTAAGTAATCTTCTCTGGTGCTTCACCCAAACAAGTATTGCTAACAGCTGGTTGTAAGTAACCTTCTCTGGTGCTTCACCCAAGTATTGCTAACAGCTGGTTGTAAGTAATCTTCTCTGGTGCTTCACCCAAACAAGTATTGCTAACAGCTGGTTGTAAGTAATCTTCTCTGGTGCTTCATCCAAACAAGTATTGCTAACAGCTGGTTGTAAGTAACCTTCTCTGGTGCTTCACCCAAACAAGTATTGCTAACAGCTGGTTGTAAGTAACCTTCTCTGGTGCTTCACCCAAACAAGTATTGCTAACAGCTGGTTGTAAGTAATCTTCTCTGGTGCTTCACCCAAACAAGTATTGCTAACAGCTGGTTGTAAGTAACCTTCTCTGGTGCTTCACCCAAACAAGTATTGCTAACAGCTGGTTGTAAGTAATCTTCTCTGGTGCTTCACCCAAACAAGTATTGCTAACAGCTGGTTGTAAGTAACCTTCTCTGGTGCTTCACCCAAGTATTGCTAACAGCTGGTTGTAAGTCATCTTCTCTGGTGCTTCACCCAAACAAGTATTGCTAACAGCTGGTTGTAAGTAATCTTCTCTGGTGCTTCATCCAAACAAGTATTGCTAACAGCTGGTTGTAAGTAACCTTCTCTGGTGCTTCACCCAAACAAGTATTGCTAACAGCTGGTTGTAAGTAACCTTCTCTGGTGCTTCACCCAAACAAGTATTGCTAACAGCTGGTTGTAAGTAATCTTCTCTGGTGCTTCACCCAAACAAGTATTGCTAACAGCTGGTTGTAAGTAACCTTCTCTGGTGCTTCACCCAAACAAGTATTGCTAACAGCTGGTTGTAAGTAATCTTCTCTGGTGCTTCACCCAAACAAGTATTGCTAACAGCTGGTTGTAAGTAACCTTCTCTGGTGCTTCACCCAAACAAGTATTGCTAACAGCTGGTTGCAAGTAACCTTCTCTGGTGCTTCACCCAAACAAGTATTGCTAACAGCTGGTTGTAAGTAACCTTCTCTGGTGCTTCACCCAAACAAGTATTGCTAACAGCTGGTTGTAAGTAACCTTCTCTGGTGCTTCACCCAAACAAGTATTGCTAACAGCTGGTTGTAAGTAACCTTCTCTGGTGCTTCACCCAAACAAGTATTGCTAACAGCTGGTTGTAAGTAATCTTCTCTGGTGCTTCACCCAAACAAGTATTGCTAACAGCTGGTTGTAAGTAACCTTCTCTGGTGCTTCACCCAAACAAGTATTGCTAACAGCTGGTTGTAAGTAATCTTCTCTGGTGCTTCACCCAAACAAGTATTGCTAACAGCTGGTTGTAAGTAACCTTCTCTGGTGCTTCACCCAAGTATTGCTAACAGCTGGTTGTAAGTAATCTTCTCTGGTGCTTCACCCAAACAAGTATTGCTAACAGCTGGTTGTAAGTAATCTTCTCTGGTGCTTCATCCAAACAAGTATTGCTAACAGCTGGTTGTAAGTAACCTTCTCTGGTGCTTCACCCAAACAAGTATTGCTAACAGCTGGTTGTAAGTAACCTTCTCTGGTGCTTCACCCAAACAAGTATTGCTAACAGCTGGTTGTAAGTAATCTTCTCTGGTGCTTCACCCAAACAAGTATTGCTAACAGCTGGTTGTAAGTAACCTTCTCTGGTGCTTCACCCAAACAAGTATTGCTAACAGCTGGTTGTAAGTAATCTTCTCTGGTGCTTCACCCAAACAAGTATTGCTAACAGCTGGTTGTAAGTAACCTTCTCTGGTGCTTCACCCAAACAAGTATTGCTAACAGCTGGTTGCAAGTAACCTTCTCTGGTGCTTCACCCAAACAAGTATTGCTAACAGCTGGTTGTAAGTAACCTTCTCTGGTGCTTCACCCAAACAAGTATTGCTAACAGCTGGTTGTAAGTAACCTTCTCTGGTGCTTCACCCAAACAAGTATTGCTAACAGCTGGTTGTAAGTAATCTTCTCTGGTGCTTCACCCAAACAAGTATTGCTAACAGCTGGTTGTAAGTAACCTTCTCTGGTGCTTCACCCAAACAAGTATTGCTAACAGCTGGTTGTAAGTAACCTTCTCTGGTGCTTCACCCAAACAAGTATTGCTAACAAGTAGCTGGTTGCAAGTAACCTTCTCTGGTGCTTCACCCAAACAAGTATTGCTAACAGCTGGTTGTAAGTAACCTTCTCTGGTGCTTCACCCAAACAAGTATTGCTAACAGCTGGTTGTAAGTAATCTTCTCTGGTGCTTCACCCAAACAAGTATTGCTAACAGCTGGTTGTAAGTAACCTTCTCTGGTGCTTCACCCAAGTATTGCTAACAGCTGGTTGTAAGTAATCTTCTCTGGTGCTTCACCCAAACAAGTATTGCTAACAGCTGGTTGTAAGTAATCTTCTCTGGTGCTTCATCCAAACAAGTATTGCTAACAGCTGGTTGTAAGTAACCTTCTCTGGTGCTTCACCCAAACAAGTATTGCTAACAGCTGGTTGTAAGTAACCTTCTCTGGTGCTTCACCCAAGTATTGCTAACAGCTGGTTGTAAGTAATCTTCTCTGGTGCTTCACCCAAACAAGTATTGCTAACAGCTGGTTGTAAGTAACCTTCTCTGGTGCTTCACCCAAACAAGTATTGCTAACAGCTGGTTGTAAGTAACCTTCTCTGGTGCTTCACCCAAGTATTGCTAACAGCTGGTTGTAAGTAACCTTCTCTGGTGCTTCACCCAAACAAGTATTGCTAACAGCTGGTTGTAAGTAATCTTCTCTGGTGCTTCATCCAAACAAGTATTGCTAACAGCTGGTTGTAAGTAACCTTCTCTGGTGCTTCACCCAAACAAGTATTGCTAACAGCTGGTTGTAAGTAACCTTCTCTGGTGCTTCACCCAAACAAGTATTGCTAACAGCTGGTTGTAAGTAATCTTCTCTGGTGCTTCACCCAAACAAGTATTGCTAACAGCTGGTTGTAAGTAACCTTCTCTGGTGCTTCACCCAAACAAGTATTGCTAACAGCTGGTTGTAAGTAACCTTCTCTGGTGCTTCACCAAAACAAGTATTGCTAACAGCTGGTTGTAAGTAATCTTCTCTGGTGCTTCACCCAAACAAGTATTGCTAACAGCTGGTTGTAAGTAACCTTCTCTGGTGCTTCACCCAAACAAGTATTGCTAACAGCTGGTTGTAAGTAACCTTCTCTGGTGCTTCACCCAAACAAGTATTGCTAACAGCTGGTTGTAAGTAACCTTCTCTGGTGCTTCACCCAAACAAGTATTGCTAACAAGTAGCTGGTTGCAAGTAACCTTCTCTGGTGCTTCACCCAAACAAGTATTGCTAACAGCTGGTTGTAAGTAACCTTCTCTGGTGCTTCACCCAAACAAGTATTGCTAACAGCTGGTTGTAAGTAATCTTCTCTGGTGCTTCACCCAAACAAGTATTGCTAACAGCTGGTTGTAAGTAACCTTCTCTGGTGCTTCACCCAAACAAGTATTGCTAACAGCTGGTTGTAAGTAATCTTCTCTGGTGCTTCACCCAAACAAGTATTGCTAACAGCTGGTTGTAAGTAACCTTCTCTGGTGCTTCACCCAAGTATTGCTAACAGCTGGTTGTAAGTAATCTTCTCTGGTGCTTCACCCAAACAAGTATTGCTAACAGCTGGTTGTAAGTAATCTTCTCTGGTGCTTCATCCAAACAAGTATTGCTAACAGCTGGTTGTAAATAACCTTCTCTGGTGCTTCACCCAAACAAGTATTGCTAACAGCTGGTTGTAAGTAACCTTCTCTGGTGCTTCACCCAAACAAGTATTGCTAACAGCTGGTTGTAAGTAATCTTCTCTGGTGCTTCACCCAAACAAGTATTGCTAACAGCTGGTTGTAAGTAACCTTCTCTGGTGCTTCACCCAAACAAGTATTGCTAACAGCTGGTTGTAAGTAATCTTCTCTGGTGCTTCACCCAAACAAGTATTGCTAACAGCTGGTTGTAAGTAACCTTCTCTGGTGCTTCACCCAAGTATTGCTAACAGCTGGTTGTAAGTAATCTTCTCTGGTGCTTCACCCAAGTATTGCTAACAGCTGGTTGTAAGTAATCTTCTCTGGTGCTTCATCCAAACAAGTATTGCTAACAGCTGGTTGTAAGTAACCTTCTCTGGTGCTTCACCCAAACAAGTATTGCTAACAGCTAGTTGTAAGTAATCTTCTCTGGTGCTTCACCCAAACAAGTATTGCTAACAGCTGGTTGTAAGTAATCTTCTCTGGTGCTTCACCCAAGTATTGCTAACAGCTGGTTGTAAGTAATCTTCTCTGGTGCTTCATCCAAACAAGTATTGCTAACAGCTGGTTGTAAGTAACCTTCTCTGGTGCTTCACCCAAACAAGTATTGCTAACAGCTAGTTGTAAGTAATCTTCTCTGGTGCTTCACCCAAACAAGTATTGCTAACAGCTGGTTGTAAGTAACCTTCTCTGGTGCTTCACCCAAACAAGTATTGCTAACAAGTAGCTGGTTGCAAGTAACCTTCTCTGGTGCTTCACCCAAACAAGTATTGCTAACAGCTGGTTGTAAGTAACCTTCTCTGGTGCTTCACCCAAACAAGTATTGCTAACAGCTGGTTGTAAGTAATCTTCTCTGGTGCTTCACCCAAACAAGTATTGCTAACAGCTGGTTGTAAGTAACCTTCTCTGGTGCTTCACCCAAACAAGTATTGCTAACAGCTGGTTGTAAGTAACCTTCTCTGGTGCTTCACCCAAACAAGTATTGCTAACAGCTGGGCAAATAACCTTCTCTGGTGCTTCACCCAAACAAGTATTGCTAACAGCTGGTTGTAAGTAACCTTCTCTGGTGCTTCACCCAAACAAGTATTGCTAACAAGTAGCTGGTTGTAAGTAACCTTCTCTGGTGCTTCACCCAAACAAGTATTGCTAACAGCTGGTTGTAAGTAACCTTCTCTGGTGCTTCACCCAAATAAGTATTGCTAACAGCTGGTTGTAAGTAACCTTCTCTGGTGCTTCACCCAAACAAGTATTGCTAACAGCTGGTTGTAAGTAACCTTCTCTGGTGCTTCACCCAAACAAGTATTGCTAACAGCTGGGCAAATAACCTTCTCTGGTGCTTCACCCAAACAAGTATTGCTAACAGCTGGTTGTAAGTAACCTTCTCTGGTGCTTCACCCAAACAAGTATTGCTAACAGCTGGTTGTAAGTAATCTTCTCTGGTGCTTCACCCAAACAAGTATTGCTAACAGCTGGTTGTAAGTAACCTTCTCTGGTGCTTCACCCAAACAAGTATTGCTAACAGCTGGTTGCAAGTAACCTTCTCTGGTGCTTCACCCAAACAAGTATTGCTAACAGCTGGTTGTAAGTAACCTTCTCTGGTGCTTCACCCAAACAAGTATTGCTAACAGCTGGTTGTAAGTAATCTTCTCTGGTGCTTCACCCAAACAAGTATTGCTAACAGCTGGTTGTAAGTAACCTTCTCTGGTGCTTCACTCAAGTATTGCTAACAGCTGGTTGTAAGTAATCTTCTCTGGTGCTTCACCCAAACAAGTATTGCTAACAGCTGGTTGTAAGTAATCTTCTCTGGTGCTTCATCCAAACAAGTATTGCTAACAGCTGGTTGTAAGTAACCTTCTCTGGTGCTTCACCCAAACAAGTATTGCTAACAGCTGGTTGTAAGTAACCTTCTCTGGTGCTTCACCCAAGTATTGCTAACAGCTGGTTGTAAGTAATCTTCTCTGGTGCTTCACCCAAACAAGTATTGCTAACAGCTGGTTGTAAGTAACCTTCTCTGGTGCTTCACCCAAACAAGTATTGCTAACAGCTGGTTGTAAGTAACCTTCTCTGGTGCTTCACCCAAGTATTGCTAACAGCTGGTTGTAAGTAACCTTCTCTGGTGCTTCACCCAAACAAGTATTGCTAACAGCTGGTTGTAAGTAATCTTCTCTGGTGCTTCATCCAAACAAGTATTGCTAACAGCTGGTTGTAAGTAACCTTCTCTGGTGCTTCACCCAAACAAGTATTGCTAACAGCTGGTTGTAAGTAACCTTCTCTGGTGCTTCACCCAAACAAGTATTGCTAACAGCTGGTTGTAAGTAATCTTCTCTGGTGCTTCACCCAAACAAGTATTGCTAACAGCTGGTTGTAAGTAACCTTCTCTGGTGCTTCACCCAAACAAGTATTGCTAACAGCTGGTTGTAAGTAACCTTCTCTGGTGCTTCACCAAAACAAGTATTGCTAACAGCTGGTTGTAAGTAATCTTCTCTGGTGCTTCACCCAAACAAGTATTGCTAACAGCTGGTTGTAAGTAACCTTCTCTGGTGCTTCACCCAAACAAGTATTGCTAACAGCTGGTTGTAAGTAACCTTCTCTGGTGCTTCACCCAAACAAGTATTGCTAACAGCTGGTTGCAAGTAACCTTCTCTGGTGCTTCACCCAAACAAGTATTGCTAACAGCTGGTTGTAAGTAACCTTCTCTGGTGCTTCACCCAAACAAGTATTGCTAACAGCTGGTTGTAAGTAACCTTCTCTGGTGCTTCACCCAAACAAGTATTGCTAACAGCTGGTTGTAAGTAATCTTCTCTGGTGCTTTACCCAAACAAGTATTGCTAACAGCTGGTTGTAAGTAACCTTCTCTGGTGCTTCACCCAAACAAGTATTGCTAACAGCTGGTTGTAAGTAACCTTCTCTGGTGCTTCACCCAAACAAGTATTGCTAACAAGTAGCTGGTTGCAAGTAACCTTCTCTGGTGCTTCACCCAAACAAGTATTGCTAACAGCTGGTTGTAAGTAACCTTCTCTGGTGCTTCACCCAAACAAGTATTGCTAACAGCTGGTTGTAAGTAATCTTCTCTGGTGCTTCACCCAAACAAGTATTGCTAACAGCTGGTTGTAAGTAACCTTCTCTGGTGCTTCACCCAAACAAGTATTGCTAACAGCTGGTTGTAAGTAATCTTCTCTGGTGCTTCACCCAAACAAGTATTGCTAACAGCTGGTTGTAAGTAACCTTCTCTGGTGCTTCACCCAAGTATTGCTAACAGCTGGTTGTAAGTAATCTTCTCTGGTGCTTCACCCAAACAAGTATTGCTAACAGCTGGTTGTAAGTAATCTTCTCTGGTGCTTCATCCAAACAAGTATTGCTAACAGCTGGTTGTAAGTAACCTTCTCTGGTGCTTCACCCAAACAAGTATTGCTAACAGCTGGTTGTAAGTAACCTTCTCTGGTGCTTCACCCAAACAAGTATTGCTAACAGCTGGTTGTAAGTAATCTTCTCTGGTGCTTCACCCAAACAAGTATTGCTAACAGCTGGTTGTAAGTAACCTTCTCTGGTGCTTCACCCAAACAAGTATTGCTAACAGCTGGTTGTAAGTAATCTTCTCTGGTGCTTCACCCAAACAAGTATTGCTAACAGCTGGTTGTAAGTAACCTTCTCTGGTGCTTCACCCAAGTATTGCTAACAGCTGGTTGTAAGTAATCTTCTCTGGTGCTTCACCCAAGTATTGCTAACAGCTGGTTGTAAGTAATCTTCTCTGGTGCTTCATCCAAACAAGTATTGCTAACAGCTGGTTGTAAGTAACCTTCTCTGGTGCTTCACCCAAACAAGTATTGCTAACAGCTAGTTGTAAGTAATCTTCTCTGGTGCTTCACCCAAACAAGTATTGCTAACAGCTGGTTGTAAGTAATCTTCTCTGGTGCTTCACCCAAGTATTGCTAACAGCTGGTTGTAAGTAATCTTCTCTGGTGCTTCATCCAAACAAGTATTGCTAACAGCTGGTTGTAAGTAACCTTCTCTGGTGCTTCACCCAAACAAGTATTGCTAACAGCTAGTTGTAAGTAATCTTCTCTGGTGCTTCACCCAAACAAGTATTGCTAACAAGTAGCTGGTTGTAAGTAACCTTCTCTGGTGCTTCACCCAAACAAGTATTGCTAACAAGTAGCTGGTTGCAAGTAACCTTCTCTGGTGCTTCACCCAAACAAGTATTGCTAACAGCTGGTTGTAAGTAACCTTCTCTGGTGCTTCACCCAAACAAGTATTGCTAACAGCTGGTTGTAAGTAATCTTCTCTGGTGCTTCACCCAAACAAGTATTGCTAACAGCTGGTTGTAAGTAACCTTCTCTGGTGCTTCACCCAAACAAGTATTGCTAACAGCTGGTTGTAAGTAACCTTCTCTGGTGCTTCACCCAAACAAGTATTGCTAACAGCTGGGCAAATAACCTTCTCTGGTGCTTCACCCAAACAAGTATTGCTAACAGCTGGTTGTAAGTAACCTTCTCTGGTGCTTCACCCAAACAAGTATTGCTAACAAGTAGCTGGTTGTAAGTAACCTTCTCTGGTGCTTCACCCAAACAAGTATTGCTAACAGCTGGTTGTAAGTAACCTTCTCTGGTGCTTCACCCAAATAAGTATTGCTAACAGCTGGTTGTAAGTAACCTTCTCTGGTGCTTCACCCAAACAAGTATTGCTAACAGCTGGTTGTAAGTAACCTTCTCTGGTGCTTCACCCAAACAAGTATTGCTAACAGCTGGTTGTAAGTAATCTTCTCTGGTGCTTCACCCAAACAAGTATTGCTAACAGCTGGTTGTAAGTAATCTTCTCTGGTGCTTCACCCAAACAAGTATTGCTAACAGCTGGTTGTAAGTAATCTTCTCTGGTGCTTCACCCAAACAAGTATTGCTAACAGCTGGTTGTAAGTAACCTTCTCTGGTGCTTCACCCAAACAAGTATTGCTAACAGCTGGTTGTAAGTAACCTTCTCTGGTGCTTCACCCAAGTATTGCTAACAGCTGGTTGCAAGTAACCTTCTCTGGTGCTTCACCCAAACAAGTATTGCTAACAGCTGGTTGTAAGTAACCTTCTCTGGTGCTTCACCCAAACAAGTATTGCTAACAGCTGGTTGTAAGTAACCTTCTCTGGTGCTTCACCCAAACAAGTATTGCTAACAGCTGGTTGTAAGTAACCTTCTCTGATGCTTCACCCAAACAAGTATTGCTAACAAGTAGCTGGTTGCAAGTAACCTTCTCTGGTGCTTCACCCAAACAAGTATTGCTAACGGCTGGTTGTAAGTAACCTTCTCTGGTGCTTCACCCAAACAAGTATTGCTAACAACTGGTTGTAAGTAATCTTCTCTGGTGCTTCACCCAAACAAGTATTGCTAACAGCTGGTTGTAAGTAACCTTCTCTGGTGCTTCACCCAAACAAGTATTGCTAACAGCTGGTTGTAAGTAACCTTCTCTGGTGCTTCACCCAAACAAGTATTGCTAACAAGTAGCTGGTTGCAAGTAACCTTCTCTGGTGCTTCACCCAAACAAGTATTGATAACAGCTGGTTGTAAGTAACCTTCTCTGGTGCTTCACCCAAACAAGTATTGCTAACAGCTGGTTGTAAGTAATCTTCTCTGGTGCTTCATCCAAACAAGTATTGCTAACAGCTGGTTGTAAGTAACCTTCTCTGGTGCTTCACCCAAACAAGTATTGCTAACAGCTGGTTGTAAGTAACCTTCTCTGGTGCTTCACCCAAACAAGTATTGCTAACAGCTGGTTGCAAGTAACCTTCTCTGGTGCTTCACCCAAACAAGTATTGCTAACAGCTGGGCAAATAACCTTCTCTGGTGCTTCACCCAAACAAGTATTGCTAACAGCTGGTTGTAAGTAACCTTCTCTGGTGCTTCACCCAAACAAGTATTGCTAACAAGTAGCTGGTTGTAAGTAACCTTCTCTGGTGCTTCACCCAAACAAGTATTGCTAACAAGTAGCTGGTTGTAAGTAACCTTCTCTGGTGCTTCACCCAAACAAGTATTGCTAACAAGTAGCTGGTTGTAAGTAACCTTCTCTGGTGCTTCACCCAAACAAGTATTGCTAACAGCTGGTTGTAAGTAATCTTCTCTGGTGCTTCACCCAAACAAGTATTGCTAACAGCTGGTTGTAAGTAACCTTCTCTGGTGCTTCACCCAAACAAGTATTGCTAACAGCTGGTTGTAAGTAACCTTCTCTGGTGCTTCACCCAAGTATTGCTAACAGCTGGTTGTAAGTAATCTTCTCTGGTGCTTCACCCAAACAAGTATTGCTAACAGCTGGTTGTAAGTAATCTTCTCTGGTGCTTCATCCAAACAAGTATTGCTAACAGCTGGTTGTAAGTAACCTTCTCTGGTGCTTCACCCAAACAAGTATTGCTAACAGCTGGTTGTAAGTAACCTTCTCTGGTGCTTCACCCAAACAAGTATTGCTAACAGCTGGTTGTAAGTAACCTTCTCTGGTGCTTCACCCAAACAAGTATTGCTAACAGCTGGTTGTAAGTAACCTTCTCTGGTGCTTCACCCAAACAAGTATTGCTAACAGCTGGTTGTAAGTAATCTTCTCTGGTGCTTCACCCAAACAAGTATTGCTAACAGCTGGTTGTAAGTAACCTTCTCTGGTGCTTCACCCAAACAAGTATTGCTAACAGCTGGTTGTAAGTAATCTTCTCTGGTGCTTCACCCAAACAAGTATTGCTAACAGCTGGTTGTAAGTAACCTTCTCTGGTGCTTCACCCAAGTATTGCTAACAGCTGGTTGTAAGTAATCTTCTCTGGTGCTTCACCCAAACAAGTATTGCTAACAGCTGGTTGTAAGTAATCTTCTCTGGTGCTTCATCCAAACAAGTATTGCTAACAGCTGGTTGTAAGTAACCTTCTCTGGTGCTTCACCCAAACAAGTATTGCTAACAGCTGGTTGTAAGTAACCTTCTCTGGTGCTTCACCCAAACAAGTATTGCTAACAGCTGGTTGTAAGTAATCTTCTCTGGTGCTTCACCCAAACAAGTATTGCTAACAGCTGGTTGTAAGTAACCTTCTCTGGTGCTTCACCCAAACAAGTATTGCTAACAGCTGGTTGTAAGTAATCTTCTCTGGTGCTTCACCCAAACAAGTATTGCTAACAGCTGGTTGTAAGTAACCTTCTCTGGTGCTTCACCCAAACAAGTATTGCTAACAGCTGGTTGCAAGTAACCTTCTCTGGTGCTTCACCCAAACAAGTATTGCTAACAGCTGGTTGTAAGTAACCTTCTCTGGTGCTTCACCCAAACAAGTATTGCTAACAGCTGGTTGTAAGTAATCTTCTCTGGTGCTTCACCCAAACAAGTATTGCTAACAGCTGGTTGTAAGTAACCTTCTCTGGTGCTTCACCCAAACAAGTATTGCTAACAGCTGGTTGTAAGTAACCTTCTCTGGTGCTTCACCCAAACAAGTATTGCTAACAAGTAGCTGGTTGCAAGTAACCTTCTCTGGTGCTTCACCCAAACAAGTATTGCTAACAGCTGGTTGTAAGTACCTTCTCTGGTGCTTCACCCAAACAAGTATTGCTAACAGCTGGTTGTAAGTAATCTTCTCTGGTGCTTCACCCAAACAAGTATTGCTAACAGCTGGTTGTAAGTAACCTTCTCTGGTGCTTCACCCAAGTATTGCTAACAGCTGGTTGTAAGTAATCTTCTCTGGTGCTTCACCCAAACAAGTATTGCTAACAGCTGGTTGTAAGTAATCTTCTCTGGTGCTTCATCCAAACAAGTATTGCTAACAGCTGGTTGTAAGTAACCTTCTCTGGTGCTTCACCCAAACAAGTATTGCTAACAGCTGGTTGTAAGTAACCTTCTCTGGTGCTTCACCCAAGTATTGCTAACAGCTGGTTGTAAGTAATCTTCTCTGGTGCTTCACCCAAACAAGTATTGCTAACAGCTGGTTGTAAGTAACCTTCTCTGGTGCTTCACCCAAACAAGTATTGCTAACAGCTGGTTGTAAGTAACCTTCTCTGGTGCTTCACCCAAAGTATTGCTAACAGCTGGTTGTAAGTAACCTTCTCTGGTGCTTCACCCAAACAAGTATTGCTAACAGCTGGTTGTAAGTAATCTTCTCTGGTGCTTCATCCAAACAAGTATTGCTAACAGCTGGTTGTAAGTAACCTTCTCTGGTGCTTCACCCAAACAAGTATTGCTAACAGCTGGTTGTAAGTAACCTTCTCTGGTGCTTCACCCAAACAAGTATTGCTAACAGCTGGTTGTAAGTAATCTTCTCTGGTGCTTCACCCAAACAAGTATTGCTAACAGCTGGTTGTAAGTAACCTTCTCTGGTGCTTCACCCAAACAAGTATTGCTAACAGCTGGTTGTAAGTAACCTTCTCTGGTGCTTCACCCAAACAAGTATTGCTAACAGCTGGTTGTAAGTAATCTTCTCTGGTGCTTCACCCAAACAAGTATTGCTAACAGCTGGTTGTAAGTAACCTTCTCTGGTGCTTCACCCAAACAAGTATTGCTAACAGCTGGTTGTAAGTAACCTTCTCTGGTGCTTCACCCAAACAAGTATTGCTAACAGCTGGTTGTAAGTAACCTTCTCTGGTGCTTCACCCAAACAAGTATTGCTAACAGCTGGTTGTAAGTAACCTTCTCTGGTGCTTCACCCAAACAAGTATTGCTAACAGCTGGTTGTAAGTAACCTTCTCTGGTGCTTCACCCAAACAAGTATTGCTAACAGCTGGTTGTAAGTAATCTTCTCTGGTGCTTCACCCAAACAAGTATTGCTAACAGCTGGTTGTAAGTAACCTTCTCTGGTGCTTCACCCAAACAAGTATTGCTAACAGCTGGTTGTAAGTAACCTTCTCTGGTGCTTCACCCAAACAAGTATTGCTAACAAGTAGCTGGTTGCAAGTAACCTTCTCTGGTGCTTCACCCAAACAAGTATTTCTAACAGCTGGTTGTAAGTAACCTTCTCTGGTGCTTCACCCAAACAAGTATTGCTAACAGCTGGTTGTAAGTAATCTTCTCTGGTGCTTCACCCAAACAAGTATTGCTAACAGCTGGTTGTAAGTAACCTTCTCTGGTGCTTCACCCAAACAAGTATTGCTAACAGCTGGTTGTAAGTAATCTTCTCTGGTGCTTCACCCAAACAAGTATTGCTAACAGCTGGTTGTAAGTAACCTTCTCTGGTGCTTCACCCAAGTATTGCTAACAGCTGGTTGTAAGTAATCTTCTCTGGTGCTTCACCCAAACAAGTATTGCTAACAGCTGGTTGTAAGTAATCTTCTCTGGTGCTTCATCCAAACAAGTATTGCTAACAGCTGGTTGTAAGTAACCTTCTCTGGTGCTTCACCCAAACAAGTATTGCTAACAGCTGGTTGTAAGTAACCTTCTCTGGTGCTTCACCCAAACAAGTATTGCTAACAGCTGGTTGTAAGTAATCTTCTCTGGTGCTTCACCCAAACAAGTATTGCTAACAGCTGGTTGTAAGTAACCTTCTCTGGTGCTTCACCCAAACAAGTATTGCTAACAGCTGGTTGTAAGTAATCTTCTCTGGTGCTTCACCCAAACAAGTATTGCTAACAGCTGGTTGTAAGTAACCTTCTCTGGTGCTTCACCCAAGTATTGCTAACAGCTGGTTGTAAGTAATCTTCTCTGGTGCTTCACCCAAGTATTGCTAACAGCTGGTTGTAAGTAATCTTCTCTGGTGCTTCATCCAAACAAGTATTGCTAACAGCTGGTTGTAAGTAACCTTCTCTGGTGCTTCACCCAAACAAGTATTGCTAACAGCTAGTTGTAAGTAATCTTCTCTGGTGCTTCACCCAAACAAGTATTGCTAACAGCTGGTTGTAAGTAATCTTCTCTGGTGCTTCACCCAAGTATTGCTAACAGCTGGTTGTAAGTAATCTTCTCTGGTGCTTCATCCAAACAAGTATTGCTAACAGCTGGTTGTAAGTAACCTTCTCTGGTGCTTCACCCAAACAAGTATTGCTAACAGCTAGTTGTAAGTAATCTTCTCTGGTGCTTCACCCAAACAAGTATTGCTAACAGCTGGTTGTAAGTAACCTTCTCTGGTGCTTCACCCAAACAAGTATTGCTAACAAGTAGCTGGTTGCAAGTAACCTTCTCTGGTGCTTCACCCAAACAAGTATTGCTAACAGCTGGTTGTAAGTAACCTTCTCTGGTGCTTCACCCAAACAAGTATTGCTAACAGCTGGTTGTAAGTAATCTTCTCTGGTGCTTCACCCAAACAAGTATTGCTAACAGCTGGTTGTAAGTAACCTTCTCTGGTGCTTCACCCAAACAAGTATTGCTAACAGCTGGTTGTAAGTAACCTTCTCTGGTGCTTCACCCAAACAAGTATTGCTAACAGCTGGGCAAATAACCTTCTCTGGTGCTTCACCCAAACAAGTATTGCTAACAGCTGGTTGTAAGTAACCTTCTCTGGTGCTTCACCCAAACAAGTATTGCTAACAAGTAGCTGGTTGTAAGTAACCTTCTCTGGTGCTTCACCCAAACAAGTATTGCTAACAGCTGGTTGTAAGTAACCTTTTCTGGTGCTTCACCCAAATAAGTATTGCTAACAGCTGGTTGTAAGTAACCTTCTCTGGTGCTTCACCCAAACAAGTATTGCTAACAGCTGGTTGTAAGTAACCTTCTCTGGTGCTTCACCCAAACAAGTATTGCTAACAGCTGGTTGTAAGTAATCTTCTCTGGTGCTTCACCCAAACAAGTATTGCTAACAGCTGGTTGTAAGTAATCTTCTCTGGTGCTTCACCCAAACAAGTATTGCTAACAGCTGGTTGTAAGTAATCTTCTCTGGTGCTTCACCCAAACAAGTATTGCTAACAGCTGGTTGTAAGTAACCTTCTCTGGTGCTTCACCCAAACAAGTATTGCTAACAGCTGGTTGTAAGTAACCTTCTCTGGTGCTTCACCCAAGTATTGCTAACAGCTGGTTGCAAGTAACCTTCTCTGGTGCTTCACCCAAACAAGTATTGCTAACAGCTGGTTGTAAGTAACCTTCTCTGGTGCTTCACCCAAACAAGTATTGCTAACAGCTGGTTGTAAGTAACCTTCTCTGGTGCTTCACCCAAACAAGTATTGCTAACAGCTGGTTGTAAGTAACCTTCTCTGATGCTTCACCCAAACAAGTATTGCTAACAAGTAGCTGGTTGCAAGTAACCTTCTCTGGTGCTTCACCCAAACAAGTATTGCTAACGGCTGGTTGTAAGTAACCTTCTCTGGTGCTTCACCCAAACAAGTATTGCTAACAACTGGTTGTAAGTAATCTTCTCTGGTGCTTCACCCAAACAAGTATTGCTAACAGCTGGTTGTAAGTAACCTTCTCTGGTGCTTCACCCAAACAAGTATTGCTAACAGCTGGTTGTAAGTAACCTTCTCTGGTGCTTCACCCAAACAAGTATTGCTAACAAGTAGCTGGTTGCAAGTAACCTTCTCTGGTGCTTCACCCAAACAAGTATTGCTAACAGCTGGTTGTAAGTAACCTTCTCTGGTGCTTCACCCAAACAAGTATTGCTAACAGCTGGTTGTAAGTAATCTTCTCTGGTGCTTCATCCAAACAAGTATTGCTAACAGCTGGTTGTAAGTAACCTTCTCTGGTGCTTCACCCAAACAAGTATTGCTAACAGCTGGTTGTAAGTAACCTTCTCTGGTGCTTCACCCAAACAAGTATTGCTAACAGCTGGTTGCAAGTAACCTTCTCTGGTGCTTCACCCAAACAAGTATTGCTAACAGCTGGTTGTAAGTAACCTTCTCTGGTGCTTCACCCAAACAAGTATTGCTAACAGCTGGGCAAATAACCTTCTCTGGTGCTTCACCCAAACAAGTATTGCTAACAGCTGGTTGTAAGTAACCTTCTCTGGTGCTTCACCCAAACAAGTATTGCTAACAAGTAGCTGGTTGTAAGTAACCTTCTCTGGTGCTTCACCCAAACAAGTATTGCTAACAAGTAGCTGGTTGTAAGTAACCTTCTCTGGTGCTTCACCCAAACAAGTATTGCTAACAGCTGGTTGTAAGTAATCTTCTCTGGTGCTTCACCCAAACAAGTATTGCTAACAGCTGGTTGTAAGTAACCTTCTCTGGTGCTTCACCCAAACAAGTATTGCTAACAGCTGGTTGTAAGTAACCTTCTCTGGTGCTTCACCCAAGTATTGCTAACAGCTGGTTGTAAGTAATCTTCTCTGGTGCTTCACCCAAACAAGTATTGCTAACAGCTGGTTGTAAGTAATCTTCTCTGGTGCTTCATCCAAACAAGTATTGCTAACAGCTGGTTGTAAGTAACCTTCTCTGGTGCTTCACCCAAACAAGTATTGCTAACAGCTGGTTGTAAGTAACCTTCTCTGGTGCTTCACCCAAACAAGTATTGCTAACAGCTGGTTGTAAGTAACCTTCTCTGGTGCTTCACCCAAACAAGTATTGCTAACAGCTGGTTGTAAGTAACCTTCTCTGGTGCTTCACCCAAACAAGTATTGCTAACAGCTGGTTGTAAGTAATCTTCTCTGGTGCTTCACCCAAACAAGTATTGCTAACAGCTGGTTGTAAGTAACCTTCTCTGGTGCTTCACCCAAACAAGTATTGCTAACAGCTGGTTGTAAGTAACCTTCTCTGGTGCTTCACCCAAACAAGTATTGCTAACAGCTGGTTGTAAGTAACCTTCTCTGGTGCTTCACCCAAACAAGTATTGCTAACAAGTAGCTGGTTGCAAGTAACCTTCTCTGGTGCTTCACCCAAACAGGTATTGCTAACAGCTGGTTGTAAGTAACCTTCTCTGGTGCTTCACCCAAACAAGTATTGCTAACAGCTGGTTGTAAGTAATCTTCTCTGGTGCTTCACCCAAACAAGTATTGCTAACAGCTGGTTGTAATAACCTTCTCTGGTGCTTCACCCAAACAAGTATTGCTAACAGCTGGTTGTAAGTAATCTTCTCTGGTGCTTCACCCAAACAAGTATTGCTAACAGCTGGTTGTAAGTAACCTTCTCTGGTGCTTCACCCAAACAAGTATTGCTAACAGCTGGTTGTAAGTAACCTTCTCTGGTGCTTCACCCAAACAAGTATTGCTAACAAGTAGCTGGTTGCAAGTAACCTTCTCTGGTGCTTCACCCAAACAAGTATTGCTAACAGTTGGGCAAATAACCTTCTCTGGTGCTTCACCCAAACAAGTATTGCTAACAGCTGGTTGTAAGTAACCTTCTCTGGTGCTTCACCCAAACAAGTATTGCTAACAAGTAGCTGGTTGTAAGTAACCTTCTCTGGTGCTTCACCCAAACAAGTATTGCTAACAGCTGGTTGTAAGTAACCTTCTCTGGTGCTTCACCCAAACAAGTATTGCTAACAGCTGGTTGTAAGTAACCTTCTCTAGTGCTTCACCCAAACAAGTATTGCTAACAGCTGGTTGTAAGTAATCTTCTCTGGTGCTTCACCCAAACAAGTATTGCTAACAGCTGGTTGTAAGTAACCTTCTCTGGTGGTTCACCCAAACAAGTATTGCTAACAGCTGGTTGTAAGTAACCTTTTCTGGTGCTTCACCCAAACAAATATTGCTAACAAGTAGCTGGTTGCAAGTAACCTTCTCTGGTGCTTCACCCAAACAAGTATTGCTAACAGCTGGTTGTAAGTAATCTTCTCTGGTGCTTCACCCAAACAAGTATTGCTAACAGCTGGTTGTAAGTAATCTTCTCTGGTGCTTCACCCAAACAAGTATTGCTAACAGCTGGTTGTAAGTAACCTTCTCTGGTGCTTCACCCAAACAAGTACTGCTAACAGCTGGTTGTAAGTAACCTTCTCTGGTGCTTCACCCAAGTATTGCTAACAGCTGGTTGTAAGTAACCTTCTCTGGTGCTTCACCCAAACAAGTATTGCTAACAGCTGGTTGTATGTAACCTTCTCTGGTGCTTCACCCAAACAAGTATTGCTAACAGCTGGTTGTAAGTAACCTTCTCTGGTGCTTCACCCAAACAAGTATTGCTAACAGCTGGTTGTAAGTAACCTTCTCTGGTGCTTCACCCAAACAAGTATTGCTAACAGCTGGTTGTAAGTAACCTTCTCTGGTGCTTCACCCAAACAAGTATTGCTAACAGCTGGTTGTAAGTAACCTTCTCTGGTGCTTCACCCAAACAAGTATATCTAACAGCTGGTTGTAAGTAACCTTCTCTGGTGCTTCACCCAAACAAGTATTGCTAACAGCTGGTTGTAAGTAACCTTCTCTGGTGCTTCACCCAAACAAGTATTGCTAACAGCTGGTTGTAAGTAACCTTCTCTGGTGCTTCACCCAAACAAGTATTGCTAACAGCTGGTTGTAAGTAACCTTCTCTGGTGCTTCACCCAAACAAGTATTGCTAACAGCTGGTTGTAAGTAACCTTCTCTGGTGCTTCACCCAAACAAGTATTGCTAACAGCTGGTTGTAAGTAACCTTCTCTGGTGCTTCACCCAAACAAGTATTGCTAACAGCTGGTTGTACTTGTAAGTAACCTTCTCTGGTGCTTCACCCAAACAAGTATTGCTAACAGCTGGTTGTAAGTAACCTTCTCTGGTGCTTCACCCAAACAAGTATTGCTAACAGCTGGTTGTAAGTAACCTTCTCTGGTGCTTCACCCAAACAAGTATTGCTAACAGCTGGTTGTAAGTAACCTTCTCTGGTGCTTCACCCAAACAAGTATTGCTAACAGCTGGTTGTAAGTAACCTTCTCTGGTGCTTCACCCAAACAAGTATTGCTAACAGCTGGTTGTAAGTAGAACTTCTCTGGTGCTTCACCCAAACAAGTATTGCTAACAGCTGGTTGTAAGTAACCTTCTCTGGTGCTTCACCCAAACAAGTATTGCTAACAGTTGGTTGTAAGTAACCTTCTCTGGTTCTTCATCCAAACAAGTATTGCTAACAGCTGGTTGTAAGTAACCTTCTCTGGTGCTTTACCCAAAAAAGTATTGCTAACAGCTGGTTGTAAGTAACCTTCTCTGGTGCTTCACCCAAACAAGTATTGCTAACAGCTGGTTGTAAGTAACCTTCTCTGGTGCTTCACCCAAACAAGTATTGCTAACAGCTGGTTGTAAGTAACCTTCTCTGGTGCTTCACCCAAACTAGTATTGCTAACAGCTGGTTGTAAGTAGAACTTCTCTGGTGCTTCACCCAAACAAGTATTGCTAACAGCTGGTTGTAAGTAACCTTCTCTGGTGCTTCACCCAAACAAGTATTGCTAACAGCTGGTTGTAAGTAACCTTCTCTGGTGCTTCACCCAAACAAGTATTGCTAACAGCTGGTTGTAAGTAACCTTCTCTGGTGCTTCACCCAAGTATTGCTAACAGCTGGTTGTAAGTAACCTTCTCTGGTGCTTCACCCAAACAAGTATTGCTAACAGCTGGTTGTAAGTAGAACTTCTCTGGTGCTTCACCCAAGTATTGCTAACAGCTGGTTGTAAGTAACCTTCTCTGGTGCTTCACCCAAACAAGTATTGCTAACAGGTGGTTGTAAGTAACCTTCTCTGGTGCTTCACCCAAACAAGTATTGCTAACAGCTGGTTGTAAGTAACCTTCTCTGGTGCTTCACCCAAACAAGTATTGCTAACAGCTGGTTGTAAGTAACCTTCTCTGGTGCTTCACCCAAACAAGTATTGCTAACAGCTGGTTGTAAGTAGAACTTCTCTGGTGCTTCACCCAAACAAGTATTGCTAACAGCTGGATGTAAGTAACCTTCTCTGGTGCTTCACCCAAACAAGTATTGCTAACAGTTGGTTGTAAGTAACCTTCTCTGGTTCTTCATCCAAACAAGTATTGCTAACAGCTGGTTGTAAGTAACCTTCTCTGGTGCTTTACCCAAAAAAGTATTGCTAACAGCTGGTTGTAAGTAACCTTCTCTGGTGCTTCACCCAAACAAGTATTGCTAACAGCTGGTTGTAAGTAACCTTCTCTGGTGCTTCACCCAAACAAGTATTGCTAACAGCTGGTTGTAAATAACCTTCTCTGGTGCTTCACCCAAACAAGTATTGCTAACAGCTGGTTGTAAATAATCTTCTCTGTTGCTTCAGCCAAACAAGTATTGCTAACAGCTGGTTGTAAGTAACCTTCTCTGGTGCTTCACCCAAACAAGTATTGCTAACAGCTGGTTGTAAGTAACCTTCTCTGGTGCTTCACCCAAGTATTGCTAACAGCTGGTTGTAAGTAACCTTCTCTGGTGCTTCACCCAAACAAGTATTGCTAACAGCTGGTTGTAAGTAACCTTCTCTGGTGCTTCACCCAAACAAGTATTGCTAACAGCTGGTTGTAAGTAACATTCTCTGGTGCTTCACCCAAACAAGTATTGCTAACAGCTGGTTGCAAATAATCTTCTCTGGTGCTTCACCCAAACAAGTATTGCTAACAGCTGGTTGTAAGTAACCTTCTCTGGTGCTTCACCCAAACAAGTATTGCTAACAGCTGGTTGTAAGTAACCTTCTCTGGTGCTTCACCCAAACAAGTATTGCTAACAGCTGGTTGTAAGTAGAACTTCTCTGGTGCTTCACCCAAACAAGTATTGCTAACAGCTGGTTGTAAGTAACCTTCTCTGGTGCTTCACCCAAACAAGTATTGCTAACAGCTGGTTGTAAGTAACCTTCTCTGGTGCTTCACCCAAACAAGTATTGCTAACAGCTGGTTGTAAGTAACCTTCTCTGGTGCTTCACCCAAACAAGTATTGCTAACAGCTGGTTGTAAGTAACCTTCTCTGGTGCTTCACCCAAACAAGTATTGCTAACAGCTGGTTGTAAGTAACCTTCTCTGGTGCTTCACCCAAACAAGTATTGCTAACAGCTGGTTGTAAGTAGAACTTCTCTGGTGCTTCACCCAAACAAGTATTGCTAACAGCTGGTTGTAAGTAACCTTCTCTGGTGCTTCACCCAAACAAGTATTGCTAACAGTTGGTTGTAAGTAACCTTCTCTGGTTCTTCATCCAAACAAGTATTGCTAACAGCTGGTTGTAAGTAACCTTCTCTGGTGCTTAACCCAAAAAAGTATTGCTAACAGCTGGTTGTAAGTAACCTTCTCTGGTGCTTCACCCAAACAAGTATTGCTAACAGCTGGTTGTAAGTAACCTTCTCTGGTGCTTCACCCAAACAAGTATTGCTAACAGCTGGTTGTAAGTAACCTTCTCTGGTGCTTCACCCAAACTAGTATTGCTAACAGCTGGTTGTAAGTAGAACTTCTCTGGTGCTTCACCCAAACAAGTATTGCTAACAGCTGGTTGTAAGTAACCTTCTCTGGTGCTTCACCCAAACAAGTATTGCTAACAGCTGGTTGTAAGTAACCTTCTCTGGTGCTTCACCCAAACAAGTATTGCTAACAGCTGGTTGTAAGTAACCTTCTCTGGTGCTTCACCCAAGTATTGCTAACAGCTGGTTGTAAGTAACCTTCTCTGGTGCTTCACCCAAACAAGTATTGCTAACAGCTGGTTGTAAGTAGAACTTCTCTGGTGCTTCACCCAAGTATTGCTAACAGCTGGTTGTAAGTAACCTTCTCTGGTGCTTCACCCAAACAAGTATTGCTAACAGCTGGTTGTAAGTAACCTTCTCTGGTGCTTCACCCAAACAAGTATTGCTAACAGCTGGTTGTAAGTAACCTTCTCTGGTGCTTCACCCAAACAAGTATTGCTAACAGCTGGTTGTAAGTAACCTTCTCTGGTGCTTCACCCAAACAAGTATTGCTAACAGCTGGTTGTAAGTAGAACTTCTCTGGTGCTTCACCCAAACAAGTATTGCTAACAGCTGGATGTAAGTAACCTTCTCTGGTGCTTCACCCAAACAAGTATTGCTAACAGTTGGTTGTAAGTAACCTTCTCTGGTTCTTCATCCAAACAAGTATTGCTAACAGCTGGTTGTAAGTAACCTTCTCTGGTGCTTTACCCAAAAAAGTATTGCTAACAGCTGGTTGTAAGTAACCTTCTCTGGTGCTTCACCCAAACAAGTATTGCTAACAGCTGGTTGTAAGTAACCTTCTCTGGTGCTTCACCCAAACAAGTATTGCTAACAGCTGGTTGTAAGTAACCTTCTCTGGTGCTTCACCCAAACTAGTATTGCTAACAGCTGGTTGTAAGTAGAACTTCTCTGGTGCTTCACCCAAACAAGTATTGCTAACAGCTGGTTGTAAGTAACCTTCTCTGGTGCTTCACCCAAACAAGTATTGCTAACAAGTAGCTGGTTGCAAGTAACCTTCTCTGGTGCTTCACCCAAACAAGTATTGCTAACAGCTGGTTGTAAGTAACCTTCTCTGGTGCTTCACCCAAACAAGTATTGCTAACAGCTGGTTGTAAGTAATCTTCTCTGGTGCTTCATCCAAACAAGTATTGCTAACAGCTGGTTGTAAGTAACCTTCTCTGGTGCTTCACCCAAACAAGTATTGCTAACAGCTGGTTGTAAGTAACCTTCTCTGGTGCTTCACCCAAACAAGTATTGCTAACAGCTGGTTGCAAGTAACCTTCTCTGGTGCTTCACCCAAACAAGTATTGCTAACAGCTGGTTGTAAGTAACCTTCTCTGGTGCTTCACCCAAACAAGTATTGCTAACAGCTGGGCAAATAACCTTCTCTGGTGCTTCACCCAAACAAGTATTGCTAACAGCTGGTTGTAAGTAACCTTCTCTGGTGCTTCACCCAAACAAGTATTGCTAACAAGTAGCTGGTTGTAAGTAACCTTCTCTGGTGCTTCACCCAAACAAGTATTGCTAACAAGTAGCTGGTTGTAAGTAACCTTCTCTGGTGCTTCACCCAAACAAGTATTGCTAACAGCTGGTTGTAAGTAATCTTCTCTGGTGCTTCACCCAAACAAGTATTGCTAACAGCTGGTTGTAAGTAACCTTCTCTGGTGCTTCACCCAAACAAGTATTGCTAACAGCTGGTTGTAAGTAACCTTCTCTGGTGCTTCACCCAAGTATTGCTAACAGCTGGTTGTAAGTAATCTTCTCTGGTGCTTCACCCAAACAAGTATTGCTAACAGCTGGTTGTAAGTAATCTTCTCTGGTGCTTCATCCAAACAAGTATTGCTAACAGCTGGTTGTAAGTAACCTTCTCTGGTGCTTCACCCAAACAAGTATTGCTAACAGCTGGTTGTAAGTAACCTTCTCTGGTGCTTCACCCAAACAAGTATTGCTAACAGCTGGTTGTAAGTAACCTTCTCTGGTGCTTCACCCAAACAAGTATTGCTAACAGCTGGTTGTAAGTAACCTTCTCTGGTGCTTCACCCAAACAAGTATTGCTAACAGCTGGTTGTAAGTAATCTTCTCTGGTGCTTCACCCAAACAAGTATTGCTAACAGCTGGTTGTAAGTAACCTTCTCTGGTGCTTCACCCAAACAAGTATTGCTAACAGCTGGTTGTAAGTAACCTTCTCTGGTGCTTCACCCAAACAAGTATTGCTAACAGCTGGTTGTAAGTAACCTTCTCTGGTGCTTCACCCAAACAAGTATTGCTAACAAGTAGCTGGTTGCAAGTAACCTTCTCTGGTGCTTCACCCAAACAGGTATTGCTAACAGCTGGTTGTAAGTAACCTTCTCTGGTGCTTCACCCAAACAAGTATTGCTAACAGCTGGTTGTAAGTAATCTTCTCTGGTGCTTCACCCAAACAAGTATTGCTAACAGCTGGTTGTAAGTAACCTTCTCTGGTGCTTCACCCAAACAAGTATTGCTAACAGCTGGTTGTAAGTAATCTTCTCTGGTGCTTCACCCAAACAAGTATTGCTAACAGCTGGTTGTAAGTAACCTTCTCTGGTGCTTCACCCAAACAAGTATTGCTAACAGCTGGTTGTAAGTAACCTTCTCTGGTGCTTCACCCAAACAAGTATTGCTAACAAGTAGCTGGTTGCAAGTAACCTTCTCTGGTGCTTCACCCAAACAAGTATTGCTAACAGCTGGGCAAATAACCTTCTCTGGTGCTTCACCCAAACAAGTATTGCTAACAGCTGGTTGTAAGTAACCTTCTCTGGTGCTTCACCCAAACAAGTATTGCTAACAAGTAGCTGGTTGTAAGTAACCTTCTCTGGTGCTTCACCCAAACAAGTATTGCTAACAGCTGGTTGTAAGTAACCTTCTCTGGTGCTTCACCCAAACAAGTATTGCTAACAGCTGGTTGTAAGTAACCTTCTCTGGTGGTTCACCCAAACAAGTATTGCTAACAGCTGGTTGTAAGTAACCTTTTCTGGTGCTTCACCCAAACAAATATTGCTAACAAGTAGCTGGTTGCAAGTAACCTTCTCTGGTGCTTCACCCAAACAAGTATTGCTAACAGCTGGTTGTAAGTAATCTTCTCTGGTGCTTCACCCAAACAAGTATTGCTAACAGCTGGTTGTAAGTAATCTTCTCTGGTGCTTCACCCAAACAAGTATTGCTAACAGCTGGTTGTAAGTAACCTTCTCTGGTGCTTCACCCAAACAAGTATTGCTAACAGCTGGTTGTAAGTAACCTTCTCTGGTGCTTCACCCAAGTATTGCTAACAGCTGGTTGTAAGTAACCTTCTCTGGTGCTTCACCCAAACAAGTATTGCTAACAGCTGGTTGTAAGTAACCTTCTCTGGTGCTTCACCCAAACAAGTATTGCTAACAGCTGGTTGTAAGTAACCTTCTCTGGTGCTTCACCCAAACAAGTATTGCTAACAGCTGGTTGTAAGTAACCTTCTCTGGTGCTTCACCCAAACAAGTATTGCTAACAGCTGGTTGTAAGTAACCTTCTCTGGTGCTTCACCCAAACAAGTATTGCTAACAGCTGGTTGTAAGTAACCTTCTCTGGTGCTTCACCCAAACAAGTATATCTAACAGCTGGTTGTAAGTAACCTTCTCTGGTGCTTCACCCAAACAAGTATTGCTAACAGCTGGTTGTAAGTAACCTTCTCTGGTGCTTCACCCAAACAAGTATTGCTAACAGCTGGTTGTAAGTAACCTTCTCTGGTGCTTCACCCAAACAAGTATTGCTAACAGCTGGTTGTAAGTAACCTTCTCTGGTGCTTCACCCAAACAAGTATTGCTAACAGCTGGTTGTAAGTAACCTTCTCTGGTGCTTCACCCAAACAAGTATTGCTAACAGCTGGTTGTAAGTAACCTTCTCTGGTGCTTCACCCAAACAAGTATTGCTAACAGCTGGTTGTACTTGTAAGTAACCTTCTCTGGTGCTTCACCCAAACAAGTATTGCTAACAGCTGGTTGTAAGTAACCTTCTCTGGTGCTTCACCCAAACAAGTATTGCTAACAGCTGGTTGTAAGTAACCTTCTCTGGTGCTTCACCCAAACAAGTATTTCTAACAGCTGGTTGTAAGTAACCTTCTCTGGTGCTTCACCCAAACAAGTATTGCTAACAGCTGGTTGTAAGTAACCTTCTCTGGTGCTTCACCCAAACAAGTATTGCTAACAGCTGGTTGTAAGTAACCTTCTCTGGTGCTTCACCCAAGTATTGCTAACAGCTGGTTGTAAGTAACCTTCTCTGGTGCTTCACCCAAACAAGTATTGCTAACAGCTGGTTGTAAGTAACCTTCTCTGGTGCTTCACCCAAACAAGTATTGCTAACAGCTGGTTGTAAGTAACCTTCTCTGGTGCTTCACCCAAACAAGTATTGCTAACAGCTGGTTGTAAGTAACCTTCTCTGGTACTTCACCCAAACAAGTATTGCTAACAGCTGGTTGTAAGTAACCTTCTCTGGTGCTTCACCCAAGTATTGCTAACAGCTGGTTGTAAGTAACCTTCTCTGGTGCTTCACCCAAACAAGTATTGCTAACAGCTGGTTGTAAGTAGAACTTCTCTGGTGCTTCACCCAAACAAGTATTGCTAACAGCTGGTTGTAAGTAACCTTCTCTGGTGCTTCACCCAAACAAGTATTGCTAACAGTTGGTTGTAAGTAACCTTCTCTGGTTCTTCATCCAAACAAGTATTGCTAACAGCTGGTTGTAAGTAACCTTCTCTGGTGCTTTACCCAAAAAAGTATTGCTAACAGCTGGTTGTAAGTAACCTTCTCTGGTGCTTCACCCAAACAAGTATTGCTAACAGCTGGTTGTAAGTAACCTTCTCTGGTGCTTCACCCAAACAAGTATTGCTAACAGCTGGTTGTAAGTAACCTTCTCTGGTGCTTCACCCAAACTAGTATTGCTAACAGCTGGTTGTAAGTAGAACTTCTCTGGTGCTTCACCCAAACAAGTATTGCTAACAGCTGGTTGTAAGTAACCTTCTCTGGTGCTTCACCCAAACAAGTATTGCTAACAGCTGGTTGTAAGTAACCTTCTCTGGTGCTTCACCCAAACAAGTATTGCTAACAGCTGGTTGTAAGTAACCTTCTCTGGTGCTTCACCCAAGTATTGCTAACAGCTGGTTGTAAGTAACCTTCTCTGGTGCTTCACCCAAACAAGTATTGCTAACAGCTGGTTGTAAGTAGAACTTCTCTGGTGCTTCACCCAAGTATTGCTAACAGCTGGTTGTAAGTAACCTTCTCTGGTGCTTCACCCAAACAAGTATTTCTAACAGCTGGTTGTAAGTAACCTTCTCTGGTGCTTCACCCAAACAAGTATTGCTAACAGCTGGTTGTAAGTAACCTTCTCTGGTGCTTCACCCAAACAAGTATTTCTAACAGCTGGTTGTAAGTAACCTTCTCTGGTGCTTCACCCAAACAAGTATTGCTAACAGCTGGTTGTAAGTAACCTTCTCTGGTGCTTCACCCAAACAAGTATTGCTAACAGCTGGTTGTAAGTAACCTTCTCTGGTGCTTCACCCAAACAAGTATTGCTAACAGCTGGTTGTAAGTAGAACTTCTCTGGTGCTTCACCCAAACAAGTATTGCTAACAGCTGGTTGTAAGTAACCTTCTCTGGTGCTTCACCCAAACAAGTATTGCTAACAGCTGGTTGTAAGTAACCTTCTCTGGTGCTTCACCCAAACAAGTATTGCTAACAGCTGGTTGTAAGTAACCTTCTCTGGTGCTTCACCCAAACAAGTATTGCTAACAGCTGGTTGTAAGTAACCTTCTCTGGTGCTTCACCCAAACAAGTATTGCTAACAGCTGGTTGTAAGTAACCTTCTCTGGTGCTTCACCCAAACAAGTATTGCTAACAGCTGGTTGTAAGTAGAACTTCTCTGGTGCTTCACCCAAACAAGTATTGCTAACAGCTGGTTGTAAGTAACCTTCTCTGGTGCTTCACCCAAACAAGTATTGCTAACAGTTGGTTGTAAGTAACCTTCTCTGGTTCTTCATCCAAACAAGTATTGCTAACAGCTGGTTGTAAGTAACCTTCTCTGGTGCTTTACCCAAAAAAGTATTGCTAACAGCTGGTTGTAAGTAACCTTCTCTGGTGCTTCACCCAAACAAGTATTGCTAACAGCTGGTTGTAAGTAACCTTCTCTGGTGCTTCACCCAAACAAGTATTGCTAACAGCTGGTTGTAAGTAACCTTCTCTGGTGCTTCACCCAAACTAGTATTGCTAACAGCTGGTTGTAAGTAGAACTTCTCTGGTGCTTCACCCAAACAAGTATTGCTAACAGCTGGTTGTAAGTAACCTTCTCTGGTGCTTCACCCAAACAAGTATTGCTAACAGCTGGTTGTAAGTAACCTTCTCTGGTGCTTCACCCAAACAAGTATTGCTAACAGCTGGTTGTAAGTAACCTTCTCTGGTGCTTCACCCAAGTATTGCTAACAGCTGGTTGTAAGTAACCTTCTCTGGTGCTTCACCCAAACAAGTATTGCTAACAGCTGGTTGTAAGTAGAACTTCTCTGGTGCTTCACCCAAGTATTGCTAACAGCTGGTTGTAAGTAACCTTCTCTGGTGCTTCACCCAAACAAGTATTGCTAACAGCTGGTTGTAAGTAACCTTCTCTGGTGCTTCACCCAAACAAGTATTGCTAACAGCTGGTTGTAAGTAACCTTCTCTGGTGCTTCACCCAAACAAGTATTGCTAACAGCTGGTTGTAAATAACCTTCTCTGGTGCTTCACCCAAACAAGTATTGCTAACAGCTGGTTGTAAATAATCTTCTCTGTTGCTTCAGCCAAACAAGTATTGCTAACAGCTGGTTGTAAGTAACCTTCTCTGGTGCTTCACCCAAACAAGTATTGCTAACAGCTGGTTGTAAGTAACCTTCTCTGGTGCTTCACCCAAGTATTGCTAACAGCTGGTTGTAAGTAACCTTCTCTGGTGCTTCACCCAAACAAGTATTGCTAACAGCTGGTTGTAAGTAACCTTCTCTGGTGCTTCCAAACAAGTATTGCTAACAGCTGGTTGTAAGTAACATTCTCTGGTGCTTCACCCAAACAAGTATTGCTAACAGCTGGTTGCAAATAATCTTCTCTGGTGCTTCACCCAAACAAGTATTGCTAACAGCTGGTTGTAAGTAACCTTCTCTGGTGCTTCACCCAAACAAGTATTGCTAACAGCTGGTTGTAAGTAACCTTCTCTGGTGCTTCACCCAAACAAGTATTGCTAACAGCTGGTTGTAAGTAGAACTTCTCTGGTGCTTCACCCAAACAAGTATTGCTAACAGCTGGTTGTAAGTAACCTTCTCTGGTGCTTCACCCAAACAAGTATTGCTAACAGCTGGTTGTAAGTAACCTTCTCTGGTGCTTCACCCAAACAAGTATTGCTAACAGCTGGTTGTAAGTAACCTTCTCTGGTGCTTCACCCAAACAAGTATTGCTAACAGCTGGTTGTAAGTAACCTTCTCTGGTGCTTCACCCAAACAAGTATTGCTAACAGCTGGTTGTAAGTAGAACTTCTCTGGTGCTTCACCCAAGTATTGCTAACAGCTGGTTGTAAGTAACCTTCTCTGGTGCTTCAGCCAAACAAGTATTGCTAACAGCTGGTTGTAAGTAACCTTCTCTGGTGCTTAACCCAAACAAGTATTGCTAACAGCTGGTTGTAAGTAACCTTCTCTGGTGCTTCACCCAAACAAGTATTGCTAACAGCTGGTTGTAAGTAACCTTCTCTGGTGCTTCACCCAAATAAGTATTGCTAACAGCTGGTTGTAAGTAGAACTTCTCTGGTGCTTCACCCAAGTATTGCTAACAGCTTGTTGTAAGTAACCTTCTCTGGTGCTTCACCCAAACAAGTATTGCTAACAGCTGGTTGTAAGTAACCTTCTCTGGTGCTTCACCCAAGTATTGCTAACAGCTGGTTGTAAGTAACCTTCTCTGGTGCTTCACCCAAGTATTGCTAACAGCTGGTTGTAAGTAACCTTCTCTGGTGCTTCACCCAAACAAGTATTGCTAACAGCTGGTTGTAAGTAACCTTCTCTGGTGCTTCACCCAAACAAGTATTGCTAACAGCTGGTTGTAAGTAACCTTCTCTGGTGCTTCACCCAAACAAGTATTGCTAACAGCTGGTTGTAAGTAACCTTCTCTGGTGCTTCACCCAAACAAGTATTGCTAACAGTTGGTTGTAAGTAACCTTCTCTGGTGCTTCACCCAAACAAGTATTGCTAACAGCTGGTTGTAAGTAACCTTCTCTGGTGCTTCACCCAAACAAGTATTGCTAACAGCTGGTTGTAAGTAACCTTCTCTGGTGCTTCACCCAAACAAGTATTGCTAACAGCTGGTTGTAAGTAACCTTCTCTGGTGCTTCACCCAAACAAGTATTGCTAACAGCTGGTTGTAAGTAACCTTCTCTGGTGCTTCACCCAAACAAGTATTGCTAACAGCTGGTTGTAAGTAGAACTTCTCTGGTGCTTCACCCAAACAAGTATTGCTAACAGCTGGTTGTAAGTAACCTTCTCTGGTGCTTCACCCAAACAAGTATTGCTAACAGCTGGTTGTAAGTAACCTTCTCTGGTGCTTCACCCAAACAAGTATTGCTAACAGCTGGTTGTAAGTAACCTTCTCTGGTGCTTCACCCAAACAAGTATTGCTAACAGCTGGTTGTAAGTAACCTTCTCTGGTGCTTCACCCAAACAAGTATTGCTAACAGCTGGTTGTAAGTAATCTTCTCTGGTGCTTCACCCAAACAAGTATTGCTAACAGCTGGTTGTAAGTAACCTTCTCTGGTGCTTCACCCAAACAAGTATTGCTAACAGCTGGTTGTAAGTAACCTTCTCTGGTGCTTCACCCAAGTATTGCTAACAGCTGGTTGTAAGTAACCTTCTCTGGTGCTTCACCCAAACAAGTATTGCTAACAGCTGGTTGTAAGTAACCTTCTCTGGTGCTTCACCCAAGTATTGCTAACAGCTGGTTGTAAGTAACCTTCTCTGGTGCTTCACCCAAACAAGTATTGCTAACAGCTGGTTGTAAGTAATCTTCTCTGGTGCTTCACCCAAACAAGTATTGCTAACAGCTGGTTGTAAGTAACCTTCTCTGGTGCTTCACCCAAACAAGTATTGCTAACAGCTGGTTGTAAGTAACCTTCTCTGGTGCTTCAGCCAAACAAGTATTGCTAACAGCTGGTTGTAAGTAACCTTCTCTGGTGCTTCACCCAAACAAGTATTGCTAACAGCTGGTTGTAAGTAACCTTCTCTGGTGCTTCACCCAAACAAGTATTGCTAACAGCTGGTTGTAAGTAACCTGCTCTGGTGCTTCACCCAAACAAGTATTGCTAACAGCTGGTTGTAAGTAACCTTCTCTGGTGCTTCACCCAAACAAGTATTGCTAACAGCTGGTTGTAAGTAACCTTCTCTGGTGCTTCAGCCAAACAAGTATTGCTAACAGCTGGTTGTAAGTAACCTTCTCTGGTGCTTCACCCAAACAAGTATTGCTAACAGCTGGTTGTAAGTAACCTTCTCTGGTGCTTCACCCAAACAAGTATTGCTAACAGCTGGTTGTAAGTAACCTTCTCTGGTGCTTCACCCAAACAAGTATTGCTAACAGCTGGTTGTAAGTAACCTTCTCTGGTGCTTCACCCAAACAAGTATTGCTAACAGCTGGTTGTAAGTAACCTTCTCTGGTGCTTCACCCAAACAAGTATTGCTAACAGCTGGTTGTAAGTAACCTTCTCTGGTGCTTCACCCAAACAAGTATTGCTAACAGCTGGTTGTAAGTAACCTTCTCTGGTGCTTCACCCAAACAAGTATTGCTAACAGCTGGTTGTAAGTAACCTTCTCTGGTGCTTCACCCAAGTATTGCTAACAGCTGGTTGTAAGTAACCTTCTCTGGTGCTTCACCCAAACAAGTATTGCTAACAGCTGGTTGTAAGTAACCTTCTCTGGTGCTTCACCCAAACAAGTATTGCTAACAGCTGGTTGTAAGTAACATTCTCTGGTGCTTCACCCAAACAAGTATTGCTAACAGCTGGTTGCAAATAATCTTCTCTGGTGCTTCACCCAAACAAGTATTGCTAACAGCTGGTTGTAAGTAACCTTCTCTGGTGCTTCACCCAAACAAGTATTGCTAACAGCTGGTTGTAAGTAACCTTCTCTGGTGCTTCACCCAAACAAGTATTGCTAACAGCTGGTTGTAAGTAGAACTTCTCTGGTGCTTCACCCAAACAAGTATTGCTAACAGCTGGTTGTAAGTAACCTTCTCTGGTGCTTCACCCAAACAAGTATTGCTAACAGCTGGTTGTAAGTAACCTTCTCTGGTGCTTCACCCAAACAAGTATTGCTAACAGCTGGTTGTAAGTAACCTTCTCTGGTGCTTCACCCAAACAAGTATTGCTAACAGCTGGTTGTAAGTAACCTTCTCTGGTGCTTCACCCAAACAAGTATTGCTAACAGCTGGTTGTAAGTAGAACTTCTCTGGTGCTTCACCCAAGTATTGCTAACAGCTGGTTGTAAGTAACCTTCTCTGGTGCTTCACCCAAACAAGTATTGCTAACAGCTGGTTGTAAATAACCTTCTCTGGTGCTTCACCCAAACAAGTATTGCTAACAGCTGGTTGTAAGTAACCTTCTCTGGTGCTTCACCCAAACAATTATTGCTAACAGCTGGTTGTAAGTAACCTTCTCTGGTGCTTCACCCAAACAAGTATTGCTAACAGCTGGTTGTAAGTAGAACTTCTCTGGTGCTTCAGCCAAACAAGTATTGCTAACAGCTGGTTGTAAGTAACCTTCTCTGGTGCTTAACCCAAACAAGTATTGCTAACAGCTGGTTGTAAGTAACCTTCTCTGGTGCTTCACCCAAACAAGTATTGCTAACAGCTGGTTGTAAGTAACCTTCTCTGGTGCTTCACCCAAATAAGTATTGCTAACAGCTGGTTGTAAGTAGAACTTCTCTGGTGCTTCACCCAAGTATTGCTAACAGCTTGTTGTAAGTAACCTTCTCTGGTGCTTCACCCAAACAAGTATTGCTAACAGCTGGTTGTAAGTAACCTTCTCTGGTGCTTCACCCAAGTATTGCTAACAGCTGGTTGTAAGTAACCTTCTCTGGTGCTTCACCCAAGTATTGCTAACAGCTGGTTGTAAGTAACCTTCTCTGGTGCTTCACCCAAACAAGTATTGCTAACAGCTGGTTGTAAGTAACCTTCTCTGGTGCTTCACCCAAACAAGTATTGCTAACAGCTGGTTGTAAGTAACCTTCTCTGGTGCTTCACCCAAACAAGTATTGCTAACAGCTGGTTGTAAGTAACCTTCTCTGGTGCTTCACCCAAACAAGTATTGCTAACAGTTGGTTGTAAGTAACCTTCTCTGGTGCTTCACCCAAACAAGTATTGCTAACAGCTGGTTGTAAGTAACCTTCTCTGGTGCTTCACCCAAACAAGTATTGCTAACAGCTGGTTGTAAGTAACCTTCTCTGGTGCTTCACCCAAACAAGTATTGCTAACAGCTGGTTGTAAGTAACCTTCTCTGGTGCTTCACCCAAACAAGTATTGCTAACAGCTGGTTGTAAGTAACCTTCTCTGGTGCTTCACCCAAACAAGTATTGCTAACAGCTGGTTGTAAGTAGAACTTCTCTGGTGCTTCACCCAAACAAGTATTGCTAACAGCTGGTTGTAAGTAACCTTCTCTGGTGCTTCACCCAAACAAGTATTGCTAACAGCTGGTTGTAAGTAACCTTCTCTGGTGCTTCACCCAAACAAGTATTGCTAACAGCTGGTTGTAAGTAACCTTCTCTGGTGCTTCACCCAAACAAGTATTGCTAACAGCTGGTTGTAAGTAACCTTCTCTGGTGCTTCACCCAAACAAGTATTGCTAACAGCTGGTTGTAAGTAATCTTCTCTGGTGCTTCACCCAAACAAGTATTGCTAACAGCTGGTTGTAAGTAACCTTCTCTGGTGCTTCACCCAAACAAGTATTGCTAACAGCTGGTTGTAAGTAACCTTCTCTGGTGCTTCACCCAAGTATTGCTAACAGCTGGTTGTAAGTAACCTTCTCTGGTGCTTCACCCAAACAAGTATTGCTAACAGCTGGTTGTAAGTAACCTTCTCTGGTGCTTCACCCAAGTATTGCTAACAGCTGGTTGTAAGTAACCTTCTCTGGTGCTTCACCCAAACAAGTATTGCTAACAGCTGGTTGTAAGTAATCTTCTCTGGTGCTTCACCCAAACAAGTATTGCTAACAGCTGGTTGTAAGTAACCTTCTCTGGTGCTTCACCCAAACAAGTATTGCTAACAGCTGGTTGTAAGTAACCTTCTCTGGTGCTTCAGCCAAACAATGCTAACAGCTGGTTGTAAGTAACCTTCTCTGGTGCTTCACCCAAACAAGTATTGCTAACAGCTGGTTGTAAGTAACCTTCTCTGGTGCTTCACCCAAACAAGTATTGCTAACAGCTGGTTGTAAGTAACCTGCTCTGGTGCTTCACCCAAACAAGTATTGCTAACAGCTGGTTGTAAGTAACCTTCTCTGGTGCTTCACCCAAACAAGTATTGCTAACAGCTGGTTGTAAGTAACCTTCTCTGGTGCTTCAGCCAAACAAGTATTGCTAACAGCTGGTTGTAAGTAACCTTCTCTGGTGCTTCACCCAAACAAGTATTGCTAACAGCTGGTTGTAAGTAACCTTCTCTGGTGCTTCACCCAAACAAGTATTGCTAACAGCTGGTTGTAAGTAACCTTCTCTGGTGCTTCACCCAAACAAGTATTGCTAACAGCTGGTTGTAAGTAACCTTCTCTGGTGCTTCACCCAAACAAGTATTGCTAACAGCTGGTTGTAAGTAACCTTCTCTGGTGCTTCACCCAAACAAGTATTGCTAACAGCTGGTTGTAAGTAACCTTCTCTGGTGCTTCACCCAAACAAGTATTGCTAACAGCTGGTTGTAAGTAACCTTCTCTGGTGCTTCACCCAAACAAGTATTGCTAACAGCTGGTTGTAAGTAACCTTCTCTGGTGCTTCACCCAAACAAGTATTGCTAACAGCTGGTTGTAAGTAACCTTCTCTGGTGCTTCACCCAAACAAGTATTGCTAACAGCTGGTTGTAAGTAACCTTCTCTGGTGCTTCACCCAAACAAGTATTGCTAACAGCTGGTTGTAAGTAACCTTCTCTGGTGCTTCACCCAAACAAGTATTGCTAACAAGTGGTTGTAAGTAACCTTCTCTGGTGCTTCACCCAAACAAGTATTGCTAACAGCTGGTTGTAAGTAACCTTCTCTGGTGCTTCACCCAAACAAGTATTGCTAACAAGTAGCTGGTTGTAAGTAACCTTCTCTGGTGCTTCACCCAAACAAGTATTGCTAACAGCTGGTTGTAAGTAACCTTCTCTGGTGCTTCACCCAAACAAGTATTGCTAACAGCTTGTTGTAAGTAATCTTCTCTGGTGCTTCACCCAAACAAGTATTGCTAACGGCTGGTTGTAAGTAATCTTCTCTGGTGCTTCACCCAAACAAGTATTGCTAACAGCTGGTTGTAAGTAACCTTCTCTGGTGCTTCACCCAAACAAGTATTGCTAACAGCTGGTTGTAAGTAATCTTCTCTGGTGCTTCATCCAAACAAGTATTGCTAACAGCTGGTTGTAAGTAACCTTCTCTGGTGCTTCACCCAAACAAGTATTGCTAACAGCTGGTTGTAAGTAACATTCTCTGGTGCTTCACCCAAACAAGTATTGCTAACAGCTGGTTGTACAAGTAACCTTCTCTGGTGCTTCACCCAAACAAGTATTGCTAACAGCTGGTTGTAAGTAACCTTCTCTGGTGCTTCACCCAAACAAGTATTGCTAACAGCTGATTGTAAGTAACCTTCTCTGGTGCTTCACCCAAACAAGTATTGCTAACAGCTGGTTGTAAGTAACCTTCTCTGGTGCTTCACCCAAACAAGTATTGCTAACAGCTGGTTGTAAGTAACCTTCTCTGGTGCTTCACCCAAACAAGTATTGCTAACAGCTGGTTGTAAGTAACCTTCTCTGGTGCTTCACCCAAACAAGTATTGCTAACAGCTGGTTGTAAGTAACCTTCTCTGGTGCTTCACCCAAACAAGTATTGCTAACAGCTGGTTGTAAGTAACCTTCTCTGGTGCTTCACCCAAACAAGTATTGCTAACAGCTGGTTGTAAGTAACCTTCTCTGGTGCTTCACCCAAACAAGTATTGCTAACAAGTAGCTGGTTGTAAGTAACCTTCTCTGGTGCTTCACCCAAACAAGTATTGCTAACAGCTGGTTGTAAGTAACCTTCTCTGGTGCTTCACCCAAACAAGTATTGCTAACAAGTAGCTGGTTGTAAGTAACCTTCTCTGGTGCTTCACCCAAACAAGTATTGCTAACAGCTGGTTGTAAATAACCTTCTCTGGTGCTTCACCCAAACAAGTATTGCTAACAGCTGGTTGTAAGTAACCTTCTCTGGTGCTTCACCCAAACAAGTATTGCTAACAGCTGGTTGTAAGTAACCTTCTCTGGTGCTTCACCCAAACAAGTATTGCTAACAGCTGGTTGTAAGTAACCTTCTCTGGTGCTTCATCCAAACAAGTATTGCTAACAGCTGGTTGTAAGTAACCTTCTCTGGTGCTTCACCCAAACAAGTATTGCTAACAGCTGGTTGTAAGTAACCTTCTCTGGTGCTTCAACCAAACAAGTATTGCTAACAGCTGGTTGTAAGTAATCTTCTCTGGTGCTTCACCCAAACAAGTATTGCTAACAGCTGGTTGTAAGTAACCTTCTCTGGTGCTTCACCCAAACAAGTATTGCTAACAGCTGGTTGTAAGTAACCTTCTCTGGTGCTTCAGCCAAACAAGTATTGCTAACAGCTGGTTGTAAGTAACCTTCTCTGGTGCTTCACCCAAACAAGTATTGCTAACAGCTTGTTGTAAGTAATCTTCTCTGGTCTTCACCCAAACAAGTATTGCTAACGGCTGGTTGTAAGTAATCTTCTCTGGTGCTTCACCCAAACAAGTATTGCTAACAGCTGGTTGTAGTAACCTTCTCTGGTGCTTCACCCAAACAAGTATTGCTAACAGCTGGTTGTAAGTAATCTTCTCTGGTGCTTCACCCAAACAAGTATTGCTAACAGCTGGTTGTAAGTAACCTTCTCTGGTGCTTCACCCAAACAAGTATTGCTAACAGCTGGTTGTAAGTAACCTTCTCTGGTGCTTCACCCAAACAAGTATTGCTAACAGCTGGTTGTAAGTAACCTTCTCTGGTGCTTCACCCAAACAAGTATTGCTAACAGCTGGTTGTAAGTAACCTTCTCTGGTGCTTCACCGAAACAAGTATTGCTAACAGCTGATTGTAAGTAACCTTCTCTGGTGCCTCACCCAAACAAGTATTGCTAACAGCTGGTTGTAAGTAACCTTCTCTGGTGCTTCACCCAAACAAGTATTGCTAACAGCTGGTTGTAAGTAACCTTCTCTGGTGCTTCACCCAAACAAGTATTACTAACAGCTGGTTGTAAGTAACCTTCTCTGGTGCTTCACCCAAACAAGTATTGCTAACAGCTGGTTGTAAGTAACCTTCTCTGGTGCTTCACCCAAACAAGTATTGCTAACAGCTGGTTGTAAGTAACCTTCTCTGGTGCTTCACCCAAACAAGTATTGCTAACAGCTGGTTGTAAGTAACCTTCTCTGGTGCTTCACCCAAACAAGTATTGCTAACAAGTAGCTGGTTGTAAGTAACCTTCTCTGGTGCTTCACCCAAACAAGTATTGCTAACAGCTGGTTGTAAATAACCTTCTCTGGTGCTTCACCCAAACAAGTATTGCTAACAGCTGGTTGTAAATAATCTTCTCTGGTGCTTCACCCAAACAAGTATTGCTAACAGCTGGTTGTAAGTAACCTTCTCTGGTGCTTCACCCAAACAAGTATTGCTAACAGCTGGTTGTAAGTAACCTTCTCTGGTGCTTCACCCAAGTATTACTAACAGCTGGTTGTAAGTAACCTTCTCTGGTGCTTCACCCAAACAAGTATTGCTAACAGCTGGTTGTAAATAACCTTCTCTGGTGCTTCACCCAAACAAGTATTGCTAACAGCTGGTTGTAAGTAACCTTCTCTGGTGCTTCACCCAAACAAGTATTGCTAACAGCTGGTTGTAAGTAACCTTCTCTGGTGCTTCACCCAAACAAGTATTGCTAACAGCTGGTTGTAAGTAACCTTCTCTGGTGCTTCAGCCAAACAAGTATTGCTAACAGCTGGTTGTAAGTAACCTTCTCTGGTGCTTCACCCAAACAAGTATTGCTAACAGCTGGTTGTAAGTAACCTTCTCTGGTGCTTCACCCAAACAAGTATTGCTAACAGCTGGTTGTAAGTAACCTTCTCTGGTGCTTCACCCAAACAAGTATTGCTAACAGCTGGTTGTAAGTAACCTTCTCTGGTGCTTCACCCAAACAAGTATTGCTAACAGCTGGTTGTAAGTAACCTTCTCTGGTGCTTCACCCAAACAAGTATTGCTAACAGCTGGTTGTAAGTAACCTTCTCTGGTGCTTCACCCAAACAAGTATTGCTAACAGCTGGTTGTAAGTAACCTTCTCTGGTGCTTCACCCAAACAAGTATTGCTAACAGCTGGTTGTAAGTAACCTTCTCTGGTGCTTCAGCCAAATAAGTATTGCTAACAGCTGGTTGTAAGTAACCTTCTCTGGTGCTTCACCCAAACAAGTATTGCTAACAGCTGGTTGTAAGTAATCTTCTCTGGTGCTTCACCCAAACAAGTATTGCTAACAGCTGGTTGTAAGTAACCTTCTCTGGTGCTTCACCCAAACAAGTATTGCTAACAGCTGGTTGTAAGTAACCTTCTCTGGTGCTTCACCCAAACAAGTATTGCTAACAGCTGGTTGTAAGTAACCTTCTCTGGTGCTTCACCCAAACAAGTATTGCTAACAGCTGGTTGTAAGTAACCTTCTCAGGTGCTTCACCCAAGTATTGCTAACAGCTGGTTGTAAGTAGAACTTCTCTGGTGCTTCACCCAAGTATTGCTAACAGCTGGTTGTAAGTAACCTTCTCTGGTGCTTCACCCAAACAAGTATTGCTAACAGCTGGTTGTAAGTAACCTTCTCTGGTGCTTCACCCAAACAAGTATTGCTAACAGCTGGTTGTAAGTAACCTTCTCTGGTGCTTCACCCAAACAAGTATTGCTAACAGCTGGTTGTAAGTAACCTTCTCTGGTGCTTCACCCAAACAAGTATTGCTAACAGCTGGTTGTAAGTAACCTTCTCTGGTGCTTCACCCAAACAAGTATTGCTAACAGCTGGTTGTAAGTAGAACTTCTCTTGTGCTTCACCCAAACAAGTATTGCTAACAGCTGGTTGTAAGTAACCTTCTCTGGTGCTTCACCCAAACAAGTATTGCTAACAGCTGGTTGTAAGTAACCTTCTCTGGTGCTTCACCCAAACAAGTATTGCTAACAGCTGGTTGTAAGTAACCTTCTCTGGTGCTTCACCCAAGCAAGTATTGCTAACAGCTGGTTGTAAGTAGAACTTCTCTGGTGCTTCACCCAAACAAGTATTGCTAACAGCTGGTTGTAAGTAACCTTCTCTGGTGCTTCACCCAAACAAGTATTGCTAACAGCTGGTTGTAAGTAGAACTTCTCTGGTGCTTCACCCAAACAAGTATTGCTAACAGCTGGTTGTAAGTAACCTTCTCTGGTGCTTCACCCAAACAAGTATTGCTAACAGCTGGTTGTAAGTAGAACTTCTCTGGTGCTTCACCCAAACAAGTATTGCTAACAGCTGGTTGTAAGTAACCTTCTCTGGTGCTTCACCCAAGTATTGCTAACAGCTGGTTGTAAGTAACCTTCTCTGGTGCTTCACCCAAGTATTGCTAACAGCTGGTTGTAAGTAACCTTCTCTGGTGCTTCACCCAAACAAGTATTGCTAACAGCTGGTTGTAAGTAGAACTTCTCTGGTGCTTCACCCAAACAAGTATTGCTAACAGCTGGTTGTAAGTAACCTTCTCTGGTGCTTCACCCAAACAAGTATTGCTAACAGCTGGTTGTAAGTAGAACTTCTCTGGTGCTTCACCCAAACAAGTATTGCTAACAGCTGGTTGTAAGTAACCTTCTCTGGTGCTTCACCCAAACAAGTATTGCTAACAGCTGGTTGTAAATAACCTTCTCTGGTGCTTCACCCAAGTATTGCTAACAGCTGGTTGTAAGTAACCTTCTCTGGTGCTTCACCCAAACAAGTATTGCTAACAGCTGGTTGTAAGTAACCTTCTCTGGTGCTTCACCCAAACAAGTATTGCTAACAGCTGGTTGTAAGTAACCTTCTCTGGTGCTTCACCCAAACAAGTATTGCTAACAGCTGGTTGTAAGTAACCTTCTCTGATGCTTCACCCAAACAAGTATTGCTAACAGCTGGTTGTAAGTAACCTTCTCTTGTGCTTCACCCAAACAAGTATTGCTAACAGCTGGTTGTAAGTAACCTTCTCTGGTGCTTCACCCAAACAAGTATTGCTAACTGCTGGTTGTAAGTAACCTTCTCTGGTGCTTCACCCAAACAAGTATTTCTAACAGCTGGTTGTAAGTAACCTTCTCTGTTGCTTCACCCAAACAAGTATTGCTAACAAGTAGCTGGTTGTAAGTAACCTTCTCTGGTGCTTCACCCAAACAAGTATTGCTAACAGCTGGTTGTAAGTAACCTTCTCTGGTGCTTCACCCAAACAAGTATTGCTAACAGCTGGTTGTAAGTAACCTTCTCTGGTGCTTCACCCAAACAAGTATTTCTAACAGCTGGTTGTAAGTAACCTTCTCTGGTGCTTCACCCAAACAAGTATTGCTAACAAGTAGCTGGTTGTAAGTAACCTTCTCTGGTGCTTCACCCAAACAAGTATTGCTAACAAGTAGCTGGTTGTAAGTAACCTTCTCTGGTGCTTCACCCAAACAAGTATTGCTAACAGCTGGTTGTAAGTAACCTTCTCTGGTGCTTCACCCAAACAAGTATTGCTAACAGCTGGTTGTAAGTAACCTTCTCTGGTGCTTCACCCAAACAAGTATTGCTAACAGCTGGTTGTAAGTAACCTTCTCTGGTGCTTCACCCAAACAAGTATTGCTAACAGCTGGTTGTAAGTAACCTTCTCTGGTGCTTCACCCAAACAAGTATTGCTAACAGCTGGTTGTAAGTAACCTTCTCTGGTGCTTCACCCAAACAAGTATTGCTAACAGCTGGTTGTAAGTAACCTTCTCTGGTGCTTCACCCAAACAAGTATTGCTAACAGCTGGTTGTAAGTAACCTTCTCTGGTGCTTCACCCAAACAAGTATTGCTAACAGCTGGTTGTAAGTAACCTTCTCTGGTGCTTCACCCAAACAAGTATTTCTAACAGCTGGTTGTAAGTAACCTTCTCTGGTGCTTCACCCAAACAAGTATTGCTAACAAGTAGCTGGTTGTAAGTAACCTTCTCTGGTACTTCACCCAAACAAGTATTGCTAACAGCTGGTTGTAAGTAACCTTCTCTGGTGCTTCACCCAAACAAGTATTGCTAACAGCTGGTTGTAAGTAACCTTCTCTGGTGCTTCACCCAAACAAGTATTTCTAACAGCTGGTTGTAAGTAACCTTCTCTGGTGCTTCACCCAAACAAGTATTGCTAACATGTAGCTGGTTGTACATGTAAGTAACCTTCTCTGGTGCTTCACCCAAACAAGTATTGCTAACAAGTAGCTGGTTGTAAGTAACCTTCTCTGGTGCTTCACCCAAACAAGTATTGCTAACAGCTGGTTGTAAGTAACCTTCTCTGGTGCTTCACCCAAACAAGTATTGCTAACAGCTGGTTGTAAGTAACCTTCTCTGGTGCTTCACCCAAACAAGTATTGCTAACAGCTGGTTGTAAGTAACCTTCTCTGGTGCTTCACCCAAACAAGTATTTCTAACAGCTGGTTGTAAGTAACCTTCTCTGGTGCTTCACCCAAACAAGTATTGCTAACAAGTAGCTGGTTGTAAGTAACCTTCTCTGGTGCTTCACCCAAACAAGTATTGCTAACAGCTGGTTGTAAGTAACCTTCTCTGGTGCTTCACCCAAACAAGTATTGCTAACAGCTGGTTGTAAGTAACCTTCTCTGGTGCTTCACCCAAACAAGTATTTCTAACAGCTGGTTGTAAGTAACCTTCTCTGGTGCTTCACCCAAACAAGTATTGCTAACAAGTAGCTGGTTGTAAGTAACCTTCTCTGGTGCTTCACCCAAACAAGTATTGCTAACAAGTAGCTGGTTGTAAGTAACCTTCTCTGGTGCTTCACCCAAACAAGTATTGCTAACAGCTGGTTGTAAGTAACCTTCTCTGGTGCTTCACCCAAACAAGTATTTCTAACAGCTGGTTGTAAGTAACCTTCTCTGGTGCTTCACCCAAACAAGTATTGCTAACAGCTGGTTGTAAGTAACCTTCTCTGGTGCTTCACCCAAACAAGTATTGCTAACAGCTGGTTGTAAGTAACCTTCTCTGGTGCTTCACCCAAACAAGTATTGCTAACAGCTGGTTGTAAGTAACCTTCTCTGGTGCTTCACCCAAACAAGTATTGCTAACAGCTGGTTGTAAGTAGAACTTCTCTGGTGCTTCACCCAAACAAGTATTGCTAACAGCTGGTTGTAAGTAACCTTCTCTGGTGCTTCACCCAAACAAGTATTGCTAACAGCTGGTTGTAAGTAGAACTTCTCTGGTGCTTCACCCAAACAAGTATTGCTAACAGCTGGTTGTAAGTAACCTTCTCTGGTGCTTCACCCAAACAAGTATTGCTAACAGCTGGTTGTAAGTAACCTTCTCTGGTGCTTCACCCAAACAAGTATTGCTAACAAGTAGCTGGTTGTAAGTAACCTTCTCTGGTGCTTCACCCAAACAAGTATTGCTAACAGCTGGTTGTAAGTAACCTTCTCTGGTGCTTCACCCAAACAAGTATCGCTAACAGCTGGTTGTAAGTAACCTTCTCTGGTGCTTCACCCAAACAAGTATTGCTAACAAGTAGCTGGTTGTAAGTAACCTTCTCTGGTGCTTCACCCAAACAAGTATTACTAACAGCTGGTTGTAAGTAACCTTCTCTGGTGCTTCACCCAAACAAGTATTGCTAACAGCTGGTTGTAAGTAACCTTCTCTGGTGCTTCACCCAAACAAGTATTTCTAACAGCTGGTTGTAAGTAACCTTCTCTGGTGCTTCACCCAAACAAGTATTGCTAACAGCTGGTTGTAAGTAACCTTCTCTGGTGCTTCACCCAAACAAGTATTGCTAACAAGTAGCTGGTTGTAAGTAACCTTCTCTGGTGCTTCACCCAAACAAGTATTGCTAACAGTAGCTGGTTGTAAGTAACCTTCTCTGGTGCTTCACCCAAACAAGTATTGCTAACAGCTGGTTGTAAGTAACCTTCTCTGGTGCTTCACCCAAACAAGTATTGCTAACAGCTGGTTGTAAGTAACCTTCTCTGGTGCTTCACCCAAGTATTGCTAACAGCTGGTTGTAAGTAGAACTTCTCTGGTGCTTCACCCAAGTATTGCTAACAGCTGGTTGTAAGTAACCTTCTCTGGTGCTTCACCCAAACAAGTATTGCTAACAGCTGGTTGTAAGTAACCTTCTCTGGTGCTTCACCCAAACAAGTATTGCTAACAGCTGGTTGTAAGTAACCTTCTCTGGTGCTTCACCCAAACAAGTATTGCTAACAGCTGGTTGTAAGTAACCTTCTCTGGTGCTTCACCCAAACAAGTATTGCTAACAGCTGGTTGTAAGTAGAACTTCTCTGGTGCTTCACCCAAACAAGTATTGCTAACAGCTGGTTGTAAGTAACCTTCTCTGGTGCTTCACCCAAACAAGTATTGCTAACAGCTGGTTGTAAGTAACCTTCTCTGGTGCTTCACCCAAACAAGTATTGCTAACAGCTGGTTGTAAGTAACCTTCTCTGGTGCTTCACCCAAACAAGTATTGCTAACAGCTGGTTGTAAGTAACCTTCTCTGGTGCTTCACCCAAACAAGTATTGCTAACAGCTGGTTGTAAAGTAACCTTCTCTGGTGCTTCACCCAAACAAGTATTGCTAACAGCTGGTTGTAAGTAACCTTCTCTGGTGCTTCACCCAAACAAGTATTGCTAACAGCTGGTTGTAAGTAACCTTCTCTGGTGCTTCACCCAAACAAGTATTGCTAACAAGCTGGTTGTAAGTAACCTTCTCTGGTGCTTCACCCAAACAAGTATTGCTAACAAGTAGCTGGTTGTAAGTAACCTTCTCTGGTGCTTCACCCAAACAAGTATTGCTAACAGCTGGTTGTAAGTAACCTTCTCTGGTGCTTCACCCAAACAAGTATTGCTAACAGCTGGTTGTAAGTAACCTTCTCTGGTGCTTCACCCAAACAAGTATTGCTAACAGCTGGTTGTAAGTAACCTTCTCTGGTGCTTCACCCAAACAAGTATTGCTAACAAGTAGCTGGTTGTAAGTAACCTTCTCTGGTGCTTCACCCAAACAAGTATTGCTAACAGCTGGTTGTAAGTAACCTTCTCTGGTGCTTCACCCAAACAAGTATTGCTAACAGCTGGTTGTAAGTAACCTTCTCTGGTGCTTCACCCAAACAAGTATTGCTAACAGCTGGTTGTAAGTAACCTTCTCTGGTGCTTCACCCAAACAAGTATTGCTAACAGCTGGTTGTAAGTAACCTTCTCTGGTGCTTCACCCAAACAAGTATTGCTAACAGCTGGTTGTAAGTAACCTTCTCTGGTGCTTCACCCAAACAAGTATTGCTAACAGCTGGTTGTAAGTAACCTTCTCTGGTGCTTCACCCAAACAAGTATTGCTAACAGCTGGTTGTAAGTAACCTTCTCTGGTGCTTCACCCAAACAAGTATTGCTAACATAGCTGGTTGTAAGTAACCTTCTCTGGTGCTTCACCCAAACAAGTATTGCTAACAAGTAGCTGGTTGTAAGTAACCTTCTCTGGTGCTTCACCCAAACAAGTATTGCTAACAGCTGGTTGTAAGTAACCTTCTCTGGTGCTTCACCCAAACAAGTATTGCTAACAGCTGGTTGTAAGTAACCTTCTCTGGTGCTTCACCCCAAACAAGTATCTTCTAACAGCTGGTTATAAGTAACCTTCTCTGGTGCTTCACCCAAACAAGTATTGCTAACATGTAGTCTGGTTGTAAGTAACCTTCTCTGGTGCTTCACCCAAACAAGTATTGCTAACAAGTAGCTGGTTGTAAGTAACCTTCTCTGGTGCTTCACCCAAACAAGTAT